>SJXQ01006161.1:0-72826 GCA_006408695.1 Aepyceros melampus
CATCTCTTGTTTGACCACTTCCAATTTGCCTTGATTCATGAACCTAACATTCCAGGTTCCTATGCAATATTGCTCTTTATAGCATCGGACCCTGCTTCTATCACCATTCACATCCACAACTGGTGTTGTTTTTGCTTTGTTGTTTTGCTTATTTTAGGTTCTATAGGGAATAAAGATCTAAAGAAGACACAGACTTTTCAGGTATCTTCCTAGCAAGTAGAGGACTCAACATTCTGATACAAACTGCCATAGAAAATGGACTTCAATGTTCATACTGAACAGATGAAGTGAGATTCTTCCAAGTGAGGTTTTTGCTGCAGAGATCATTGCACCTAATGCTCTGACTTAAGACTACATAAACCCACAGTCAGAGCTTCCCAGGTGGCGCTAACAGTAAAGAATCTGCCTGCCAATGCAGGAGACATAGAGGTGTGGGTTCTATCCCTGGGTCTGGAAGATCACCTGGAGAAGGGCATGGCAACCCACTCCAGTATTCTTGCCTGCAGAATCTGGTGGACAGAACAGCCTGGCAGACTACACTGCATAGGGTCGCAGAGTCCGACACAACTGAAATGACTTGGCAGGCATGCAAGCAAACTCACAGAAAGATTGTACCCCCACAGATTCGAGGAGAACACTTCTAATCTTCCCATGAACAGAGCAGTTCTCCAGATAGCTGCCTTCCTTTTCATACCTGAACCATCAGTCAGACACCATCCAGGAGGCCAGTAATGTTTTCTTTTCCAGCAGACTGTGGGGCAAGCTGCACTGTTTTAAGTGTTCCAAAGGATTGAGTCAGAATTTGCTGCCATTTCTGAAAGTGGCAAGACACCTGTTCTTTAAAAGTGACTCTGTTTTTGAAACGGAAGCTTCAGGTTTCACTGTAAAATGTTATATGGAGAATTGAGAGCAGGGAACTTATAAAATTCCCCATGCTTTAGAAGAATCAGAAGGAGGTAAAAAAGAATAAAAGACTTTACTGGATAGCTTTGAAGAACTAGCTATTTTTTTTTTATAGTGAAGAGTTTAGTGAACTTATTCAATAATTTAGAATAGAATACACAGATAAAAATTGGGTAAGAATGTACAAGAGTTAAATAATAGAATTACAAAACTGAATTGAATTGACATAAATAAGATACAACAGCTGTCAAATGCAACAGGAAGTATCCACATAATTAAGTTAGAAAAAGGAGAGAAAAAGCCCAAATAACGTGAAAGGAAGGAAATAATACAAGTAAGAGTAAAAATACTAATATAGAAAATAAGCATTGACATTAGAATCAGCAAAGACAAAGGTTTTGTAATTTGAATAGTTTGATGTGTGCCTAGTGGGCACAGTCCATGGAATTGCGAAGAGTCAGACACGACTAAAAAGACTTAGCACACACACACACATACACACACACACAAACACACACAACATAGTTATTAATCTGTGTATCTGATTCTGTATTTGAATAGTTCAGAATGTTATTGATAAAACATCAAAACACCAACTTGGTTTTCCAATACTTCATCTAGATGTCTTCTAACAGGGCAACTTTGGTTCTGCCTGCTATGCTACCAGGCAACAAGTTTTATTTTGTTTTGTTTTTCAGATACTCTCAAATTCTCTCATTCTAAACACAGAAATCCTTATATTTTAAAGGAAGTGGATCTTTCAGACATTAGCTGAATTATTTTATGCTATAGACTCTCTCTGAAAATCTCTCAGAAATGTCAAAAACAATATTAATCTGTGTATCTGATTCTGTATTTGAATAGTTCAGAATGTTATTGATAAAACATCAAAACACCAACTTGGTTTTCCAGTACTTCATCTAGATGTCTTTCTTCTAACAGGGCAACTTTGGTTCTGCTTGCTATGCTACCAGGCAACAAGTTTTATTTTGTTTTTCAGATACTCTCAAATTCTCTCATTCTAAACACAGAAATCCTTATATTTTAAAGGAAGTGGATCTTTCAGACATTAGCTGAATTATTTTATGCTATAGACTCTCTCTGAAAATCTCTCAGAAATGTCAAAAACACTGACAAAGCTTTATGGATCAAACCTATTTAAAAAATCCCTTGATTTCCACCTCTACTAAATCAAAGCTACTTAAGGTCTCTAATCTTGCCTTCTTATCAACAGACACTAACCAAGAGTTGTTAAGTGGTACTCTGGGGATGCTGCAGTGAAGATCAAACGACCCCTCAGGGCTCATCAGCACGTTGCTCTTTGAAGCTGTTCTCTGGGCCTGAAGTTTCTCTGACAGATTGGAGGGAATCACAGGTCATGTTCTCCTGCCATTTCAAAGACTTGGGACAATAAAATCCCAAACCACTGGCTCTGTTTTTAATTTGAAATGTATTGGCCTTTTAATAAAGTAAGTCACGTTAATTATAGGAAAAGTTAAGAAAATAAGCAAAAATGTAATGTGTGTGTGCTCAGTCATATCCAACTCTTTGCAACCCCATGGATTGTAGCCTGCCAGGCTCCTCTGCTCATGGAATTTTCCAGTCAAGAGTACTGGAGTGGCGTGCCATTTCCTACACCAGGGGTCTTTGCAATCCAGGGTTCAAACCCCTGTCTCTTGAGTCTTCCACAGTGGATCCCTTTACCACTGTGCCTCCTGGGAAGCCATTTTAAATATTTATAATTCCAGCTCACCAGAGCAGTTATTGTTAACTCATTAGTTAGTGTATATAGTTCTAGACCTTTCTGCACACCAGAAAAAATTATAACTCTATGTCTATTGTTGTGAATCACAATGTTCTAGACAACATTCACTGAACAAATATAACTAAACAGCAGCTTCTTTTCAAATGGCTGCACAGTATTCCACTGCATCAATATACATATATTAATTTAACAAATTGCCATAATTTTTACAAGTGCAGATAGATATGTTATTTTCTTATTACAAACAACATTTCAAGGAATATATCTGGTACTAAGTATTTATACATCTCTTTAGTTATTTCCTTAAGAAAATCTATATTTTGAAACACTAAATCTTTCTGTGCTTTTTCTTATTTCTTTAAAACAGACAGACTCATAGAGTCTTTAAAAGTTATTTGGCATATTTGAATAGAGCTATGTTTCAAAATTAATGATTTATTTGTGATTTTTAACTCATATGCTTTCAAAAAGTCATTTAAATTAATTACAAGCAAATTTATATACATGAACCAGAAAAATTATTAAAGGTGAAAGAGAGATGAGAAACACATTGAGAAAGAAGAGAGTTAATTTTAATATTGTTACTGTCAAGGTAAAAGAAAACATTACAAGTGAGGAAATTCTCTGTCTAATAGAAAGAAATGCATCAATTCAAGAGAGTTAAACTTTTTATCTTCAATAGGGATAAAAACATGTTTTCCAGGGTCTTTGTATAAAGAAAGAAAATTTTCATCCAATGTTTCTTATTCATATAGTCAAGGACATGCTGTTAAATTTATTTCAGGAAAAACACTTTCATAGAAAAAGCTGCTGCTGCTTTTTCCTAAGTCGCTTCAGTCATGTCCGACTCTGTGCGACCCCATAGACGGCAGCCCACCAGGCTCCCCCATCCCTGGGATTCTCCAGACAAGAACACTGGAGTAGGTTGCCATTTCCCCGCCCCTCAAAGCATGAAAGTGAAAAGTGAAGTGAAGTTGCTCAGTCGTGTCCAACCCTCAGCGCCAGGCTCCTCTGTCCACGGGATNCCCCATAGACGGCAGCCCACCAGGCTCCCCCATCCCTGGGATTCTCCAGACAAGAACACTGGAGTAGGTTGCCATTTCCCCGCCCCCCAAAGCATGAAAGTGAAAAGTGAAGTGAAGTTGCTCAGTCGTGTCCAACCCTCAGCGCCAGGCTCCTCTGTCCACGGGATTTTCCAGACAAGAGTACTGGAGTTGGGTGCCATTGCCTTCTCTGATAGAAAAGGCTAATCTAGTCCAAACAGATAGCTTTTGATTTAACTTGCTACCAGGGTAGAATCTAGAGGAACTTACTTAATGGTGTCATATATGGCTTCTTTGCATCATCTCTCATTTTAATCAGAAATTTGCAAGAGCTTAATAGCTGGGGACCCCGGAACTGCCTGACAGCCCTGATAAACATTTACCTCAAATCTCTGAATTTGTTCGAGAGATTACATAACCACCAACTTGAGACCCACAGAGCAAGATGTCGGTAACTGAACTTGGAAGTATTTCCGTTCAGTTCAGTTCAGTCGCTCAGTCGTGTCCAACTCTTTGCGACCCCATGAATCGCAACATGCCAGGCCTCCCTGTCCATCATCAACTCCCGGAATTCACTCAGACTCATGTCCATCGAGTCAGTGATGCCATTCAGCCATCTCATCCTCGGTAATCCCCTTCTCCTCCTGCCCCCAATCCCTCCCAGCATCAGAGTCTTTTCCAATGAGTCAACTCTTCGCATGAGATGGCCAAAGTACTGGAGCTTCAGCCTTAGCACCAGTCCTTCCAAAGAAATCCCAGGGCTGATCTCCTTCAGAATGGACTGGTTGGATCTCCTTGCAGTCCAAGGGACTCTCAAGAATCTTCTCCAACACCACAGTTCAAAAGCATCAATTCTTCAGCACTCAACCTTCTTCACAGTCCAACTCTCACATCCATACATGACCACAGGAAAAACCATAGCCTTAACTAGAAAGACTTTTGTTGGCAAAGTATGTCTCTCCTTTTCAATATGCCATCTAGGTTGGTCATAACTTTTCTTTCAAGAGTAAGCATCTTTTAATTTCATGGCTGCAGTTGCCATCTGCAGTGACTTTGGAGCCCCCAAAAATAAAGTCATAACTAGAAAGACTTTTGTTGGCAAAGTATGTCTCTCCTTTTCAATATGCCATCTAGGTTGGTCATAACTTTTCTTTCAAGGAGTAAGCATCTTTTAATTTCATGGCTGCAGTTGCCATCTGCAGTGACTTTGGAGCCCCCAAAAATAAAGTCTGACACTGTTTCCACTGTTTCCCCACCTATTTCCCATGAAGTGATAGGACCAGATGCCATTTAAGGGCAGCTATATTGTCAATGAGCTGCCTTGACCAAAGAGGAATTTCAAGATAGTTTCGGTAGAAAGAAGGTTGCCAACTCAGAAGTCACTAAATGTGTAACGGGGCCAGGCATGAGCAGTGGCAAACTAGAGATGTTTACCTAACCACATGCACATTCAAAAATACCAAATGTGGCAGCCTGGCTCCTGGTGATTCTGGGGCTGCGGGCAGCCAGTGGGGACCCCTGCTGACAGTAAACAATTTGGAGCAGCAGTACTTCCTGTTGAGCCAACCAAAAAGAAGTTCACTACAAAATGTACAGCCAAGTTGCGGGATAAAATTATTCCAAGTATTCAGTATATGGATACTGGACTTCAGCAGCTAAGAAAACCTATTTTAGTTCTTTTATCAGTAGTAGGCAATCAGGAAGAAGAGCTCCTTCTAGTCCATGATAGTACCACCACATCATCCGCATAGAGGTTTGTCTGCTTTTCTATTAGCTGTAACAAAAAGATATGCATTCAGTTAATCTAAATAGCAATAATCAGACCATTGGTTTGTGTTAAGAAGAAGAGAGGAATAGAACATAACTTTCTTGCATCTCTATTTGAAATGAATCAGAACACCATCTTATCCCGTCCGGTTCTGGAGAGAGTAACATGAAGAATTCTTAGGCCCTAGAAAGACCCCTCTACTCTCTTGGCTTCCTTCGTTCCTTAGTTTAACCATTTTTCTGTATATAAACAGTCAAACTGCAAGACACAATTTAAGGAACAGAATAAATTTGGGAGAGAAGTGATAACTTTTAACCTTACTCTAAGGTCAAGCAAATATTTCTGGAAAATAACCCATGGGATAATCATCTCTGAATAAAGATTTTCTATGGCTGTTTCCAGGCATTCCATTCTTTCCACACTTCAGTTAACGAATGAGTCATTAAACATGTGACTTCTTTTTAAAACTGTAAAGATCTCCTTTAAAATAGATTAAAATAAGCCCTAGTCAAGATAGTATATGCCGGAAGCCAGCGTGAGGAATCCCACCCGTGACAAGGTCATGTGGCAGAGATTTGATGGGCAAAGTCGACTCAGATCTCAGGTTTTCCCCCTGGCATTTCCTGAGCATGTACCCCCCCCCCAAATAAGAATCTGCCTGCTTTTCCACTCTTCTGACATTCTCTGAAAAAAGTCAACTCAGGGCTTTAGTCTTCTGCATTTGATAGGAATGTTTCAGCTCAACCCCCTCTGATAACTCTCTAGCTTACCTAACAGGTTCCCCCCAGACCTTTTACAGCTTGTGAATTGCTTACAGCCCCCCAACCACGAGAGGCACAAAGCTTAAAGCATCTTAAAGATACAGAGCCTTTTCTAAAGAGCTAAAAATCATATTGGTGACAGGATTTCACTGTTGACTCAATGATTGCTGCCAGACCTCCATATTCTTTATCTTTTAGGCACCTGGGAGGATGTTAATCAATGTAAATGGAATATGGAAAAAGATATATAATAGTTTTGATGTTAGCAACACTAGACTTTTGAGCTAATTACCTTTCTTTTGTTATAAATCACTGTACTCCTTTTACTTGTTACAAATTGCTGTATCTTTGCTATGTAAAAATGTAACTTTATTTAGTGTTTTCTGAGAGTGGCACAAGACTTTGGAAAGATTAACACAAATGAGTCTTCTGGTTAACAAACACTTATCAGAAAAGGGCCGTAAAATGTTAATTGGCCTTTTGGCTGGAAGATGATGTAAATCACCTAAGACTTGTGTATACAACTAGGTATGCAGACAGAAAAGCCTGGTTTTGGTAAGAGTCTGGGCTGCTAACGCTGCATAATTTTGTATTACCCCTTGATCTCTATGTACAATCAAAAAGGTATAAAAGGCCTTCTGAACAATAGGGGCCAGGGCCAGTCGCTGGACTGGTTTACCCCGTTGTCTCTTTACTCTAATTTCGGGCTGAATTCCCATCTGGGGCGTGGAGGCTCACCATGTCTACCTACTTGCCCCGGCTTTTTAAGATCCACGCGAGAGATAAGACTTGTGTATACAACTAGGTATGCAGACAGAAAAGCCTGGTTTTGGTAAGAGTCTGGGCTGCTAACGCTGCATAATTTTGTATTACCCCTTGATCTCTATGTACAATCAAAAAGGTATAAAAGGCCTTCTGAACAATAGGGGCCAGGGCCAGTCGCTGGACTGGTTTACCCCGTTGTCTCTTTACTCTAATTTCGGGCTGAATTCCCATCTGGGGCGTGGAGGCTCACCATGTCTACCTACTTGCCCCGGCTTTTTAAGATCCACGCGAGAGGGAGTCCAAGGTGGGGCACCCTCCGATATTCAAGAGGACACTGGTGGCCTAACATAGATGGTGCAAATTTCTTGTCTCAAAGTTTTATTAGTTCTCCACATAAACCAAGTTATTCAGCCTCTTTTCTCCACTAAATTTCCTACTATACTATTATTTCCTAATCTTATATTTCTAAATAAATAAATTTTTTCCTCACCTATCTGTCTCCCCTTCGAATCACGCTGGATCCACAGGGGCTGGACCCCGGCAAGTATACATTGATGCCTCTACATTATCCTTTTAAAAATAAATTCACAAGAGAAGAAAAACACGTATCAACATAGAACTTTCCTTATCATTCTTTTGCCTCTACTCCAGTTTATTTCAAGAATCTAGACCAGTGCTGTTTAATGCTTTAGTTACTAGCCACATGATACCATCTATATTTAAGTTTAAATCAAAATCAAGTGAAATTAGAAGTTCATTTCCTTAGTTCTATGAGCCACATATCAGAATGTCAGAAACACAGTACACATGTGTACCATGCTGCATGGCACAAATTTAGAACACTTTCATCACAGAACGTTTTGGATATTTATGGCCTGGATAACCTAAGATTCACTTATACCTTGTTCATAAAGAAAATTACGCAGAAACTTGCTGGGGGAAATGATTTGCTTATAAGTATACCTGCAAACTAGAGCATCTCAATTTGTTAGAATTTAATTACAAAATGTTATTTTTTTTTCAGCAATGCTCACCAGCAATCTTGAATTGCTAACTTAACAATGTCTTAATTCCATAATCATCTGCAGTTATTAAAGCAATCTTTTTCCAGTAATTAGGACTTGATGCTATTCATTTCCTTAAAACTTAAATCTCAGACTTGACTCATAACCCTTGCCCCTCTCTTACCTTCTTCCCCTACCTCACACAAGCTTTATAGTCTTTGAAGCAGAAGGGGTATGGTTTGTCCTTGACATACCTCCTTCCTTCCTTCTTATGGATATTTACTACTTTGATTTGAAAACAAATTGGAAATGGGAGTGAAGATGGTAACATTTTTATGTGATTATCTCCACAGTACTGGAGGAAAGAAGGGTCCCTACTGTACTTCTAGCTTGGGCTGATTCCATCCCAGGGTGGTGGTCTCTCTATAAGTGATAAACATGTGAAGTTTCACACTGGACCCCTCTGTGTCTGAAATGCTCCCAGTCCCCAAGTGCCCTACTAAGGGGCAACTTATCTTCTTCAATGTCACCATGACATGACTTCAAATATCAGGAAACATGATTTTAAGCATCTCTCTCTTCTCCCAAAACAAGGGAAGAGAAGTGAAAAGAGAAGTGTTGGAGAGGAAAAACCGCTTTACACACTTATGTTCTGTTCCTGGGGGCCTGCAAATTAATTTAACAAAATATAGGTTTAACGGGATAAAAGACATAATTTTTATTAATATTTTTGTGCAAAGGAGTTCAGAGAGAAGAAGTGAAAATCAAAGAAGTGGTTAGACTTGGGGTGGGGTAGTATATACCCTTTTAGCAAAGGAAAGAAGGCTTGGGTTTCTAGGGACAATAAATTATAAGAAAGTGACTAGGAAATATAGGGGGGAACTAACAAAAGATAAGAGATATTTTAGTAAGATTTAGTAGGTTTATGCAGACTCATCTTGGTGTCAGCTTCCCATCTTCAGTGATGAGTTGTTCTCCTCTGGTGTGGTGGGAAAGGAAATTTATACCCTTCCTCAAAGGGAAATTTATGCCCTACATTTAGGCATACAAGGAGAGAAGGGAGAATTCTCCCTGCATCTGTTGATTCTCAATTGCCTTCAACTCAAAAGAACCTTAGAGAAGGCAATGGCACCCCACTCCAGTACTCCTGCCTGGAAAATCCCATGGATGGAGGAGCCTGGTAGGCTGCAGTCCATGGGGCTCACTATGAGTCAGATACAACTGATTGATTTCCCTTTTACTTTTCACTTTCATGCATTGGAGAAGGAAATGGCAACCCACTCCAGTATTCTTGCCTGGAGAATCCCAGGGACGGGGGAGCCTGGTGGGCTGCCATTTATGGGGTCACACAGAGTCGGACATGACTGAAGTAACTTAGCAGCAGCAGCAGCAGCAAAAGAACCTTTATGCCAATGCAATATATTTGGGGTGGCATATCCTGATCCCCTTCAGTTTCCACATATTTGATTTTGAAAAAAATGACTTTACCTATTGTGTTGCTTTGCCCATATTTCACACTCTGAAAGAATTCGTTCTCACGGTGCACCAGAATGTGTTTTTTTCTATGTTCTGCTTAAAGGCAGATGCAGGGAGGACAGAGATCTCCGGTGTTTGCTTTTTCTCCATTGCCTCTGGCTCAAAATAATCCTTATGCCAATGTGGTAGGCTTCCAGGTGGCATATTCTAGTGTCTTTCAAAAGCACTCATACTTTTAGCAACAGAATAAGTCTGCAGAGTCTGCAACTAAGTAAATATCTAGAGGAATAAACAAGGCGTTAGTTCCCCCTTTTTTAAGACACCCCAATCTTCATAAGATTTTACTAAAGCTGATTCACTTGGCTCTGTGGATGGAAAAGCACCACTGTCTCTTCCTCCAAAGGCAGGGAGGGAGAAACCTCCAGTCATAAACTGTGAATGTCCTGCCTTCCTCAAATTCCTGGACAATGTGAGGGAATGCAAGTAGGGAGGCGGGGTGTAGAAAAGAGATGGTAACTAGTGGTGGCATTCAGGACAGAGGCCACTTAGCAAGCCCTGGCAGCTCATAAGAGCTTAGGAGTACTCAGTGCCTTGTTGTCCTCAGCTTTGGGTTTCAGCCACAATTCTGAGACATCAAGAAAGCCAAACTCCACACCCTCTTAACATAGGCAATAGATACTAACATCAGCCTTAAATTTATGCCTTAAACTTTCCGTCCAGCCATAATAAAGAATGTTCTTTATTTGGAGCTATGTTCCAAGACAGTTTCCAAGTCACAAAAGCATGGCCTTGGGGTCAAAGGCCTGAGCTGATAGTTAATTTCATGTTAACTCTGAACCTGAACCAGCTGTAGAACTTTCTGAGCCTCTTTGACACCCTGAAATCGTAGGTAGCTATGAAGGCTTCTACTATGGTATATTACACAAATGTAATACACAATAATATATTGTACAAGTTGCATGGCTTGTATTACACTTAAACAGTTGTTACTACATTTCACAATACACTCTAAGAGAATCAGAATCCATGAATTATTTTAAAGGCTTTAGAAGGAAGAGGAGAAAATGGAAGAGGAGGAGGGGAGGTGGAGGAGATCACTTTTAAGAAAATATTTGATGGACTAATTGCAATCAGTAATTTTGCTGTTTGCCACACACACACTGCCTGTCCTCTGGATGGCATTATTCTCTGTTGCTGGATTGGGCTTTGTAATGTCACTCTTTTGTTCAGGTCCCACGTCATTTTTGGTGCAATATTTCCTTTTTTAAACTTATATTACTGTGTGACATTTATCCAGATTGCTTTGTCCATAGGAGTTACTGAGATCAATTACTTTTTGAAATGCATATGTCTTTTTATGTAAATCAGACAGTCACAAAGATTCAGGTCACAAAATTAGACATAAGAACAAATTTAATATAATCAGGCCTCCATATTCACAGATTCCTCATCCACAGATTTCACCAATCACAGAACAAAAGTATCTCAAAAAACTTTTTAAATTCCAGAAAGTTCTAAAAAGTAAGACTTGAAACTGGCAAATGGGCTGGCAGCTATTTACATATCATTTGCATTGTATTTACAACTATTTGCATATCATTTACATTGTATTAGGGATTATAAGTAATCTAGAGATGTTTTAAAGTATTTGGGAGGATGTGCAGAAAGTGAAAGTCGCTCAGTCGCATACGACTCTTTGTGACCCCATGGACTATACAGTTCATAGAATTCTTTAGGCCAGAATACTGGAGTGGATAGCCTTTCCCTTCTCCAGGGGATCTTCCCAACCCAGAGGTAGAACCCAGGTCACTCACATTGCAGGCAGATTCTTTACCCGCTGAGCCATGAGTTTTGGGGAGGCTGTGCAGAGGTTATGTGCAAATACAACAGCACTTCATATTCGGGACTTGAGCATCAGTGTATTTTGGTGTCTGAGTGGGAGCTGTCCTGGAACAATCCACACTCCCGCCGCAACCTATGGATCCTGAACGATGACTGTACTAAGAAAAGTCTCCAGTATCTGTTTTTATGTCCAACCCACTATTTGTAGCAGCACTAGAATACATATTTTTCTGATCACTGAAAAAATCAGAAAGGTATCACCTTTTTAAAAACTAAGTAAAACGAATTTATTTTTCAAATTCTTTTAACACTCTAACAAAATTCTTTGAACTAAATTAAGGTTAGTTTATATGAGAAGACAATGGTGAAAAAATATAATAGACACTGCTATGGACTGATGTATGTGTGTATTCGGTTGCTCAGTTATATTTTTGCACTTCCATGGACTGTAGCCACCAGGCTCCTCTGTCCATGGGATTTTCCAGGCAAGAATATTGGAGTGGGATGCCATTTCCTGCTCCAGGGGATCTTCCTGATTCAGGGAACGAATCAGAGTCTATTGCATCTTCTGCATTGGCGGGCAGATTATTTACCACTGTGCCACCAGGGGAGCCCAGACTGACTTATATCCCCACCAAAATGAGTATATTGAAACCCTAATACCCAAGGAAATATTATTTAACAATGGGACTTTTTGGAAGATAATTAGGTTGAGATAAGGTCATGAGCGCCGAAGAATTCATGCTTTTGAACTATGGTGTTGGAGAAGACTCTTGAGAGTCCCTTGGACTACAAGGAGATCCAATCAGTCCATTCTGAAGGAGATCGGCCCTGGGATTTCTTTGGAAGGAAGGATGCTAAAGCTGAAACTCCAATACTTTGGCCACCTCATGCAAAGAGTTGACTCATTGGAAAAGACTCTGATGCTGGGAGGGATTGGGGGCAGAAGGAGAAGGGACTGACAGAGGATGAGATGGCTGGATGGCACCACTGACTCGATGGACGTAAGTCTGAGTGAGCTCCGGGAGTTGGTGATGGACAGGGAGGCCTGGCGTGCTGTGATTCATGGGGTCACAAAGAGTCAGACACGACTGAGCGACTGAACTGAACATGAGAAGACAATGGTGAAAAAATATAATAGACACTGCTATGGACTGATGTATGTGTGTATTCGGTTGCTCAGTTATATTTTTGCACTTCCATGGACTGTAGCCACCAGGCTCCTCTGTCCATGGGATTTTCCAGGCAAGAATATTGGAGTGGGATGCCATTTCCTGCTCCAGGGGATCTTCCTGATTCAGGGAACGAATCAGAGTCTATTGCATCTTCTGCATTGGCGGGCAGATTATTTACCACTGTGCCACCAGGGGAGCCCAGACTGACTTATATCCCCACCAAAATGAGTATATTGAAACCCTAATACCCAAGGAAATATTATTTAACAATGGGACTTTTTGGAAGATAATTAGGTTGAGATAAGGTCATGAGCGCCGAAGAATTCATGCTTTTGAACTATGGTGTTGGAGAAGACTCTTGAGAGTCCCTTGGACTACAAGGAGATCCAATCAGTCCATTCTGAAGGAGATCGGCCCTGGGATTTCTTTGGAAGGAAGGATGCTAAAGCTGAAACTCCAATACTTTGGCCACCTCATGCAAAGAGTTGACTCATTGGAAAAGACTCTGATGCTGGGAGGGATTGGGGGCAGAAGGAGAAGGGACTGACAGAGGATGAGATGGCTGGATGGCACCACTGACTCGATGGACGTAAGTCTGAGTGAGCTCCGGAGTTGGTGATGGACAGGGAGGCCTGGCGTGCTGTGATTCATGGGGTCACAAAGAGTCAGACACGACTGAGCGACTGAACTGAACTGAAGGTCATGAGAATGCAGCCTTCGTGATGGAGTTAGTACCCTTCTAAGAAGAGACACAAGAAGGCACTGTCTCTCAGCCCCCACCATGTGAGGAGATAGGGCAAAGTGGCCGACTGCAATCCAGGAAGAGAGTCTTCTCCAGAAACCGATCATGCTGGCACCCTGCTCTCAGACATCCCAGCCTCCAGAACTGTGAGAAATAAATGTCTGTTGCTTAAGTCACCCAGTCTGTGGTATTTTGTTACAGCAGCCCCAGCTGACTATGTTGGCATTCCACATACTTTTATTATCAATAAAAGCTTTTTATTACGTTGAAATAAATGTATGTATTATTACAAAAATAAAGATACCAATGTATTATTTTGAGTGGAATCCATGGACGTTTAGAAATATAGCATAAAGGGGGAAAGGAATATCATTCTAGAATAATTTATGAAGAGCGAAGTAAAAAGAAATTATCATGTTCTCTTGGCTCCCTTGCCAAGGATCATGTGAGTTTCATGCCCACCAGTGAAATACCCTGGACCTGAGCACACAGCAAGAGGGCAGATGGATTCTCAGCTGAGGAGATTCATTCAGAATCCACTTGCCATGCTATGCTGTGCTAAGTCGCTTCAGTCATTTCCCACTCTGTGCAACCCTATGGACTGTAACCTGTCAGACTCCTCTGCCCAGGGGATTCTCCAAACAAGAATACTGGAGTGAGTTGCTGTGCCTTCCTTCAGGGGATCTTCCTGACCCAGGGACCGAACCTGTCTCTCTTGTTTCCTGCACTGGCAGGCAAGTTCTTTCCCAGTCACCTGGGAAGCTCACCTGCTGTACTAACTGACAAATTCAACTAAAATATAAGAGGTTTACATCTTCCTCACTGCTGTGAAAGACTGAAATAAAAATACAATGCCAGTGCCAACACACTGTAAGTGAATAAGAATACTGGCTTTTTAATCAGAATAAGGAAGATTCATGCTGAGTCACTTACTGAGGACCTTGGGTTAGTCCCTTACCATCTCTGGAGTTGTTTCCTCGTCTGTAAAAATGAAAAAGATAATAATAGAGCCTACACTACCGAGTTCTGAGGATATAAGGTAAGTCCCTGGCTTACAGCAAACTCCTCAAGAATGTTTAATATCCTGACCTAGCTGAATATTGAATTCAGTTCATAAACTAACATTCATCCAATAACCTAAGCATAGACTCCAAAGCCTCTGGAAAGCTTTAACAAATCTTTTGTTGTTGTTCTTGTTCTTATTCTTGTTCAGACGGTACTAAAAACTCAGTAGACCTTTTACCAGTAAAAAACAAAACAAACAAAATAATCCTGTCCATGGAAACAGTAAGCTCCATGACATCAAAAGATATGGAAAATTTTTGTGGCACATATCTATTCTATTGATCCACAATTTTCAATGCAAACTGAAGAAATTTTGAAAAAAATGTTAATCGCTCATATGTGATTCATTTCATCAGAACATAGATATAACTGAAACAACTATGTTTAAATTTTGGTATTTTTACAAAATTATGCAGAGCTTCCCAATGGTCATGAATCCATTCTCCTTATAGACAAAGTAGTTTTTTTAAAATTCATGGAAATAAGCTTTATTTTTTTAATGTATTTGTTTATTTATTTATTTCTGCTGTGCTGAGTCTTTGTGGCTGCATGGGCTTTTCTCTAGTTTTGGAGAGTGGGGGTTACTCTGTAGTTGGATTTGCAAGCTTCTCATTGCAGTGACTTCTCTTGTTGCAAAGTACAGTCTCTAGGGTACTCAGGCTTCGCAAGCTTCTCATTGCAGTGACTTCTCTTGTTGCAAAGTACAGTCTCTAGGGTACTCAGGCTTCAGAAGTTGTGGTTCCCGGGCTCTGGAGCACAGGTTCAAAAGTTGTGGCGTACAGACTTAGTTGTTTCACGGCATGTGGGAACCTCCCCAAACAGGAATCAAACCCGTGTCTTCTGCATTGCTAGGCAAATTCTCTACCACTGAGCCACCAGGGAAGTCCCAAGCAAATAAGCTTTGATTTACAAAATATTTGATTGTTCTTTCATGGTTTCCATTTTAGATTCCAAGCACATTGCTTTTTTATTCAATATGAGAATTTCTGCCTTTTATGTGAGTGTTCAGACTATGCGAATTGTACCTTCTGAATCTTCAGGGTGTCTTTCTCCTCCTCGACCTCAGGTAATTTCCTTACACACAAGACTGGTCTATAGACACGGGAAGGCTCTAGGGGACCCTCTGAAGTTCTTTGAAGTCCTCTGAAGCTCCCTTCTCTCAGGTACTCGGCCCTATAAATATTTTTATTGAGATACAATTATCATACAGCACAGTGTGAGTTCAAGATGCACATATTGATTTAATACATTTATATATTGCAACGTGATGACCACTGTAGTTTGGTTTTATGCCTCAGCTACATCATGTAATTATCATTGCTTTTTGCAGTAAGAAAAATTAAGATACAGTCTCTTTAAAACTTTGAAGTATGTAACACAGTGTTGTTGATTATAATCACTATGCTGTGCATGATATCTCCAGAGCTGATTCATCTTCTAGCCACAAGTGTGTATTCTTTAACCAAAATCTCCAATTTTCCCCCCAACCCCAGCTCCTGGTAACCACCACACTACTCTCTGTTTCTACTAATTCAGTGTCTTTAGATTCCCCCTGTGAGTGACACTCTGCAGTATTTGTCTTTCTCTGACTTCCGTCACTGTGCACAACACCCTATAAATATTCATGCCTCAGCTTTCCAATCACCTCCATCTCCTCAACTCAGGGTACAGTGAGGCTCCACCTGGGCGGCCCCTTCCTCTGCCACAGCCTGAAAACTCTCGCTGATAGTGAACTGGGGCAGCTGAGAGCTTATCTCACTTATTTCTCCACACCACACTACTCTCTGTTTCTACTAATTCAGTGTCTTTAGATTCCCCCTGTGAGTGACACTCTGCAGTATTTGTCTTTCTCTGACTTCCGTCACTGTGCACAACACCCTATAAATATTCATGCCTCAGCTTTCCAATCACCTCCATCTCCTCAACTCAGGGTACAGTGAGGCTCCACCTGGGCGGCCCCTTCCTCTGCCACAGCCTGAAAACTCTCGCTGATAGTGAACTGGGGCAGCTGAGAGCTTATCTCACTTATTTCTCCCCTCTTGGGGATTCCTGTCCTTTGTTACTTGATGCCTCACATCTTGATCAACCAGTGTTTCATGTATTATGTCCAATTTTCATCATTCAAGCAAGAGCCTAAATCAAGTTCCTTGTTACTACAAAAGGTTTTTCACCTTGAATTCTGAAAATTAAAATTAGCACCTGTAATGGGAGAGCTTTGTTTGTCCTCTCCCTGTTGATCAACCTGGAACCCATGATTGCCTTCAACTAATCCTGTGATGCTTTCTAACGCTACAAATGCCCACCTCACTTCTACTGCAGCTGGATGGTGGTAGCCCAGGTATCTTCCTCATTGCAACCAGAACACTCTGGGGCAGTTTCCAAGGCACCAGAAGGAGGAGATACCAGGGCAAGCCCAGTGTGACTCATTTAAAACCCCTTGACCTTGGCAGTTGACTTGACTATCATCTTCTCAATGTACTTTAAAATTTTCTTATTTTATATTGGAGTACAGCTTATTAACTAAGCTGTGTTAGCTTCAGGTTACAGAAAAGTGATTCAGTTATACATGTACATGTTGCTTGGTCACTAAGTCATGTCTGACTCTTTGCAACCCCATGCAGGCAGCACACCAGACTTCCCTGTCCTTCACTATCTCCCAGAGTTTGCTCAAACTCATATCCATTGAGTCAATGATGCCATCCAATCATCTCAGCCTCGTAGCCCTCTTCTGCTTTCAATCTTTCCAGCTTCAGGGTCATTTCCAGTGAATCAGCTCTTTACATCAGGTGGCCAAGGTATTGGAGCTTCAGCTTCAGCACCAGCCCTTCCAATGACTATTCAGGGTTGAGTTCCTTTAGGATTGACTGGTTTGATCTCCTTGCAATCCAGGGGAATCTAGTGTAGGCAGATTCTTTGTCATCTGAGCCACCAGGGAAGCCCAACACATACATGTATCTATTCTTTTTTCCCTGGGTGGCTCAGCTGGTAAAGAACCCACCTGCAATGTAGGAGAACCCAGTTCCATTCCTGAGTCAGAAGGATCCCCTAGATCTTGGGTTGCATGGCAACCCACTCCGGTATTCTTGCTTAGAAAATCTCCATGAACAGAGAAGCCTGGTGGGCTCTAGTCCAAGGGGTCACAAAGAGTGGGACATGACTGAGCAACTAAGCACAGCAGCACATTCTTTTTTCAAATTCTCTTCCCATTTAGGTTATTACAGAATATTGAGCAGACTTCCCTGTGCTATACAGTAGATCCTTGTATTTTTATTTAAATTCAATGCTATGCATTCCCTTTACACATTATATATAAACTATCTTACAGAAAAACACACATGCACTTCAGCTTCTCATGGTGTCTTCCTTCTCCACCCAAGGCTTTACCCTATTATTTACAGCCCAGAAATAATGCAACCTCAGGTCCCTATGTCCCCCAGATGCCACCCATCACCACCCACATCCAGTTGGTTTCCCAAGGAGCCTCTGTGCACAGCTGAGGGGAAGTCAAGCTACATCTCCACACCCCCAACAATGTCTCTTGGCCCTGCAGCCACAGGTGAAGCAACTCAAACTAGTTGCATCAACTATCTTACAGAAAAACACACATGCACTTCAGCTTCTCATGGTGTCTTCCTTCTCCACCCAAGGCTTTACCCTATTATTTACAGCCCAGAAATAATGCAACCTCAGGTCCCTATGTCCCCCAGATGCCACCCATCACCACCCACATCCAGTTGGTTTCCCAAGGAGCCTCTGTGCACAGCTGAGGGGAAGTCAAGCTACATCTCCACACCCCCAACAATGTCTCTTGGCCCTGCAGCCACAGGTGAAGCAACTCAAACTAGTTGCATCTTGGGTGATCTGTCTGGGGAAGATGGCTGTGTGTGTGTGTGTGTGTGTGTGTGTGTTAGTCACTCAGTTGTGTTTGACTCGTTGCAACCTCATATACTCTAGCCCACCAGGGTCCTCTGTCCATGGGATTATCCACGCAAGAAACCTGGAGTAGGTTGCCATGCCCTCCTCCCGGAGATCTTCCTCACCCAGGAATCAAACCAGGATCTCCTGCATTTCAGGTGGATTCTTTACTGTCTGAGCCACCAGGGAAGCCCAGGGAAGAAGCCTGAGCATTCAAGACAGGTCTGGAGCTTGAACCCCAGCCTGTGAAGAATCTGAGGTGGGAAGCAGTAAAGCAGGGCACAGAGGGAAGAAAGTATTTTGGCACAGGGGGAAGAAAGTATATTGTAAAGTAATTAGCCTCCAATTAAAATAAATTAATTTTTTAAAAACTAAAATATAAAACAATATGTCACGTGAAGGAGAAAGAAAATGACTTCATTTTTCTGATGAAATTTTACATTAATTAAGATATGAGAAAAGAGAATCCTAGATTTTCTGGTTACTTTAAACTCACAGTGATTGATTTGAAAGGTTAACCAAAAAAATGTGATTAAAGGAAAAGATGAGAGAGGCTGATTCAAAGGGATTATTGCTTCTTGATACAAAGCAATTTTAGCTTAATATCCTCTTACACATTCCAATAGCCCTTTCAGCCTTTCTCCTAATAGCCTATTTCCCTTGAGTTTTCTTCTCTGGTTTAGTGTTCCTTGGTTGGAAGGGTTTTTTTTTTAACATATATATGAAAGAAAGTATTAAGTAGCATCTTAGTAATTCTCTGAGCCTGGTCATCAAGAAACCAAAAAAGAAAAGCTATTTCAAGCACATAAAAATTTTTTTATTATTATTATTTTTTACTTTACAATATTGTATTGGTTTTGCCGTACATTGACATGAATCTGCCATGGGTGTACATGTGTTCCCCATCCTGAACCTCCCTCCCACCTCCCTCCCCATACCATCCCTCTGGGTCATCCCAGTGCACCAGCCCCGAGCAATCTGTCTCATGCATTGAACCTGGACTGGCGATTCATTTCACATATGATAATATACATGTTTCAAAGCCGTTCTTCCAAATCATCCCTTGCCCTCTCCCCCAGAGTTCAAAAGACTGTTCTATACATTTTCTCTAAATTTTTGAAATTCTTCTAGAAAAAATAACTCTCTCTGATTGGAGAGCCAAGGATAAATTAAGAGTTTTGGATTAACATAGACACACTGTGTATGCAAGAGTGCTCTGCTGCTTGTCATGTCTGACTTTGCAACGCTATGGACTGCAGACCGCCAGGCTCCTTAGGCCTTGAGATTTTCCAGACAGGAATACTGGATGGCTTGCCGTGCCATCTTCCAGGGGAGCTTCCCAATCCAGGGAGCAAGCCCATGTTTCCTGTGACTGCTGCATTGCAGGTAGATTCTTTATTACTTGAGCCACCCAGAAACCCATATACACACTACTATATGGACCTACTGTATAACACAGGAAACTATGTCCTATAATAACTTATAATGAAAAATTATCTGAAAAAGAATTTATATGTTAGCCAAAAAGTTAATTTGTGTTTTTCCCTAACATGGTATGGAAAAATTCCAACAAACGTTTTGGCCAACTCAATATGTATACCTGAGTCACTGTGCTGTACACCTAAAACTAACACAGCATTATAAGTCAACTCTATTTCAATTAAAAAGCAGGGGATAAAATTAACTTACCATAAACTGCCAAATTAAAAGTTTCTCCCATTTTCAAGGTATCAAGAAAACCTCCACCAAGATGTTACAGAAGACCCAGAAAGTAGCAGGTGGAGCAAGCCACAGCTACAAGCTGGATGCAGGAGCTCTCTGTGGACTCAGGAACTATGTCAGTCAGGGTTTAGTTAGGGAATCAGGACCACAACAATTAATGGGGAACAAGGGATTCATTGTTAGGATTAAACTTAACAACAGTGGGAGAAGCTGAGGAAAGAAAATTCTAGACAAGAGTAGACTTGGGGAATCAGAGAAGCATCAGTCCCCAGGAACACAGGGAGAGCTGGTCTATTCAAAGCTGTGTGTCTGCATTAGGCTGCGAGTCTGAAGCCGTGTAGTTCAGCTGAGCCAGAGAGAGGGGAAGAATCTAGCTGCTAAGATAGAGAAACTAAGGGAAACCTAAACTCATGAAGACCAGCTAGAAATGACAAAGACGCACTGAAACCCACCAGGACCAGTGGGACTGTGCCTCTGTCCCCATGGCAACCGCAGAGATGTGCGGAGGTACCTGCATCTTGCAGCCCAGGGCCCACACACCGGTGCTGGCTGCTCCCATCCCACGCACATCCGTAGACTTTGGACTGCAGCAGCACTTGAATCCTGCTCTGGACCTTCCCAGTGCCATCACTGGGGCTTCCTCAATCTTCTAATCCCTGCACCTGTTTTCTTGGTGGCCAGACATAGCCCAGAATTGCCCAGGAAAGAAGATTCCAGCACAGTTTCCCCTTATGTGTGCAATTAATTCATTCTCATTACCTGTGTCTCAATTCAGTCACTCAGTCATGTCCGACTCTGCAACCTCATGAACTGCAGCACACCAGGCTTCCCTGATCCATCACCAGCTCCCAGAGCTTACTCAAACTCATGTCCATTGAATCGGTCATGCCATCCAACTATCTCATCCTCTGTCACCCTCTTCTCCCACCTTCAGTCTTTCTCAGCATTAGGATCTTTTCCAGTGAGTCAGTTCTTTGCATCAGGTGACCAAAGGATTGATGTTTCAGCTTCAGCATCAGTCCTTCCAATGAATATTCAGGACTGATTCCCTTTCGGATGGACTGGTGGGATCTCCTTGCAGTCCAAGGGACTCTCAAGAGTCTTCTCCAACACCTCAGTTCAAAAGCATCAATTCTTCAGTGCTCAGCTTTCTTTATAGTCCAACTCTCACATCCATACATGACTACTGGAAACACCATAGCTTTGACTATATGGAACTTTTTTGGCAAAGTAATATCTCTGCTTTTTAATATGCTATCTAGATTGGTCATAACTTTTCTTCCAAGGAGCAAGCTTCTTTTAATTTCAGGCCTGCAGTCACCATCTGCAGTAATTTCAGAGCCCCAAAGAAATAGTCTGTCACTGTTGCCATTGTTTTTCCATCTATTTGCCTTGAAGTGATGGGACCAGATGCCTTGTTCTTAGTTTTCTGAATGCTGAGTTTTAAGCCAACTTTTTCACTCTTCTCTTTCACTTTCATCAACAGGCTCTTTAGTTCTTCACTTTTTGCCATAAGGGTGGTGTCATCTGCATATCTGAAGTTATTGATATTTCTTCTGGCAATCTTAATTCCAGCTTATGCTTCATCCAGCCCAGTATTTCTCATGATGTACTCTGCATATAAGTTAAATAAGCAGGGTGGCAATATACAGCCTTGACATACTCCTTTCCTAATTTTGAACCAGTCCATTGTTCCATGTCTGGTTTTAACTGTTGTTTCTTGACCTGCATACAGATTTCATAGGAGGCAGGTAAGGTGGTCTGGTATTCTCATCTTCTTAAGGATTTTCCACAGTTTGTTGTGATCCACACAGTCAAAGGCTTTGATGTAATCAACGAAGCAGAAGTCGATGTTTTTCTAGAATTCTCTTGCTTTTTCTATGATCTAATGGATGTTGGAAATTTGATCTCTGGTTCCTCTGCCTTTTCTAAATTCAGCTTGAACATCTGGAAGTTCATGGTTCACATACTGTTAAGCCTGGTTTGGAGAATTTTGAGCATTACTTTACTAGCATGTGAGATGAGTGCAATTGTGTGGTAGTTTGAGCATTCTTTGGCATTGCCTTTCTGTGGGATTGGAATGAAAACTGACCTTTTCCAGTCCTGTGGCCACTGCTGAGTGTTCCAAATTTTCTGGCACATAACCTGTGTCTATTGTGCATCAATTCTTATTTGGTCTCCATTCCTATCTTAACATCTCCTAAATCTTCCAAAGTGGTGCTTCTCAAATCTGAGTGCATATCGAATCATCTGGGAGGTCTTCCCAGGCAGTACAGTGATGAGGGCTCTGCTTCCATTGCAGGGGGCACAGGTTGATCCCTGTTGGGGGGACTAAGATCCCACATGCCTTGGGGCAGGACCACAAATAAAATATTAACAGAATAAAATAGATTAAAACAGAATGGTGGCTCAGAGGTTAAAGCATCTGCCTCCAATGCGGGAGACCTGGGTTCAATCCCTGGGTCGGAAAGACCCCCTGGAGAAGGAAATGGCAATCCACTCCAGTATTCTTGCCTGGAGAATCCCATGGATGGAGAAGCCTAGTAGGTTACAGTCCATGGGGTCGCAAAGAGTCGGACACGACTGA
This sequence comes from Aepyceros melampus, assembly GCA_006408695.1. Taxonomy (NCBI): domain Eukaryota; kingdom Metazoa; phylum Chordata; class Mammalia; order Artiodactyla; family Bovidae; genus Aepyceros; species Aepyceros melampus. The sequence continues at coordinate 22,534 of SJXQ01006161.1, forward strand.
GCAACTTCACCTTCACCTTCACCTTCAAAACAGAATAGAATTTTTAAAAAGGTTACCTGGCAATCTTTCTAAAAATCACAGTCCACCTCAGTAGGTGGTAGATATGGCCTGAAGGACTGCATGACCGACCTGCTGTGTCTTTACACAATGAGATTTAACCCTCAGAAGGGAACATGCCCTGTTGGCAGTTTCTAAACTGTGTACCATTGAACTGTTGCCTCTGCAGAAGAACCTGATGCCGCAGATTGGTGAGGGAAGGGCAGTTTCATGTCAGCATTATTCTAGGCTGCTCCACTTTTATCTGTTTTCTTTTTGTTTTATTGTCTCTGCTGCTGTTGTTGTGAAAGAGCTTTTTTATTGCTTATTTTATATATTAGAACTTTGTGTAAAATGTCATGTACAGAAACATATGCATTAATTCCCTGATGTAACAACAACAAACCCCCAAAATCAGTTTGAATTTAAATGATCATGAGCTTAATTGCAAACTTATTTTGCCATTGTTTTTGAAGAAGGAAAATTAAATGCCCCACTCTGCATTATCTACAAGACATTATAAAAACAATTTTGGAATAACACATTGAAAGCATAGGATAAATACTTTATTAGTGATCTTTGCCTATTGTGTAATACCAGATTTTCCTCAAATATGTTTAATAGATTAATGACTCCTTGCCATATCTTTGGGCTAATCACTAAACTAAGAGATATTATTTCTATATCTACAGTCAATACAATTCAGCAAATATTCATTGAATGCTAAGTATGTTGCAAATAAAATATCTTAGAATACAAGAGGGTTAAGTCATCATTTCTGTCTTCAAAGTGAGTTGCTTTCTATTAGGAAGAATAAAATGACTTACCATAAAAAAGAAAAGGATAACATAGAAAGAACAAGTGTGCAGAATGCGAAAGAGAAAGGGGATGGCCATCTGGGATGGGCTACTTGGGATGACCAGGAAGACTTCAGGAAGGAATCAGTGTTGGGAGTGAATCTTCAAAGGTTGGCCAGGATTTCTCCTGTCAGAAATGGGGAGGGAAAGAGTTTCTGGGGAAAGAAATAGACTGAGGAAAGGAAGTTAGAGAAATAGAGGTATATAGAGGACAAGATGTATGGGACAGGATTCAAATAGAGCAGGAGAGTTGTAGTGAATGTTAGGGAATCTGGGTTTGCAATCAGAATTGGGTCTCATATAGTTTTAAGAGGAGCCTGGAATTGAGGACCAGAAGGAGGTTGTGGAGCGGTCAGTCTAAAAACCAGGCACATCAGCAGCAAACTGGTCAGGATGGGAGATTCTAGGATGGGGAGCTCCCAGGATGGGGAGCTCCCGAGAGGAGAACCGCTGGGAAGGAACACAGTGGAGGCATGATTTCCATCCTGTGGAATTTATTTTTAATTAGCTCCCAAGGGTATCATTACCAGTGACAGGAGAAGGATTCTGTGCAAACTTGGGTTGAAAAGCCTGAGACGATCCCAAACTATCCAGCCCAGCCTGGGAAAATATCCCTTGGCAGGGTGTCCTAATCCATTCAGCCTTGAAATGTCTTTATTTAAGAAGAGAACTCCCAGGGGAAGCCTGTTGTGCTGGTGTTTTAGAGAGGGGTTCGGGTATGCTGGGAATGGCTATCCACTCCAGTATTCTTACCTGGAGAAATCAATGGACAGAGGAGCCTGGTGGGCTACAGTCCTTGGGGTGGCAAAGAGCTGGACACAACTGAGCGACTGAAACTTTCACTTTCACTCTGGTGTACTGAGACATGCTCCCCCTAGCCTAGAGGGCTAGGCACTAGCAGAGATTTCCCAGTCCCCCGTTGCCTCCGCATATTTAAGAAGAGAACTCCCAGGGGAAGCCTGTTGTGCTGGTGTTTTAGAGAGGGGTTCGGGTATGCTGGGAATGGCTATCCACTCAGTATTCTTACCTGGAGAAATCAATGGACAGAGGAGCCTGGTGGGCTACAGTCCTTGGGGTGGCAAAGAGCTGGACACAACTGAGCGACTGAAACTTTCACTTTCACTCTGGTGTACTGAGACATGCTCCCCCTAGCCTAGAGGGCTAGGCACTAGCAGAGATTTCCCAGTCCCCCGTTGCCTCCGCTCACAAGCATCTCTGGGAGTGGACCTAGGAGGGACCCTAGCAGAGTGCGGACTGGACCAGCAGGCTTCCCAGTGCAAGCAGGGAGCAGAAGGAGCTATAGTCAGTCCTTGCTATGTCCCCACCATGCAATGAATCAGTGCTGGACGCTCCAGCACCTGGGTGTCTCCTTCAGCCATCAACTGACACATCATTGCTGCCCATGATGGACAAGGGGCCTACAGAACCACTGAATTCATGTCCCAGATGCCCCCGGAGCATAGCAGGCAACCCTAAGTGTCCTAGCTGGGGTGGGAGTGGGGACAGAGAGGCAAATAAAATTCTTGGCAGGAACCACCTAGGCAGTGGCTCTCAGCTTTTGCTTTTCACATATTTGTAATTTTTCTGTGGGTTTGCCATTAATTTGCTGCTTTTCTGATTCAAACTAACTTCAAGTGATGTCCTTAAAGATGCACCCACATTCTGAAAATTAGAGCTTCAACGTTACTTTGTAATTCTGTTACAGAACAGTTCAAGTAGATTCAAAATCCATTAACTAAAAATAATCTTAATGTTACATCTCTGAGAGGAAAAAAGGAAGAGCTACTTGAAATACAATTTCAACTGTTACAAATTCTTTACTGGAATAGTTGAAAAAATGGCTTTAATATTTTAAGTCTTATATCTACAGGAACAAAATTTTCCTTTGACGGTGACCATCAAGGACGTGAAGAGATTACCATCCTAAAGTATGAATCAGGAATTAAATATAACCATTGAAAGCAAATAACTTAATGTTCAAATGTTATATTCATGAAATCAAGTACAAGTTTCTCCTCAAGAAGATTTTGTTTTGAACTTTAAGTGCATTCATTATTTAATATCCATGAAGAATATAGTTATATAAAATAAGCATAATGGATCTTTTCACTCAACAAACATGATATAATTGCCCCCAGATCTCCTCCTGTTTACTCCAGTGTAATGTACATTATAATTTCGGAGATTTGTATGTATTCCATGATGTTAAAAATTTGATGGTCTTCCTTAAAAGGCTTAAAACAGATCTATGATATGATCCAGCAATCCCACTCCTAGGCATGTATCCAGAGAAAACCATATCCTGAAAAGATGCTTGCACCCCTGTATTCACAACGGCACTATTTACAATAACCAGTACATGGAGGAAACTCAAATGTCTATTGACGGAGGAGTGGATAAAGAAGATGTAGTATATATTTACACAATGGAATATCACCCGGTAATTGAAAAAAAGAATGGAATAATGTCATTTGTAGCAACATGGATGTACCTAGAGATTATTATACTAAGGGAAGTAAGTCAGACAAAGACAAATATCATATCACTTATATGTGGAATCTAAGAACATGATACAATGAATTTACTTACAAAAAAAGTTGGACTTAAAGACATGGAAAAGAAACTTATGGTTACCAAAGGGAAAAGGTAGGACGGATAAATTAGGAGTTTGGAATTAACATGTGCACACTACTATGTATAAGATAGATAGCCAACAAGGACCTACGGTATAGCACAGGGAGCTGTACTCAACATTCTGTAATGACTTATATGCAAAAAGAGCTTGGAAAAGAATAGATACATGAAATATGTATCACCAACTCATTTTGAAACTAACACAGCATTGTAAATCAACTATACTCCTATATAAAATTAAAAATTTTAATTAAAATTTTAAATTGTAATAAAAGACTATTCTTAAGAGTAAGGGTTAGGACATTTTCAAGGCCACAGAGACACACATGAATCCTGCTGCTCTAATTCTGCATAGTCCAAGGCTGACAACATCAGGAAAGATACTGACCAAAAAGACTCCTGGATGAGGACTCCTGTGCAATTACCATCTGATCCCAGTTCAGCCAATACAAATGGTGGTGAAGAGTAGCCAATAATTCATTCTCTCAGTATATCAGTCTTCCTCTGAAGATCTATTACCTTCATTTCCTTAATTTTTTAAATTGGAGTATAGTTGATTTACAATGTTGTGCTAGTTTCAGGTATACAACAAAGTGATTCATATGTGTATATATACATATATTTATATGCTGCTGCTGCTGCTAAGTCGCTTCAGTCGTGTCCGACTCTGTGCGACCCCATAGACGGCAGCCCACCAGGCTCCCCCATCCCTGAGATTCTTCAGGCAAGAACACTGGAGTAGGTTGCCATTTCCTTCTCCAATGCATGAAAGTGAAAAGTGAAAGTGAAGTCGCTCAGTCGTGTCCGACTCTTAGCGACCCCATGGACTGCAGCCCACCAGGCTCCTCCGTCCATGGGGTTTTCCAGGCAAGAGTACTGGAGTGGGGTGCCATATATATGATGTATATATATTTCTTTTTCAGGTTCTTTTCCATTTATTACAAGATACTGAATATGGTTCCCTATGATACACACTAGGAAGTTTATTTATTTTATATTTGGAGGGAATGATGCTGAAGCTGAAACTCCAGTACTTTGGCCACCTCATGTGAAGAGTTGACTCATTGGAAAAGACTCTGATGCTGGGAGCGATTGGGGGCAGGAGGAGAAGGGGACGACCGAGGATGAGATGGCTGGATGGCATCACTGACTCGATGGGCATGAGTGTGAGTGAACTCCGGGAGTTGGTGATGGACAGGGAGGCCTGGCATGCTATGATTCATGGGGTCACAAAGAGTCGGATGCAACTGAGCGACTGAACTGAACTGAACTGAATGTATATATGTTAATCCCAAGCTCCTAATTTATCTTTCCTCCTCTCTCTCTCCCATCTCCTCTTTAGTAACCATAAGATTGTTTTCCTTGTCTGTGAGTCTATTTCTGTTTTTAAATAAGTTCATTTGTATCATTTTTTAGATTCCACATAAAAGTGATATCATAATGATATTGCCTTTCTCTCCCTGACTTCATTTCACTTAGTATGCTAATATCTAAGTCAATCCATGTTGTTGCAAATGGCATTATTCCATTCTTTTTTATGGCTGAGTACTATTCAATCATATATATGTACCATATCTTCTTTATCTATTTATCTGTTGATGGACATTTGGATTGTTTCCACGTCTTGGTTATTGTAAATAGTAGTTTTATAAACTTTGGTATACATGTACCTGTTTGAATTAGCGTTTTCATCACTTCTGGTTATATGCCTAGAAATGAGATTGCTGGGTCATATGGTAGCTCTATTTTTAGTTTTTAAGGAAACTCTATACAGTTTTAACAGTGGCTGTACCAATTTACATTTCTACTGACAGTGTAGGAGGGTTTTCTTTTCTCGACATCCTCTCTGACATTCATTATTTATAGGCTTTTTGATGAAGACTAATTATCTTAGCTGAGTCTTTCAAATTTGTAAATTTCCACCTAGCGCCTGTCATACAGGGTGAAGTATGTCAGAAAGAGAAAAACGATACTGTATATTAATGCATATATAAGACATCTAGAAAAATGGTACTGATGAACCTATTTGCAGGGCAGGAATAGAGATGTAGATGTAAAGAATGGACTTGTGGACACAGCAGGGGAAGGAGAGGGTGAGACAAACTGAGAAAGCAGCATTGAAATATACCCATTACCATATGTAAAGCAGACAGCTAGTGGGAAGTTGTCATTAACACAGGGAACTCAGCCTGGAGCTCTGTGATGACCTAGGCGGTGGAATTGGGTGCGAGGGTGGGAGGGGGGTTCAAAGGGCGGGGATACATACATACTTATGGATAGTTCATGTCGTCGTATAGCAGAAATCAGTACAACAGTGTAAAGCAATTATCCTCCGATTAAAAAAGAAAAAATTGCAGATTCGAAACTGCTCTTTAAGAAGCTCCATTGGTTGGAACACTACATAGTGCAATAGAAAGGGGAGAGACCAAGGAAGGAAGGAGATATACTGTGTTCTTTCAACAATCGGAGAATAGAATGACAGCGGGGCATCAGAATGGGGCAGGCATGGGAGAGAGAAAATCGGTTCTTGAGGCACTCTGCAGACAGCATCTTCACAGCTTGGGTGTAAGGGATAAAGAAAAGTTGGACAACGTCAAATATGACTGAAAGCTGGATTCTTGAGAGGATGGTAAAATAGAATTAAGGAAGAAAAAAGAAGAGCTGATTTCAGGAGGAGAATGATGTATTGGAATCCAGACGTGTTGAATTCAGGTGGCAGAGGGAAACAACACAGAATACAGAATCCATCCAGAATATAAAATAGTCTTCAGATAATGAACAAAACATGCTCAAATATACAGCAGCATTTTCAAACAGTAGGAAGAACAAGTTGAATGATTAGTAAGTAACTCAGACAATGATAATCCAGGTAAAGGTTTTGAGATTCAAAAAGTGCGTTCTGTGTTTCGTGCTCTTCGTCTGGACGGGCTTGTAAATGGTTTTCACTCCCCAGACTGTACCTGTGGCCTGAGGATTATCTCACACAGTCAATATTCAAAGGCACTGAGAAATTTGTTGGCCTGTGATATGTTTAAAAATTTTTTTCATATCTAAAACCTTTTCCATTTCTAGTATTTCCTTAAAATGATTTTCCCTTCAGCCATAAGAAAAAATGAAATAATGCCATCTGCAGCAACATGGATGAACCTAGAGATTATCATACTGAACCAAGTAAGTCAGAAAGAGAAAGACAGATACCAGATGATATTATTTATATGTGAAATCTAAAATATGACCCAAACAAACCTATGTATGAAACAGAGACAGATTCACAGACTAGAGAACGGACAGGTGCTTGCCAAGAGGCAGGGGTGTGGGGGAGGGAAGGACTAGGATTTTAGGATTAGCAGAAGCAAACTATTACATAGAGAGGATGGATAAACAACAAGGACCTACCGTACAGCACAGGGAACTATATTCAATATCCCATGATAAATCATCGAAAAAATATGAAAAAGAATGTGTGTATATATATATATGTTTAACTGGGTACTTTACTGTACATCAGTAATTAACATTGTAAATCAGCTATACTTCAATTTAAAAAAGAGTTTACCTTTTAAATATAGCAAGTAGTCAGAGTCATAATATTTAGCTCTGAGCAAATAACACAGCACTATGAAGGAGAGAATGTGCCTCTCTCAAACGTCACCTCCATAAACTGAGAAGTAATCAAACAGTATGTTAGCTTCCTGACTACAGACCAATGTGAAAATAATTCACCATCCTGTTGAAGAGGAGTCGTTGGGAAAATGGTAAAATAAAACCTTAAGCAGTTATGCAAAATCTCCTGACTGCACTGCAGACATAGTAACTAAGTGTGAATAAACATCCAGCCTTACTGGAGTGTGAAGTATGAAGAAGAATCTCGCTGGTGTGTTTACAATGGCACCGAGGGAAACATCCTTCAACACATACCCTTGACCAGACAGATGAGTCCAGGAGGCACAATATGATGATCCCTGTCAAAGCCTTTCTCTCTAGGGGCTTATACTGTCCCAGAGAAAAAATGAGTGCAAATTTCTCATGAATTGCAGATACAGTACACAGTCTATGAGGCATAAAAGAAGCAAGCAATACTTCATTGTTGAGCTGAAATTGTAGACTGATGAGTACAATCTTCTTTTTCAGGTATTGTTCTATTCAGAGGGATAACTGTGCTTTCTTTGGGAAAAAAATATGGAACAAGACAAAAAAAATACCCTTTAGGACAGTATAATAGTTTTTCCACTTTTCAGTAACTCTAGAAGTAAGTCATAGAGTTAGGGAGAAATGAAGGAGCAGACTGATAACTGATAAATTTGATCTATTTTGTATGTTCCATGATTTGTCATCAGAAAAAGTAAACCAATAATGAATAAAAGCTTTTGCAGTTTTATATTTAGTAGAAAACTGTGGGGTGGTTTTTGTATTTACTTATAATTTACATATGATATATTGCACAGATTCTAAGTTTCTTGAGTTTTAATAAACATATGCACCTGTATAACTGAAATGTATACATATAACTGTGGTGAAAGGGCCCCACACAAAGTTGAGGGCTCTGCTCTTACTGCTGTCTTGAAGTTCTTACTAATTTCATCTTTGAACTTGTGTTTCATAAATCGAGTCTGATTAGAAGATATGGGAGGACATGCATCCGTGGTTCCTTGCTGCCCTATTGGCATATGGCTTTTGCAAAGCCCCACAAGGACAAAATTTCAGGGGACAGATGATTAAGTGGGAGTTCAGCTCAGCAAGACTCAATGTGAGGGAATCATGTTACCTCTAGGAGTGAAGAAATGTGGGAACCACAGTCTCAGAGGCCACAATTCCCACATCAGTCAGAACTTACTTCTTGGGACCTCCCTGGTGGTCTAGTGCTTAAGAATTTGCCTTGCAATAAGAGGATGCAGCTTCAGTCTCTGGGCAGGGAACTAAAACCCCATATGTTACAGAGAAACGAAGCCCGAGCCACATAACTAGAGAGACTGCATGCTGCACAACTAGAGAATCTATGCACCGCAAGGAAAAATCCCACATGCCGCAGCTAAGACCCAACGCAGTCAAATAAATAAATAAACATCTTTTTTAGAAAAAAAAAAAAAAAGAACTTGCTTCCAACACAGGAAGAAGAAACAATAATGTAGGAAAACACCAATGACCAAGGAAGGAGATGTCATATCTTTTCCTAGTTTCATGACTTTCTGCATTGACCAACCACTTAGGTTTCCAGTGATGCTGTAAAGGAAACGGGAGATAGGGGTACCTTATTCAACATTAAGTGAAATGTACAGAGCACTCCACTCCAATACTCTTGCCTGGAAAATCCCACAGACGGAGGAGCCTGGTGGGCTGGAGTCCATGGGGTCGCTAAGAGTTGGACACAGCTGAGCGACTTCACTTTAACTTTTCACTTTCCACTTTCACGCATTGGAGAAGGAAATGGCAGCCCACTCCAGTGTTCTTGCCTGGAGAATCCCAGGGACGGGGGAGCCTGGTAGGCTGCCATCTATGGGATCGCATAGAGTCATAGAGTCGGACATGACTGAAGCACTTAGCAGCAGCAGCAGCAGCAGCAACAGAACATTAGTAAACTGTTCATGAGTCAAGAAGTGAAATTAAAATGGTTAAATTATTTTTGTGCACCATTTCCACTGTTTGGATAAGAACAAAAGACATATGCATATATGAGCTACAAAATACAAATGGTACCATTTCAGTTATTCTGCATACAAGATAAATGTTCTATTTGCATTTAAAACTGGCACTGTGCAATGTAAAGATGAATAATAAATTTGAAAATTGAATGCTAAATTTTAATTTAGCCATTTTAATTGTTAATTTTTCTTTACTTTGAACCACATTAAATAACAGAAGTGCCATGATAGTTTAAATGACTGTGGCAGAGAGGAAAAGCTCTACATCTTAGTACCTTCCAGGGTACTTTTTCCTGCTCTTTGTACAAAGTCTTCACACTTTTCTTTTGCACAGGGCTATTCAAATTATGTGGCCAGCCCTGCTGCCCCATAAATAGAATTCATAATATTATTTCTTGACTGTCTTTTTAGTTCAATATAGGTTTTTATGAGATACATACATGTTGTTTATTTTCTCCTATTGTTGGAGAGCATTCCATTGGATAACCATTCCATTCCCTGTATAGATGGACATAAGTATTATTTCAAGTTTAGAGCTAGTAAGAATAAAACTGCTGTGAGCATGCTTGTATAAATCTTTTTGTGGATATATGTTTCATTTCTCATAGACAAATACCTAGGAGTAGAACTGCTAAGTCATTAAATATACATATTCACAAATACACATGTGAATATGACAGGCACGACAAAGGATTTTTTAAAGGAATACAAAGGTTATTTACCCTCACAGCCTTACCATTCTGATTTTTTAATTTTTTTATTGAAGGATAATTGTTTTACAGAATTTTGTTATTTTCTGTCAAACCATTCTGATTTTTAAAACATTGACATTTTCCCTTGTTTGCCTCAGATTGCTTCTTTCAAGGAGTAAAACATCTGTTACAGCTAATTCTCTACCCACAGCTAGGTTCCCAATAACCCAGATGTAACATGAAACCAAAGTTGGATCATGCTATTTCAAACATATTTTATGCAAGTACATATCCAAAAACTATAAACTATTGTATACCTTTTGTAAATATGATAGAATTTATGTAGGAATGGTATCACACTCAACACATTATTCTGTAGCTTGCTTTTCTTCACTTAACATTATTGAGACTCAGCCATTTTGATAACTTTACTTTTTGTTTCATCTTTCCCTTTAACTAAACCTTTCATTGTTTGCAGTTACCATGAGGTTTTGATGCTGCAGTCTATATAGATATACGATTGTTTTCCATCGCTGGTCTCTTAATTTCAAAACCATTTCAAATATCTTGCATTTGTACACTCCACATGATTGCTGGTTTTTTGCTATTTGTTTTTAGTTTGCTTGGCTCTGCAGGCTCTTCATTGCAGTGCACAGACTTTCCCTCTAGTTGTGGCACAAAAGATCGTGTCTAGCTGCAGAGCATGGGCTGCAGAGCACACGAGCATGGGCTCCAGAGCACACAAGCTTAGTAGTTGCTGCGCGTGGGCTTAGTTGCCCCACGGCATGCGGAATCTTAGTTTCCTGACCAGGGATCAAAACCATATCCCCTGCACTGGAAGGCAGATTCTTATCCACTGGACCACCAGGAATGTGCCACAATTTCTGGTTTTCGTATCATATTTGTGTGTGGGTGTATTTACGTTCTACCTTCACTGGATATTTGCCTTTACCAGTAAGACTTCCCATTTTGTAATGTTCTTGTTTCTACTTGTGGACTTTTCTTTTTTGCCTAGAAAAGTTCTTTTAGCATTTATTGTACACCCGGTTTGGTGGCGCTGCATTCTTTTAGCTTTTGCATGTCTGTAAAGTTTGTTATTTTTCTGCCAAATCTGAATGAGAGCCTTGCTGTGCAGAGGATTCTTGATTGTAGTTTGTTTTTCTGTGTTTTTTTCCTTTCCTCACCTCAAGTATATTGTGCCATTCCCTTCTGGCCTGCAGAGTTTCTGCTGAAAAATCAGTTAAAACCCTTATGGGGATTCCCTTGCATATTATTCGTTGCTTTTCCCTTGTCACTTTTACTATGCTCTCTCTTTAATTTTTGTCATTTTGATTACCAGCTGTCACAGTGTGTTCCTCTGTGTATTAATCCTGCCTGGGATTCTCTACATTTCCTGGACTTGGGTGACTGTTTCCTTTTCCATGTTAGGTTAAGTTTTCAGCTATAATGTTTTCAAATATCTTCTCAGGCCCTGTCTCTCCCTCTTCTCCTTCTGGGACCCCTATGATGCGAATCTTGGTGCATTTAATGCTGTCCCAGATGTCTCTAAGATTGTCTTCATTTCCTTTCATTCTTTTTTTCTGTTCCATAGCAGTGATTTCCACCACTCTGTGTTGTCTGCTCACTTTGTTCTTCAAAAGCAGTTGTCTGTAACTGATTCATTCTAGTGTATTTTTTGTATTGTATTCAGTTATTGTATTCTTCAACTCTGTTTGAACGTTCTTTATATTTTCTAACTTAAAAAATAAAAACTTCTTATACATTTTTGTTTGCACATCATTTTTCCCCCAAGTTTTTGGATCATATTTACAATCATTACTCTGAACTCTTTCTCAGGTTGGTAATGTTGTTCAGTACTAAGTCATGTTTGACTCTTTGCGACCCCATGGACTGCAGCACCTGTCTCTCCCTCTTCTCCTTCTGGGACCCCTATGATGCGAATCTTGGTGCATTTAATGCTGTCCCAGATGTCTCTAAGATTGTCTTCATTTCTTTTCATTCTTTTTTTCTGTTCCATAGCAGTGATTTCCACCACTCTGTGTTGTCTGCTCACTTTGTTCTTCAAAAGCAGTTGTCTGTAACTGATTCATTCTAGTGTATTTTTTGTATTGTATTCAGTTATTGTATTCTTCAACTCTGTTTGAACGTTCTTTATATTTTCTAACTTAAAAAATAAAAACTTCTTATACATTTTTGTTTGCACATCATTTTTCCCCCAAGTTTTTGGATCATATTTACAATCATTACTCTGAACTCTTTCTCAGGTTGGTAATGTTGTTCAGTACTAAGTCATGTTTGACTCTTTGCGACCCCATGGACTGCAGCATGCCAGGCTTCCTTGTCCTTCACTATCTCCGGAAATTTGCTCAAACCCATGTCCATTGAATCGGTGATGCCATCCAACCATCTCATCCTCTGTTATCTCCTTCTTCTCTTGCCTTTAATTTTTCTCAGCATCAGGGCCTTTTCCTGTGAGTTGGCACTTTGCATCAGGTGGCTAAAGTACTGGAGCTTCAGCTTTAGCATCAGTCCTTCCAATGAATATTCAGGGTTGATTTCTTTTAGGATTGACTGGTTTGATCTTCTTGCAGTTCAAGGGACTCTTAAGAGTCTTCTCCAGTGCCACAGTTCAAAAGAATCAATTCTTCAGGGCTCAGCTTTTTTATGGTCCAACTTTCACATCCATACATGACTACTGGAAAACCATAGCACTGACTCTACAGACTTTTGTTAGCAAAATGATGTCTCTGCTTTTTAATGCACTGTCTGGCTGGCAATAGCTTTCCTTCCAAGGAGCAAGAGTCTTTTAATTTCATCGCTGCAGTCACCATCCACAGTAATTTTGTAACCCAAGAAAATAAAATCTGTCTCTATTTCCACTTCCCCGCCCCATCTATTTGCGATGAAGTGATAAGACCAGATGCTATGATGTTATTTTTATGAATGTTGTCTTTTAAGCTAGCTTTTTCACTCTCCTTTTTCNCTGGGGAATGAAATCAGTTTTCACTTCTGAAGAAAGAGAACTAAATCCATGGAGATGTATATCATGTTCATTCATAGAAGGGTGCAATATTGTTAAAATGTCTGCTCTTCTCAACTTAATTTATACATACAATGCAATTTCAACCAAAATGCCAGCAAGTTATTTTACGGACATAGACAAATTGATTCTAAAGTTTGTGTGAAGAAGCAAAAGACCCAGAATAGCCAAAATAACACTAGAGAAGAACAAAATTAAAGCACTGACACTACCTAACTTCAAGACGTCCTGAATAGCTCCATAATCAAGTCAATGTGAAAGAACAAATTGGTATTGGTGAAAGAACAGACAAACAGAGAAATGGAACAGAATGGAGAGGCAAGAAATGGACTCACACATGTATAGTCGACTGGCTTCTGACAAAGGAACAAATGCAGCAAACATATTCTCTTCAACAAATGGTCCTGGAATAAATGAACCTCAAAATGTAAAAAAATCTAGACACAAACTTTTTACCCTTCATGAACGTTGAACGCTAACTCAAAATATATCACGCTGCTGCTGCTGCTAAGTCGCTTCAGTCGTGTCTGACTCTGTGCAACCCCATAGACGACAGTCCACTAGGCTCCCCCATCCCTGGGATTCTCCAGGCAAGAACACTGGAGTGGGTTGCCATTTCCTTCTCCAATGCATGAAGGTGAAAAGAGAAAGTGAAGTCACTCAGTCGTGTCTGGCTCTTAGCGACCCCATGGCCTGCAGCCTACCAGGCTCCTCCGCCCATGGGATTTTCCAGGCAAGAGTACTGGAGTGGGGTGCCATTGCCTTCTCCGCAAAATATATCATAGACCTAAATATAAAATACAGAACTATAAAAGTCCTAGAACAAAACATAGGAGAAGACCTAGTTGACCCAATACACCACCAAAGCCATGATCCATGAAATAATTGATAACCTGGTTTTCATTAAAATTTAATCAAAATAAGATCCTCTTTGACCCACTTCTTAGAGTAATGAAAATAAAAACAAAATAAACAAAAGAGACCTAATTAAACTTAAAGACTTTTGCATAGCAAAAGAGACTATAAACAAGATGAAAAGACAACCCTACAAATGGGAGAAAATAACTCTAAATGAAACAACTGACTAAGGATTAATCTCCAAAATATACAAGCAGCTCATGAAACCAAAAAAACAAACAACCCAATCAAAAAATGGGCTGAAGAACTAAACAGATACTTCTCCAAAGAAGACATACAGATGTCCAACAAACACATGAAAAGATATTCAATATCGCTCATTATCAGAGAAATGCAAATCAAAACTACCATGACATATCACATCACACCAGTCAGAACAGCCATCATCAAAAAAATCTACAAATAATAAATGGTGGCTGGAGAGGATGTGGAGAAAAGGGAATCCTCTTACACTGTCGGTGGGAATTAAATTGATATAACCACTATAGAGAGTAGTCCGTGCATGTGTGTGTGAGTGTAGTCACTCAGTCATGTCCAACTCTTTGTGACCCCTTGCACTGTAGCCTGCCAAACTCTGTTGTTTATGAGATTTTTCAGGCAAGAATACTGGAGTGAGTTGCCATTTTCCTCCTCCAGGGTACCTAGTGATCTAACTCATGTCCCCTACATTGCAGGAGGATTCATCCCACTCTGGGCTCCCCTGGTGGCTCAGATAATAAAGAATCTGCCTGCAATTCAGGAGACCTGGGTTTGATTCCTGGGTAGGGAAGATCCCCTGAAGAAGGGAATGGCTATCCACTCCAATATTCTTATCTGGAGAATTCCAGGGACAGAGGAGACTGGCGGTCCAAGTCCCTGGGGTCGCAAAGAGTCGGACATGACTGAGTGGCTAACACTTTCATTTCACTTTCTTTACCCTCTGAGCTATCGGGGAGGCCCATATAGAGATTCCTTTAGGAAAACTAGGACTAAAACTATCATATGACCCAGTAAGCCCACTACTGGACATATGCCCTGTAGCCACCATAATTGAAAAAGATACATGTACACCAGTGTTCACTGCAGCACATTTACAATAGCCAGGACATAGAAGCAACCTAGATGTCCATCGATAGATAAATGGATAAAGAAGTTGTGTTACATATATACAATGGAATATTACTCAGCCATGAAAAAGAACAAATTTGAGTCAGCTTAAGTGAGTGAATGAACCTAGAGCCTGTTATACAGAGTGAAGTAAGTCAGAAAGACAAAAACAAATATTGTATTAACACTTATATATATGGAATTAGAAAATGGTACTGATGGACCTATTTGCAGGGCAGGAATAGGGACATACATGTACAGAATGGACCTGTGGACACAGTGGGGGAAAGAGAGGGTGGGTGGAATTGAGACAGTAGCATTGACTTTTTTATTTTTCTTTCTTTAAAGTTGCTCAGTTGTGTCCAACTCTGTGACCCTATGGACTATACAGTCCATGGAATTCTCCAGGCCAGAATACTGGAGTGGGTAGCCTTTCCCTTGCTCCAAGGGATCTTCCCAAGCCAGGGATTGAACCCAGGTCTCCTGCACTGCAGGCAGACTCTTTACTAGCTGAGCCACCAGGGAAGCCGGGGAATACTGGAGTGGGTAGCCTATCCCTTCTCCTTACACCAGTGTTCACTGCAGCACAATTTACAATAGCCAGGACATAGAAGCAACCTAGATGTCCATCGATAGATAAATGGATAAAGAAGTTGTGTTACATATATACAATGGAATATTACTCAGCCATGAAAAGGAACAAATTTGAGTCAGCTTAAGTGAGTGAATGAACCTAGAGCCTGTTATACAGAGTGAAGTAAGTCAGAAAGACAAAAACAAATATTGTATTAACACTTATATATATGGAATTAGAAAATGGTACTGATGGACCTATTTGCAGGGCAGGAATAGGGACATACATGTACAGAATGGACCTGTGGACACAGTGGGGGAAAGAGAGGGTGGGTGGAATTGAGACAGTAGCATTGACTTTTTTATTTTTCTTTCTTTAAAGTTGCTCAGTTGTGTCCAACTCTGTGACCCTATGGACTATACAGTCCATGGAATTCTCCAGGCCAGAATACTGGAGTGGGTAGCCTTTCCCTTGCTCCAAGGGATCTTCCCAAGCCAGGGATTGAACCCAGGTCTCCTGCACTGCAGGCAGACTCTTTACTAGCTGAGCCACCAGGGAAGCCGGGGAATACTGGAGTGGGTAGCCTATCCCTTCTCCTGCAGATCTTCCTGACCCAGGAATTGAACCACGGTCTCCTGCATTGCAAGTGGATTCTTTACCAACTGAGCTATCAGGGAAACCTGCATTGATATACATACACTGCTGCTGCTGCTGCTGCTGCTGCTGCTAAGTCACTTCAGTCGTGTCCGACTCTGCGATTATTAAACATAAAATAGATAGACAGTGGGAAATGTCTGTATAGCACAGGGAACTCAGCTCAGTGTTCTGTGATGATCTAAAGGAGTGGGATGGAGGTGGGGTGCGAGGGAAGTTCAGGAGGGAGGTGATAAATGAATCATTAAAGATGTTTCACATTGTTATATGGCAGACACCAACACAATGTTGTAAGACAACTATCCTCTAATTAAACATAAACCTCAAATATAAAATAAAATTTAAAACTTCTGCTTTGCAAAAAACAGTATCAAGAGAATTTCAAGACAAGCCACAGGCTGAGAGAAAATACTGCAAAGGACCACATATGATAAAGGAACACTACCCAAAATACACAAAGAACTCTTGAAACTCAACAATAAGAAAACATCCAATTTAAAAATGGACCCAACACCTTAACATATACCTCACTAAAGAAGATATACACATGGCAAATAAGCATATGAAAAGCTCCACATCTTATATCATCAAGAAATGCAAATTAAAACTGAGATGCTACTATACACTTATTAGAATGGCCAAAATTCAAAAGGTTGACAATACTAAATGCTAATGCTGTTGTAGGACAAACAGGGACTCTCATTCATTGCTGATGGGAATGTAAGATGGCACAGCCGCTTCCGAGGACCACTTGGCAGTCTCTTACAAAGCTAAACATCCTCTTAGCACTCAGCAACTGTGCTTCTTAGTGTCTATCCAGGGAATCGAAAACATGTCCACACAAAAGTCTGCACCTGGATGCTTACTGTAGCTTTATTCCTAGAAATTGCCAAGGAAAGATACTATTCCTGAAAGGTCCTTTGTTGGTGCACCTTTATACTACTTAGAATGGGTTCCTCTTCCTCAAGACAGTTTATTACCATCATAAGATATGATGTTGTTAAAGCAAGACACAGCACTGCCATCCGCAGGAAACTATCATAATGTGTATACAAATGTACAATGTCTTTGGTGTGCGTTCCCTTGCCCCTGACTTAAGCAATGGCATAAAAAAAAGCCTGGGTCTTGAGTCAGGTCACCACAAGCATGTAAATCAGTTAAATGTTTCCTTTGATTAAAGTGATTATTTATGGACTACCAGCTTCAACCGACATTTGCATGCTAAGTGTTCAGAGCAGTGTAGAAAATATAGTCAGTGGTATTGACATCATCAAAGATTATAAGACTAATAACCCATTTGATCCACAAAAAAATTCTTTAAGATATATATTCTGAATACCAAATAGATACTAAAATAAAATGTACATAGTCCTGAAAAACATCACATTCTGCAAAATTTTGCACCAAATCTATCAGGTTTTGAGGTGGAAACAGGGTTCAAAGGAAACAGTTCAAAATGTATACAACTTTCTAAGCACTGCATTAATAAAATCAATTTAAAATAACACATTTTTAAAATATGGTAATTATCTAATAAACAAAGAAGTGATAGTTTATGTGTAGTTTGCCTCTTTCTCTAGAATATAGAAGAAATGTTACAGAAACACAGGGCAGAGGGTGGTGGGATGAACTGGGAGACTGGGATGGACATATATACACTACTACGTATAAAATAGATTGCTGATGAGAACCTACTGGACAGCACAGGGAACTCTACTCAGTGCCCTGGAATGACCTAAATGGAAAAAAATTCCAAAAAAGAAGATGTATGTAATGTATACATATGATTCACTTTTCTGATTCAGTTCTGATTCACTTTGCTATACAGCAGAAACGAAGACAACATTGTAAAGCAGCTAAACTCCAATAAAAATTAATTTAAGACAAATAAAACCGGGCTTTACCTTCCTAAAAATGTGTGGTTTGAGGGCCTGAGTTGGGTATAAGGAAGGATGAAGGTGCACAGAGCCACATGCTCCAAAGTCAGGAAGAAGCCTGCAAACAATCGCTGCCATGCCGACTGCAGGGTTCAACACCCCACGTCTGTGTTATACAAACACCGTCATAGCAGAACAAGGGTATCATCCCCTTTTCGCAAATGAGGAAACTGAAGTGTATAAAGGTTGAGAAACTTGCCTGAGGTTGACAACCAATAGTGCGGAAAACATGATTTGAACCACTTTGTTGAACTGCCTCTGTCAGATTTCATAAATGGTGTCAAGAGTGAAACCCTCCCCTATACCAAAGCACACATAATGGGAACTCAAGAAGTAGCTACTGATGGATTGAATGATTCAAATTTTTCATATAATGAGGGTATAAACAATACTTCCCATTCTCAGGTACTACAATAACTCCTGAGAGGCTTGGGGCGGGTGGTTGTTTTTTCACCTTTTTTTTTTTTTTTACAAATTTTCCTATTGGCCATTCCTTTTTTCAGCTTTCTTGAGGAATAATTGACAAGTACAACCATAAGTTATTTAAAGTGTCCATCATTACAATTTGATATTCATGCATTGTGAGGGGAAAATTAATACATACATCACTTCACATTACTTTCCTTTTTTGGTGGGAACATGCTTTGCTCATTTAGCAAATTTTTTAATTGTGCAATACAGTGTTATCAACTATAGGCATCATTTTCTACATAATTCCTCAGACATGATTCACCTTATAACTGAAAACGTGTACCCTTTTACCAATCCTTCCCTATTTCTTCCACCTCCCAACCCCTGGCAACCACTTTTCTGCTCTTTGTTTCTTTGATTTGACTCTTTTTTCAGACCGGAAATTTATGGGACTCCATGCAGTATTGGTCTTTCTCTGTCTGGCTTATTTAATTTAACATAATATCCTCCAGGCTTATCCACTTTGTCATAAATTACATGATTACCATCTTTCTGAAGGCTGAATTATATTCATATATATTCATACATATCAACCACATTGATATATATATATTGATATATATATATCTCTCACATTCTTTTGATCCATTCATCCATTAAGGGACACTTAGGGTGGTTCCATAATTTAGTTATTGTGAGTAATGCTGCAACAAACACAGGAGTACACATAACTCTTCAAGATGAGGATTTCATTTCCTTTGGATATACACCCAGAAGTCAAACTAGCTGGATCATATGATAGTCCTGCTTTTAGCTTCCTGAGGAACTTCAGTGCTGTTCTCCACAGTGGCTGCCTCAATTTCCATTCCCACCAGTAGTGTAGAAGGGCTCCCCTTTCACACCCTCATCAGCATTTGTATCTCTTGTCTTTGTGTTAATAGCCCTCCTAACCAGTGTGATGGAGAAGGCAATGGCTGCCTGGAGAATCCCAGGGATGGTGGAGCCTGCCACCCATGGGGTTGCACAGAGTCGGACATGACTGAAGTGACGCAGCAGCAGCAGCAACCAGTGTGAGGGCTTCCTTTGTAGCTCAGTTGGTAAAGAATCTGCCTACCATACAAGAGACCTGGGTTCAATCCTTGGGTCAGGAAGATCCCCTGGAGAAGGAAATGGCAACCCACTCCAGTATTCTTGCCTGGAGAATCCTATGGACAGAGGAGCCTGGCAAGTCCGTGGGGTTGCAAGAGTTGGACACGACTTAGCGACTAAACCACCACCAAACCGCCACCACCAACAACCAGTGTGAAAAGCCATCTCATGGTGGGTTTGTTTTGCATTTCCCTAATAATTAGTGATATCCAGTGCCTTTTCATGTACCTGTTGTTCACTTACAAGCCTTCTTTGGGAAAATGTCTATTCAAGTCCTGAAGGGCCTTAGTCATAACAGTTAGGTGAAGACTGTGCCTGGATCAAGTCTGTACATTCCGAGTTCAGAGAGAGCATTCACTGTGGCCAACAGGTGTACCTGGCTTGGGAAAACAATCTAGTCATATTACTATCGATCCAAGAGCAAAAATCAATGAAGATAGCAAATGTGACGCAGAGCTTAATAATTCTTCTGTGTGTTAGCACTCCAATTCATTCCACAAACTTAGAGAAATGTATTCGGGTCTAATCTTACAGTAGGTTTTATACTATCTATTCTTTGCACTGTCATTCTTTGATATCAAATGCTCACTTTGCTGTCAGCCACGGGAGTTACTATTCATCCTCTGAACAATGGAAATGACTCCCAGGAGGCAGGAAATTACCTGTCTTTCTCAAAGCAGCTCACTGCACATCCAGGTATGTTGATCTGAAGGCAAGATCTGCTCCAATAGCCTGGTGCTACTATGTGATGTTCAGTAAATAGATCAATGTTGTGGAGATTGGGGAAGGAGTGGTAAATAGGAGAATCACAGAGGACTTTTTATTTTGTATTGGAATATAACCAGTTAACAATGTTGTGATAGTTTCAGGTAGACAGTGAAGGGACTCAGCCATTAAACTCCCTCCCATCCAGGCCACCACATAACATTGAGCAGACTTCCATGTGCTATACAGTAGGTCTTGCTGATTATCTGTTTTAAGTATAGCAGTGTGTACATGTCCATTCCAAACTCCCTAGCTATCCTTCTTCTCATTCTCCCCCTGGTCAACCATAAGTCCATTCTCTAAGTCTGTGAGTCTCTCTTTTTTTTTATAAGTTCATTTGTACCATTTATTTTTAGATTCCACATACGAGGGGTGTCATACAATATTTCTCCTTCTCTGTCTGACTTACTTCACTCAGCATGACACCTTCTCGATCCACCCATGTTGCTGCAAATGGCAGTATTTCATTCATTTTAATGGCTGAGTTATGCCCCATTGTATATTGGTACCACATCTTCTTTATCCATTCCTCACAGAGGATTTTTAGGGCAGTGGGAATACTCTGTAATTATAGGTTATACATTTCTTTATACATTTGTCCCAAACCATAGATGGCAAAGAGTCGGACATCACCAAAGTGACTTAGGATGGATGGATAGATTGTATAACACCAAGAATGAAACCTATGGTATACTATGCATTGTGTGTGATAATGCTATGTCAATGTAGATTCCATTGTAACAAACGTCCCATCTGGCAAGGGATGTTGATAATTGTGGAGGCTGTGCATGTGTGAGGGTCAAGGGTATATGAGAAATTTCTGTACATTCCTCTTAATTTTGCTGTGAATCTAAAACTGCTCTAAAAGTAAAGTTTTAAAAGATTTTTAAAATAACCAAGTGTCCTAATTCCTCCAGCCCCTTCATTCTCTCTCCATCTCTTTTCTGTTTAAAAACAACATAAATTTATAAAGTAAAAAGGAGAAAAAGTATATATAGAGTCATTCAATTATAGGCCAGATATTAGTTCATTTTGTTTTTAAGCACATATATGCTATATTTTCAAAAACATAAATTTGTCTCATTAGTTTCTTACCTTTGGCCTCATATCAAAACATTATATTTCAGATATAGTGTATAGAATTCTAAAAAGTCATATCCACGTGTTCAAATTAACTTTGGGGGATTTGAGTGTTTAGATTCTTGTTTCCAAGTTTTAAAAATCACTTTGGTCATTAGAAATAGCTTTAACTTTTTTTACTTACTAGATCACTGGTTTTTATAAAAGGACCAAACTCAGAAACAGCCAGATAGAAGAACGGCATAGGGAAGAGCCGGGTAGGGAAGCTGTGGGGAAGCCCTCTCCCAAGCCATTCTATCTGTTCTTCCTTGTGTTAACCAACAGAAATAGTGTTAATTTTTACTACAAATATAAATCCATGAACCAATATCTTCATCCACAAACACTTCTACTCTGATATTTTCTATTTACTGTCATTCCATGTGGTGCTAGTGGTAAAGAACCCACCTGCCAGTTCAGGAGATGCCTGAGACAGGGTTCGATCCCTGGGTCAGGAAGATCTCCTCTCCAGGAAGATGCTCTGGAGAGGGGCGTGGCAATCCATGCCAGTATGCTTGCCTGGAGAATTACATGGACAGAGGAGCCTGGTGGGCTACAGTTCATGAGGTCGCAAAGAGCCAGATATGACTGAAGCAACTTAGCAAGCATCCACAAGACAAAAGAGAGAAAAATGCCCTTCCAAATTCATGCCTTACTTTTTGATTTTGAACTAAACATCTTTGAGTGTTTGTTTCGTTTTTTAATTAGAATGAGAGACTTTCAATGCATTCAAAAGGGGTTTCCCAGGTGGCCTGAAGTGGTAAAGATCCCCCCTGCCAATGCAGGAGACGGAAGAGACTTGGGTTCCATCCCTGGGTCAGGAAGATCCTCTGAAGGAGGGCATGGAAATCTGTTCTAGTATGCTTGCCTGGAGAATCCCTTGGACAGAGAAGCCTGGTGGGCTACAGTCCATAAGGTCGCAAAGAGCCAGATATGACTGAAGCAACTTAGCAAGCATCCACAAGACAAAAGAGAGAAAAATGCCCTTCCAAATTCATGCCTTACTTTTTGATTTTGAACTAAACATCTTTGAGTGTTTGTTTCATTTTTTAATTAGAATGAGAGACTTTCAATGCATGCACGCATGAACACACATGTGCACACACACACACACACACACACACTGTTTCAGCCACATAACCTTGTTACTATGAGATGGTCTTCTTCCTGTTCTCCCCAGCCTCACATCATCTTTCTAACAGAGGCAGAAGAGGTCATGGAAGGCCATACTTCAGAAGCTTTTTCCAATTTTTAAAACATCCTCAGCCATTTCACAAGGGACTGCAATTTCAAGCACACAAGTCGGATGAGTTTGAGGCTGGCTCCTTATGGCTCTGCACAGTAATTGAAAAATCCTGTGAAGTTGTATCGTTTGCCAAGAAACCTCTAGACTTGACTCTGAGTCTGCTTAAGCAAAACCAGAAGCATTGCAGAAAAATTTTTTATCTGTTTAAGTCAGATTCAGTAGCTATTTTTCATTTATCTATCCATACATCTTAAGATGGTATAATAGCACAGTGGTTAAGAGTGCAAGCTTTGGTGATACCTTGTTCAGTCACCTGCTGGTTTGAGTGGGGCTAGAAACTTGACTCAAACAGTAAAGAAAAGTTATTTAGCTTCCCCCAATTTTATTTCTCTTATCAATAAAATGAGGAATCAAAATCAGTAATTTATGTAAAGCATTGACACAGTGCCTGGCAATAGCAATTTATTTAATAAACAATAAATTTTATTTATTAAAATAGTAGAGTAAATCACACTTATAATTTTTGCTAATATACACAGCATATCCAGATCACAGATCATCAAAAATTGGAAAATAACTCTTAGAGTCACTCTACAGTGGGTCTGTTGCCACAAACTAGAACAGCCTGACGGAATGTATTTTGGTTCAGGTTTAATAGAACTAAAATTCCACAGATTAATTGAAAAAATCATGAAAGGCAAGCAAGGAAAGTTTTACACACTGTGAAGTTATTCTCTATAACTTTCCTTAAAATTAGAATTTTTCCACAGAATGGTCGATAAGACTTGTAATGAATGAATCATTTTGGAAAATAACTCTTAGAGTCACTCTACAGTGGGTCTGTTGCCACAAACTAGAACAGCCTGACGGAATGTATTTTGGTTCAGGTTTAATAGAACTAAAATTCCACAGATTAACTGAAAAATTCATGAAAGGCAAGCAAGGAAAGTTTTACACACTGTGAAGTTATTCTCTATAACTTTCCTTAAAATTAGAATTTTTCCACAGAATGGTCGATAAGACTTGCAATGAATGAATCATGTTTTATAACTAAAATATTTGTGATACATTTATATTAAATATTTCTAGGTACTTAAAGAAACTATGAGTGTAGACAAATATTTTAAATTTTAATACAAATTTTAAAATGATACACTGAGGACTTTTGAATTAGCCATTATCAAGCTAAGTCATCCATCATGTCAGGCATTTAATGTTTATTAATGTGTAACAAAACGAATACAGTATTGTAAAGCAAAACAAACTAAAAAATAAAAATTAATTATAATTAAAAAAAAAATGTAGAAAACAAACTTACGGTTACCAGGTGGGAAAGGAGTAAGGGATAAATTGGGAGCTTGAGATTGACATATACACACAACTATATATAAAATAGTTAGCTAATAAGGATCTGCTGTACAGCACAGGGAACTCAGCTCAGTGTTCTGCGGTGATCTAAATGGGAAGGAAATCTAAAAAGGGGGGATATATGTATGTGTAGAAATGATTCACTCTGTTGTACAGCAGAAACTAACACAACATTGCAAAGCAACTATCCTCCAATAAAAAGTTTTTTTTTTTAAGTCATGATTCAGTGAAATATACGAACTGTATTAGAAATTCAGTGTATCTCAAATTGGGTTCTAGGAACTGGGAATTATAAGATAGAATCTTCACCTTCAAAGAATTCATACTTGAAAGAGGAAACAGACAACAAAGTAATAATTTAAATACATATTTTAAGTTCTGAAATAGATATATAGCTAAGGGAAGCAAAAACAGGGGCAATAAGAAATCCTAGTGGAGTGGGGAGATGGTAGGAGCCTACAAGTTGGAGACAACTGATCATCCTCAAACTGTACCTTCCAGAATGCATATGAATTTTCCAGGCTGGCAGAGTGAATGGACGTGGAAGAGTGGACATACTGTATGACATACTTGTGCCTTCTGACACACTGGTATTTAAATCACTAAAACACCCACACAGAACTTTCCCACAGGGCTCAGAAATGTAGGTTTAAAGATAACAGAGCTTCTCAATCTCATATCCCTCCCACGCTGCTCACTAATTCATCCCTGGTTTGCCTGTCCCTGCACTTCTGCTCCATACCCCAACTTTCATAGCTACATCTTTCCCACTTCAGTATCTGTGACCTGATGGATGGTTAGAAATTTCTTAGACTCTGGTATACCCACAAGAGTTTGGGCTTCATTGTTTCCTTTCATACACTGAGAATCACAACCAATATTTTAGAACATTTCCTCTCAGTTTATTTCCTAAATAAAGACACATATAGATATTGATTGGATATATGCATCCACACATGGTGAGGAGCAAAGGATAGACCTAGTGACTGTCATACAAAGAGAAGTAAGTCAGAAAGCAAAAACTGATTATGGTATATTAAAGCATGTATGTGCAATCTAGGGGAGAAGGCAATGGCACCCCACTCCAATACTCTTGCCTGGAAAATCCCATGGACAGAGGAGCCTGGTAGGCTGCAGTCCATGCAGTCACTAAGAGTCAGACACGACTGAGCGACTTCACTTTCACTTTTCACTTTTATGCATTGGAGAAGGAAATGGCAACCCACTCCAGTGTTCTTGCCTGGAGAATCCCAGGGATAGGGGAGCCTCGTGGGCTGCCATCTATGGGGTCGCACAGAGTCGGACACAACTGAAGTGACTTAGCAGCAGCAGTGCAATCTAGGAAAATGGTACAGATAAACCTACTTGCAAAGCAGAAATACAGACACACACATAGAGACCAAATGTATGGACACCAAGTGGGGGAAGGTGGATGGGATGAATTGGGATATTGGAATTGACATGTATACCCTACTGTACATATAAAATATATAATTAATGAGAACCTACTGTATAGCACAGGGAACCCTACTCAGTACTCTATGATGACCTAAATGAGAAGGAAATCCTGAAAAGGGGATATATGTGTAGGCATAGCTGATTCACTTTGGCTGCACAGCAGAAACTAACACAACATTGTAAAGCACCTTGACAGATTGGGATCTAGCAATATGAGCCCAGAGTAACTTCAGATTTCATCATAAATAAATGAAGCATTGCCCCTTCTATAAATAGGTGAGAAACAGAAATATAAATCCACCTTTGATTAAACTGGAGAAATTTAATCCTCCAAATCATAAAACAAAAACAAAAAAAAGTGGACCAAAAATTGAGACAGACAGGAAGTACAGAAAACTGCAAAGAGAGAACAACCGCTGCTGAAAAGCTCACAAACGTTGGGTAGGGCATTTGTGAGATAAAGTGGCTGGCATGCCCTGGCATAGTTTTAGGAACTATTTCATACTTGAAACAAGATAAATGACATATTTAGGCTAATAGTAAGAGGCTCTCTGGGTTATATTTGCTATCAAGTGTAAAATATCTCAGACAGTGGAGGTAATTTAGGAAACACCCAGATAAGCTAGATTTGGGCAACCATCTGAGTGGGAGATAAGGTTGATTAAAACCAGACCACAGTGCTATTTTTTAACTGACTAGAAAGGAATAAAAGCAAAAAGAATGTATTTAGCCCCATGGCAGAAATAGAATTCTCTTTATCAAACTCCCCTGAAAAGAGCAATTCTGGAACAGTTCAGGAACAATTCACCTTTCAAAAATAAAAAATAATGAAGAAAGAAAACTGTATAAGATCTGTTTTTTAAAGGGAAAGCAACAAGGAAAATAAATGGTATGCAGACTAGTTGCTGAAGAAACAATGACATGGAGAAAATAAAAACTGCAACCAAATACAAGGTGCGTTATATGAAAAGCATAAGGAAGCAAATGCCTGTTTAAAATGAAAACACAGATCAGAGATACTAGAATTCAGAGCACTCATGGCCAAACAGTTGAAGGTGGAAAATAAGATAGATCAGCTCAAAAAAGAAGTGCAAGGGGAAAAAAAGTCATCACAGGAATGAGAATCAAATTGGAAGCACCACAACAAAAACTAATACACAGTAAGAAAATAGAGCACAGGGACTTCCCTTGTAGTCCAATGGTTAAGAATCAGCCTTGCAGTGAAGGGGACATAAGCCTGATCCCTGGTCGGAGAGCTAAGATCTCACTTGCTGCAGAGCAACTAAGCCCACGTGGGCAAATACTGAGCCCATATGCCACAACTAGAGAATCCATGGGCTGCAATGAAAGATCCCACAAGGTGCAACTAAGACTAGATGCACCCAAATAAATAATTAAAAAAAAAAAGAGACTAGAGAACAGTTATACAAAAACTGAGTAAAATTAAAAGAGCAAGGATTTTTAAACATTAGAAAGGAAATGGTAGTTTAGGAAAATAAGTGAAGGAGATCCAACCTTTGCATATATAGTGTTACCAAAGGAGAAAACCAGAAAACTTGGGGGAAAAAATAACTTAAGAAAAAGTTCCAGAAATAAAAGGAGCAAATGATTGAAAGGAGTATTTCCACAAGAAAGTAGAACCACATTAATAAATTATGATAGTAATAATAACCATTTATATTTATGTTTTTCAGGTAGAATCTCATTTAATCCACACAACACTGAGACACTATCAATATCTGCATTTTCAATTGTACTAAAACTAAATTAGAGAAATGTGTCCAAGCAAAATGATCTAGTGACTTCTATAGTAAGAATTCTGGCTAACTGTGACTTCTCTAGAACAAACCACTTATTGTTAGAAGACAGTGGAATAACACTCACAAAATCCTCAAAGAATTTTATGTACAGACAACCCAATTTATACTCATGCAGCTCAAGAATTTTATACACAGCCAAACTCTCATTCAAGCATAAAAACAACTGAAAAATACTTTTCAATATTTTAAAACCCAGAGAACAAAATTTGCTTAAACCTACTAGAAGATAAACTTCAGCCAAACAAAAAATGAATGGAAAAGTTACCTCTTGTAGCTCAGTTGATAAAGAATCTGTCTACAGTGCAGGAGACCCAGGTTCAATCCCTGGTTTGGGAAGATCCCCTGGAGAAGAAAATGGCAACCCAGTCCAGTATTCCTGCCTGGAAAATCCCATGCCAGACTCCTCTGTCCATAGGGTCACAAGAGTTGGACATGACTAAGTGACTAAACCACTAAACAACCATCACACTGCAAAAGGAACAGATTTGAGTATTGACTCCACTTAAGTATAAGACCAAGAACAAAACAACTATATTTTCAGTCTACATTGCCAAAACCTAGTCAAAAGATAAACTAAAACATGGCAAAAAAAGAAATCAAAACACAAAGTGAGAATTTCTGTACTATGGAGATTGTTCTCATACTATAATCTAAGTGTGTTAAATTGAATTATTTCTCAAATTTTCAATTCTCCTCCCATAGAATAATTATACATCCTCTGCCTTGTTGAATACAGATGGAGCCATCTTTGCTTTTACCAATTGATTAGGGGCAGGATTGACATGTGTCACTTCCAAGCACTATGTAGTCTTTTTGCTTGGCTTCTCTTGCTGAACACAAGATTTTTGAGATTTGCTCATGCTTTTACATACATCAGTAGTTTATTTCTTTTTGTTGCTGGTTCATAATACATCGTGTGAGTAGACTGCAGTGTAGGTATCTGTCTTCCTGTGGATGAACATTTGGGTTGTTTCTAGTTTTAGACTATTATGTATAATGCTGATTTGAATATTCTTATGCAAGTACTTGTGGACATGTGCTTTCAATATCTTGGGTAAATATTAATACTTAGAAGTAGAATTACCAGTTTGTAAAATGCCATTTTAAAAAATCTATGTTTAATTTTATATAAAACTACCTGTTGGAGGAGATCATTGAGAGGAC
Organism: Aepyceros melampus; assembly: GCA_006408695.1. Classification (NCBI taxonomy): domain Eukaryota; kingdom Metazoa; phylum Chordata; class Mammalia; order Artiodactyla; family Bovidae; genus Aepyceros; species Aepyceros melampus. The sequence continues at coordinate 51,101 of SJXQ01006161.1, forward strand.
ATGACCAATACCTCTCATCTCCTCCCAACCTTGGAACGTAGGCTCTGCCCACTGTTCCTATACTAGGAGACACTTCAAGGGTGCAGCCTTGAGAGAGTAACGTATTGCCAGACCGAATACATGAAAGAACCTTGTTAAGGCCTCTATATAAGCTTTGAGACTTCGAGGAGGACTTCCTTAGTGGTCCAATGGATAAGAATCCACCTGCCAATGCAGGGGACACAGGTTCTATCCCTAGTCCAGGAAGATTCCACATCCCTTTAAGCAAAAAGCCCATGTGCCATGACTATGGAGCCTGCCTGCCGCAAGCACTGAGCCTGTGCTCTGGAGCCCAAGAGCCGCAACTACAAAGCCCTAGAGCCATTGCCCCACTGTGAGAGAAGCCGCCACAATGAGAAGCTTGTGCACCGCAGCAAAGAGTAGCCCCTGCTCCTGAAACTAGAGAAAGCCCAAAACTTAATAGTTAATTAAAAACAAAAAAGATTCCAGGGATCTACTCATCTCACAGAATCCAAGACAACATCTTATGTAGGTCTCCTTGTTTGTCAAAGTTACTTTACTGTCTACCAATCTGGAGGGTTCTGCCTTTTCCTTCAGTTTCTCCCCGACTTCTGTGTTCAGGGACCAGCTTTGAATTTCATGTGGCAAACTCCGAAGTTTTCAAACCAACAGTCACACATCTCCAAAGAGAGAGTTCCTCATCACTATTATTTGGTGCTACCAGTCTTCTTAGTTTCAGCCATTTCAGTGGGAGTAACACAATTAAAAGACGCTTACTCCTTGGAAGAAAAGTTATGACCAACCTAGATAGTATATTCAAAAGCAGAGACATTACTTTGCCGACTAAGGTCCGTCTAGTCAAGGCTATGGTTTTTCCTGTGGTCATGTATGGATGTGAGAGTTGGACTGTGAAGAAGGCTGAGCGCAGAAGAATTGATGCTTTTGAACTGTGGTGTTGGAGAAGACTCTTGAGAGTCCCTTGGACTGCAAGGAGATCCAACCAGTCCATTCTGAAGGAGATCAGCCCTGGGATTTCTTTGGAAGGAATGATGCTAAAACTGAAGCTCCAGTACTTTGGGCACCTTATGCGAAGAGTTGACTCATTGGAAAAGACCCTGATGCTGGGAGGGATTGGGGGCAGGAGGAGAAAGGGACGACCGAGGATGAGATGGCTGGATGGCATCACAGACTCAATGGACGTGAGTCTGAGTGAACTCCGGGAGTTGGTGATGGACAGGGAGGCCTGGCGTACTGCGATTCATGGGGTCGCAAAGAGTCGGACACGACTTAGCGACGGAACGGAACGGAACGGAATGGAACACATGAATTCACTGCGGACTTGATTTACATTTCCTTGATAACTCATTCTGTAACCTCTTTAGAGAGGTGGCTGTTCAAGAGCTTTGCTTGTCTGTGTTGGGCTGTTATTGAGCTACTGTTCTTTATATATTTATTTCAATGAAATAAAGTTCTTCATTTTCTTTTTATTATAGTTACTGGATTCACTGCCTTCTCTAAGAAATTTTTGCCTACCTCAAGATCATGAAGATATTGTAAAAGTTTTCATTTGTATGGTAGAAGTTTTTATTTCCTCTAGAAACTGTAACTAGTTTTTAAGTTAGGTTCATGCTTCACTCAAGTTACTTTTGAGTGCATTGTGCGAAGTGTGAGACGAGTGTCAAGGTTTACTTTTACCCCAGATATTTACCAGTTACTTCAGCCCCATTTGTTGAAAAGACTTTCTCCGTCCATTGAGTTAAATTGAGCTGGCAAGTTTCAAAAAGCAATTGATGTCTGGGTGTCTGTTTGTGGCCTGTCCATTCTGTTTCATTGATCTCTTTGTCTATCCTCATGTCAGTTCCTCTCTGTCTCTATTACTGTAGCTTTACAGTAATTGTAGAAATCAGATAGTGAAAGTCCTCTTAACTTCTCTTGCAAGACTCTTCTAGCAATTCTAAGTTCTTTTTTCCCTCCATAGAGAGTAAGTTAATGATCCAAGAGAGAAAATAATTGTTTACAGTATGCATACAAGATCATCCACATTCATTGTGTTGGCCGTATTTTCTTATTTTCTGTATCCTTGATGTTCTAGCATCTGGGGCCTTGCTGATGGGGAGGAGTCACTAATTCCAGGTTATCTAATTCCTAGAGAGACTAAAAGGTTGCCTGGGAGCATGTCTTTAATATGAAAACAAATCAATATGAGTCATATCCCCTTTTGCCTGATTGTATGAGGCTCTTGCTTGTGGGATTGCTATCCCCCTACCCTAATCACCCCAAGACCAGTTACTGGACAATTAGGGTTCACTCTAGCAGCCCTGAGCCCTCCAAAATTATTCAAAGTGTCTATCTCCAAAACTGCTTAGCTTGCTTACCTTGTCTGTTCCTTCCTAAGAAAACCACAGTAAAGTCTTCTACCCATAGCTCCTCTCTGTCTGCTCATCTCGCCCTGGTGCTTCCCTCTGTGCCCTGCATGGCAGCCAGGCCTCCTGTGTCCAGCAGATTATGAGTATAGCAGAAACTTCTTCCTTCATGACAGTCATTTCTGTGTCTGTATGCTTACCCTACCTGCTCGACAAACATCCAGGTACCATTAAAACTATCACAGATCACTGATACTGGGATTTATCATTTGAAAGTTTTGTAGAGCATACAAACCAGTCAATCCTAAAGAAAATCAACCCTGAATTTTCATTGGAAGGACTGTTGCTAAAAGGTGAAGCTCCAATACTTTGGCCACCTGATGTGAAGAGCCGACTCATTAGAAAAGAGCCTCATGCTGGGAAAGATTGAGGACAAGAGAAGGGGACAACAGAGGATGAGATGGCTGGATGGCTGACTCACTGGCTGGATGGTTGATCACTGACTCAATGGACATGAGTCTGAGCAAGCTCCAGGAGATAGTGAAGGACAGGGAAGGACAGGGAAACCTGGCATGCTGCAGTTCATGGGGTCACAAAGAGTCAGACATGACTTAGTGACTGAACAACAACAATCAATTTGATAACTGAAATTGATGTTTTATTCTCAGCAGCATCACCTGACCACCTAGGCATCTTACAGTTTTCTCTATATATTTGGTTTTTCATATTTGTTGAAGAATTCTTTTCATGTGTTTTGTTCATTACTTTGTTTTGCCTTTGTGTTGTCTCTTTTGCCTCAGATGAGAATGACCACACTGTGTCTGGCTCTCTCAAGTGGTACCAGAATACAGACTTGCTGGGATGACAATAAACAGTGCAATATTGCAGGAAAAAATAGTGCATTGGAGAGCATTTTTCATATTTGTTGAAGAATTCTTTTCATGTGTTTTGTTCATTACTTTGTTTTGCCTTTGTGTTGTCTCTTTTGCCTCAGATGAGAATGACCACACTGTGTCTGGCTCTCTCAAGTGGTACCAGAATACAGACTTGCTGGGATGACAATAAACAGTGCAATATTGCAGGAAAAAATAGTGCATTTGGAGAGCAGATGGAGACGCAGGTAGAAGCCAATAGATGAAAGATCATATGTTGCATGTGCAGAAAATTGTGTGTGAAGAGAGCAATGTGACAGCTGAAGAGATGGGCAGGACAAGAATGCAAACAAGTTAGTGGGCAGTTATTACCCAGGACAGACTGAGACTTCCAAGAAAAGTACATCCAAGACCAAAAGGAAAAGTCTTATCAAACAGAGCCAAGATCATGCAAAGACAACAAAACTGCAAGACAGATACAGAGGCTAGAACAGAGCACAAAGAGTGATTGGGGTCAGAATGAAAGAACACACGCCTTAAGATGACCCAAGTGAACCAAGCTGATGGTGACCAAATGCAGACACAGAGCAATCCCAGGTCATTGAGACGGAAATGAACAAATCCAGTCTCAGGAAACCATGGAAACAAGGATTAGGTACCCAAGAATATTTCACAGAAGAATACTAATTAATAAAAAGTAAATAAAATAGGATTAAATTTTGGAGGTCATTAATACGTGATTAATATGTTTATGGCATAAATTGTGGTGGTGGTTTCATAGGTGTACACTTATCTCCAAATTCAAGTGTGTGCATTAATATACATATACATACATATATATAGAGAAAGAGAGTTTTTATTTCAATAGAGCTGGTTTTTAAGTGATGAACCAATGTATGGGGAAGAAAAGAGAAGAAAGAATATGAGGTAGCTTTTGTGAGAAATAGGAAAAAGGATTTACAGACAAAGTAGGAATTCACAGATTTGTAATGGAGCTAATCATTATGCTTTTGTAGGATTTTCTACCAACATTGAGAATATCAGGAGCAACAATGAAGAAAGTGGGGAAGTTCTAAGTTAAAATGTACAAATTCTCTAACTGTCGTGAAGCTTTTCATCTTTTTTAATCAACCAGATTGTAAATTCTTAGAGAGTGGGGACCTGTGTGGGAAGAAAAGAGAAGAAAGAATATGAGGTAGCTTTTGTGAGAAATAGGAAAAAGGATTTACAGACAAAGTAGGAATTCACAGATTTGTAATGGAGCTAATCATTATGCTTTTGTAGGATTTTCTACCAACATTGAGAATATCAGGAGCAACAATGAAGAAAGTGGGGAAGTTCTAAGTTAAAATGTACAAATTCTCTAACTGTCGTGAAGCTTTTCATCTTTTTTAATCAACCAGATTGTAAATTCTTAGAGAGTGGGGACCTGTGTTACACAAGTTCTCATACCTTACAAATGAGCACGTAATATGTAGGTATTAAACATGATGGTGAGATTCCTGTCCTGTTTCTTTAAGTGCAGGCTGCAATAGTGTTAAAGACATCCAGTGGCACAGAAAGTTCATATGTTCATCCCCATCATGTAAACTGAAATATCTTTCCTACTTTATTTGTATACATTGTAATCAAAATGCATGCTGCACACTCAGTCACTTCAGTCGGGTCCAACTCTTTGTGACCCCATGGACTGTAGAGTCCCAGGCTGCTAGAGTCCATGAGATTCTCCAGGCAAGAATACTGGAGTGGGTTGCCATTTCCTTTTCCAGGGGCTCTTCCCAACCCAGGAAGAACCTGCATCTCTTATGTCTCCTGCTTTGGCAGGCAGGTTCTTTACCACTAGCACCACCTGGGAAGCCCCCTAATCAAAATGTTCAGCTCCAAACAATAAAATTCATATAACATAAAACAGTAAATGAAAAGTAAAAATTTGAGACTTCCCAGGCAGTCCAGTGGTTAACACCTCACCTTCCAATTCCGGAGGTTCAGGTTCAGATCCCACATGCCTCANCGACAGCTGAAGAGATGGGTAAGACAGGAATGCAAACAAGTTAGTGGGCAGTTATTACCCAGGACAGACTGAGACTTCCAAGGAAAGCACATCCAAGACCAAAAGGAAAAGTCTTATCAAACAGAGTCAAGATCATGGAAAGACAACAAAACTACAAGACAGATACAGAGGCTGGAACAGAGCACAAAGAGTGATTGGGGTCAGAATGAAAGAACACAAGCCTTAAGATGACCCAAGTGAACCAAGCTGATGGTGACCAAATGCACACACAGAGCAAACCCAGGTCATTAAGATGGATATGAACAAATCCAGTCTCAGGAAACCATGGAAACAAGAATTATGTACCCAAGAATATTTCACAGAAGAATACTAATTAATAAAAAGTAAATAAAATAGGATTAAAGTTTGGAGGTCATTAATACGTGATTAATATGTTTATGGCATAAATTGTAGTGGTAGTTTCATAGGTGTACACTTATCTCCAAATTCAAGTGTGTGCATTAATATACATATACATACATATATAGAGAGAAAGAGAGTTTTTATTTCAATAGAGCTGGTTTTTAAGTGACAAACCAATGTGTGGGGAAGAAAAGGGAAGAAGGAATATGAGGTAGCTTTTGTGAGAAATAGGAAAAAGGATTTACAGACAAAGTAGGAATTCACAGATTTGTAATGGAGCTAATCATTATGCTTTTGTAGGATTTTCTACCAACACTGAGACTATCAGGAGCAACAATGAAGAAAGTGGGGAAGTTCCAAGTTAAAATGTACAAATTCTCTAACTGTTGTGAAGCTTTTCATCTTTTTTTTAATCAACCAGATTGTAAATTCTAGTGACAAACCAATGTGTGGGGAAGAAAAGGGAAGAAGGAATATGAGGTAGCTTTTGTGAGAAATAGGAAAAAGGATTTACAGACAAAGTAGGAATTCACAGATTTGTAATGGAGCTAATCATTATGCTTTTGTAGGATTTTCTACCAACACTGAGACTATCAGGAGCAACAATGAAGAAAGTGGGGAAGTTCCAAGTTAAAATGTACAAATTCTCTAACTGTTGTGAAGCTTTTCATCTTTTTTTTAATCAACCAGATTGTAAATTCTTAGAGAGTAGGGACCTGTGTTACACAAGTTCTCATACCTTACAAATGAGCACGTAATATGTAGGTATTAAACATGATGGTGATATTCCTGTCCTGTTTCTTTAAGTGCAGGCTGCAATAGTGTTAAAGACATCCAGTGGCACAGGAAGTTCATATGTTCATCCCCATCATGTAAACTGAAATATCTTTCCTACTTTATTTGTATACATTGTAATCAAAATGCATGCTGCACACTCAGTCACTTCAGTCGGGTCCAACTCTTTGTGACCCCATGGACTGTAGAGTCCCAGGCTGCTAAGTCCATGAGATTCTCCAGGCAAGAATACTGGAGTGGGTTGCCATTTCCTTTTCCAGAGGCTCTTCCCAACCCAGGAAGAACCTGCATCTCTTATGTCTCCTGTTTTGGCAGGCAGGTTCTTTACCACTAGCACCACCTGGGAAGCCCCCTAATCAAAATGTTCAACTCCAAACAATAAAATTCATAAAACATAAAACAGTAAATGAAAAGTAAAAAATTGAGACTTCCCAGGCAGTCCAGTGGTTAACACCTCACCTTCCAATTCCGGAGGTTCAGGTTCAGATCCCACATGCCTCACGGCCAAAAAGCCAGAACAGAAGCAATATTTTAACAAATTCAATAAAGATTTTTAAAATGGTCCAATTGAGACTTCCCAGGCAGTCCAGTGGTTAACACCTCACCTTCCAATTCCGGAGGTTCAGGTTCAGATCCCACATGCCTCACGGCCAAAAAGCCAGAACAGAAGCAATATTTTAACAAATTCAATAAAGATTTTTAAAATGGTCCACATCAAAAAATCTTTTAAAAAATTTTAAAAACTACCCTATGAATTTCTTTCCAAATATATAATAGCAATTACCCAGCCCTCTGGTAGACATATGTTCAGAATGGGAAGCAGGCAGAAGAGAGGTGCTGATTCCTGCAGCCCGTCACAAACTGAGAAAAAGACCTAGACCAATGGACAGAGAGACCCAGAGACGGAACAAGAGAGACTCAGAAAGGAGAAAAAGAGGAGAGTATTAACACATCAAGGAAAGAAAACACAGGAAGCAAAAGCATCCCTGGCACCTGTTAATGATAAAAGTGTGGTTTCAGGGCAGAGAAGAACTTTAGGATAAAGGGGTTTTGGCCTTCCCCAATCAATAGAAATTGATCAGAGACCAGACAAGAAACTCAGGCAAGGCTTTACTGGAGCCTCTACTGCGGCACTGGAGGGTGAAGACACGACTGAAGTGACTTAGCAGTAGCAGCATACATATATATGTATATGACTCTGAGTGAACTCCAGGAGTTGGTGATGGACAGGGAGGCCTGGCGTGCTGCGATTCNTCACCAACTTGATGGACATGAGTTTGAGTGAACTCCGGGAGTTGGTGATGAACAGGGAGGCCTGGCATGCTGTGATTCATGGGGTCGCAAAGAGTCAGACACGACTGAGCGACTGAACCGAACTGAACTAAATATCATTGAGCTGTAAGGATTAAACATAATACAACAATGCTTATAAGGAAAATTACTGAGGACCTCACAGAGATTTTGTTTATATGGGTTATATCTATGAACATTTGCAATTTTAAGAATGAAAGCAGAGGAATTAAAAAAGATTTATTTATAAATGTATTTTAAATGGTAACAGTAAATCCCCCATATGTTAACATTAAATTCAAATGATTCTTGAAAAGTAATTTGAAAGAAGGAGTTATTCTATTTTGCTCAAGAAAATTTGAACATGTCAATTTTCCAAAACTGACATGAGGGAAATGTCAATGAACAGTAAATTTCATTTATGTTATTTCTGTTTCAAACAATGAATAAACAGGGCATGCCATTTTCATGTCTGATTCTTATGAAACTTCACTGGCTTATGAATTCATTTGGAAGATAGTGTCATTAGTTTACATGAAATACCTAAAGTTCCAGGGACGAGACATAAACTTTTATTTGTACTGTGTCGACTTAATTTACATGTTCACAAGGAAGAATTGAGGTACAAAGACATTAAAAGACCCATATAAGGTCAATTCAGTCAATTCAATCAGAGGGAGAGGGAGAAATGAAGGGTAAATTTACTAATCTAGTATCATAATACTGGGATTATCTCAGTATCCCAGAATCCCAGTAGTTTTCACAATAGCCTCTTTTTCCATGAATGCATCCCAGTTTATACAAATTATCATTTAAGACCCTTGCCAGAGTTTCAAAAATGTCTTTTTTAAAAAGTAAATACATATACCTTTTTCAAAGCTCTGCTCTATGAGGTTTCCAAAATTAATGGCAAAATTTAGTCTTTGACATTGGTGATTGGAAACATTCATCCCTGATGGGGAAGAAGACATCCACATCCAATAAGCCACATATATTTTTCAAGAGCAATTCATGTTTATGGAAAGTCCACATGTAGTGTTCCCAAGTCTGCCTTTCTAGGCCAGCTGCTCTGTCTGTCATCAGACAAGTTGCATGAACCAGCACCTGGCTTTTCCAAAAATTGCCTGTTTTGCACCCACAAATCATATTGCTGACCTCATCGAGTGGTTGGTAATTCACCTGGCCATCAAAATTGGAGAGTTCTGACACAGCAAGGATAATATGTGTTGATTAGGAATGGGTTCTATAGAGAAAATGGACTGCTTGTTTTCATGAGAATACTGTCCTCAGACTGAAAATTCTATAGTAATGTCATGCTTTCCTCGTTATCTACTGCAGAGATACATTTTAGATTATCAAAAAACAAAGACCAATATTTCTATTTAAAAGATGGGCAAGTATTTATAACTGAAACTCTGATCATAGGTGGTTTAGCCAGTATCTGGCACCAAAAATGCATTTGATATTTATTTAATGCCATAATTCCCAAGTGAACTTTACCAGTTACCAATGTTATATTATTATTCCTCAATACATGCCAGTCAAGAAGTCAACACCCAGCATTACTTAACCTTTCTCCTTATTTAAATGATTTACCCAAATCCTCATTGCCATGCCTTTCTAGACTAGGAAGTATTGGGTTTGTTACAGAAAAACCTGAATGAACTTTTGGCCAACTCAATACCATCCAGCTTTCAGACAGAGTCTACTGTTTTCCAGAGATGAGAAGTTATATCCATGTAAGACATCTGTGTGGACACATCAAATGTTATTGGACTCTGAGACTTTCTGGTTTCTGTATTCCTGTTTTGTTAAATCCTATTTCTTGGCCTCTTATTCTAATTACATTACCACCTCCAGGTTTCTCCTCCAGGTCCACAGTAGAGCTTCCTATGATACCTTTGATGTCACCATCATTTGACTCTGATATCAGTGTGATCCTTTGAATTTATAGTTGCTTTTCTCAGATTCAGTGTAACTCCTTTTTCTTTCTCCAGCTTGTAACCTCATGCTTTCCTCTCTGTGTCTCATCCCCAAGCTCTCTGGTTTGTTTCATTTTGTCCTGACCAGTCTCCACATCAGATTGCAATTGGTCATGCAGAACTGATAGCTATGCATGAAATACATATTATTGACATATACAACCAGGAATTGTGCATATTTACCAAGTAGTCCATCATGAGAAACGCTGGGCTGGAAGAAGCACAAGCTGGAATCAGGATTGCTGGGAGAAATATCAATAACCTCAGATATGCAGATGATACCACCCTTGTGGCAGAAAGTGAAGAGGAACTAAAAAGCCTCTTGATGAAAGTGAAACAGGAGAGTGAAAAAGTTGGCTTAAAGCTCAACTTTCAGAAAATGAAGATCATGGCATCTGGTCCCATCATTTCATGGGAAATAGATGGGGAAACAGTAGAAACAGTGTCAGACTTTATTTTGGGGGGCTGCAAAATCACTGCAGATGGTGACTGTAGCCATGAAATTAAAAGACGCTTACTCCTTGGAAGAAAAGTTATGACCAACCTAGATAGTATATTGAAAAGCAGAGACATTATTTTGCCATCAAAGGTCCATCTAGTCAAGGCTATGGTTTTTCCAGTGGTCGTGTATGGATGTGAGAGTTGGACTGTGAAGAAAGCTGAGTGCCGAAGAATTGATGCTTTTGAACTGTGGTGTTGGAGAAGACTCTTGAGAGTCCCTTGGAATGCAAGGACATCAGCCTTGGGATTTCTTTGGAGGGAATGGTGCTGAAGCTGAAACTCCAGTACTTTGGCCACCTCATGTGAAGAGTTGACTCATTGGAAAAGACTCTGAAGCTGGGAGAGATTGAGGGCAGGAGGAGAAGGGGAGGACAGAGGATGAGATGGCTGAATGGCATCACTGACTCAATGGACGTGAGTCTGAGTGAACTCCGGGAGTTGGTGATGGACAGGGAGGCCTGGCGTGCTGCGATTCATGGGGTCGCAGAGTCGGACACGACTGAGCCACTGAACTGAACTGAACTGAACCGAACTAAGTAGGACGCTAGTGGTAAAGCACCCACTTGCCAATGCAGGGCACATAAGAACATGGGTTCAATCCCTGGGTCAAGAAGACTCCTTGGAGGAGGGCACAGCAACCCACTCCAGTATTCTTGCCAGGAGAGTCCCATGGACAGAGGAGCTTGGTGGGCTACAGTCCATAGGGTCGCAGAGTCAAACACAACTGAAGTGACAGCCCAGCACGGCACCAAGTAAGGCAGTGGTGATACTTTAAAAGACAATAAATGGCCCTTACTTCACATGCTACCATAAATCCCTCTATAAATACTTAAATGGGCAACTCACTGATAGACAACTTTAAAAATAACAAGTAAATAAAACCCAGAGAGAACAACAATGTGTCAGAGACAGCTGATGGTCAAATAATACAGCATGCATAAAACATTTGTGTAAAAACCAATTTGCTGAGTGGAGTGGGTAGAAAAAGCCAAACAAAATATACTAGAGAGTTTTGTAAACAAAACGAGATGCGCATTTTTCAGAGAATCATTTCATTGAAATAGGAGGACAATTAACCTAGTGCTTTTATACAGCTATTTGAATCTTTTTGAAAAAAACTTTTACAGAAATCCAATTTCCCCCCATATTCAATTTTTTTAATGAATACAGTAAAACCAAAACATTTTAACTGGTGCAGTACTCAGTGTGACCTTCCTTAGTTTCACATGTGATTCTTGTGCAATTTCTAAAGAAAAGAAAGAGATCTTAAGGTTAGCAAAGATTTATCATGTTTTATCTTTGCTCTTCCAGTGTGTATGCATACATAAAGTCTCAAGTCCCCTGGGAATAATACCAGGTTCACCCATTTGCATCCTTTATGGGGCTGACGGCCAGGGCAGGTCATGCAGCAATTGCTTAAGGAAACCCCAATTCAGTTCAGTTGCGAAGTCATGTCAGATTCTTTGCAACCCCATGGATGGCAGCATGCCAGGCTTCCCTGTCCATCACCAATGCCCGAAGCCTACTCAAACTCATGTCCATGGAGTCGGTGATGCCATCCAACCATCTCATCCTCTGCAATCACCTTCTCCTCCCACCTTCAATCTTCCCAGCATCAGGGTCTTTTCCAATGAGTTAGTTCTTTGCATCAGGTGGCCAAAGGACTGGAATTTCAGCTTCACTATCAGTCCTTCCAGTGAATATTCAGGACTGATTTCCTTTAGAATGGACTGGTTGGATCACCTTGCAGTCCAAGGGACTCTCAAGAGTCTTCTCCAACACCACAGTTCAAAAGCTTCAACTCTTCAGCTCTCCACTTCCTTTATGGTCCAACTCTCACATCCATACACGACCACTGGAAAAACCATAGCTTTGACTAAACATTACTTTGTTGACACAGTAATGTCTCTGCTTTTTAATGTGCTGTCTAGGTTGGTCATAACTTTTCTTCCAAGGAGCAAGCGTCTTTTAATTTCAAGGTTGCAGTCACCATCTGCAGTGATTTTGGAGCCCAAAAAAATAGTCTCTCACTGTTTCCATTGTTTCCCCATATATTTGCCATGAAGTGATGGGACCAGATGCCATGATCTCAGTTTTTTTAATGTTGCATTTTAAGCCAACTTTTTCACTCTCCTCTTTCACTTTCGTCAAGAGGCTCTTTAGTTCTTCGCTTTCTGCCATAAGTGTGGTGTCATCCACATATCTGAGGTTATTGATATTTTTCTCCATAATCTTGATTCCAGCTTGTGCTTCATCCAGCCCAGCATTTTGCATGATTTATTGTGTATAGAAGTTAAATAAGCAGGGTGACAATATATAGCCTTGACATACTCCTTTCCTTATTTGGAGCCAGTCTGTTCCATATCCAGTTCTAACTCTTGCTTCTTGACCTGCATACAGATTTCTCAGGAGGCAGGTCAGGTGGTCTGATATTCCCATCTCTTTAAGAATTTTCCACGGGAAAAAGGAAACCTCAGCCATCCCTTTAATCTTATGTTGCAGAGACATGAAGGCAAAGCACTCCCACACGTCAAACTGGTGTCATAACCTTCAAAGGAAACATAGAACAAGGACAGTCAACCTAAAACTGAAAACATTTACAGGCAATATGCCTAAGAATAGGAGATAGATTAAATGAATGCCTAAAACCAATCTGAGGAAGGACACTAAGTTTTTAAGAGGTAGCATCTGACCATCCAGATTTACCAGCCTGATAGCTCAGCTGGTAAAGAATCTGCCTACAATGCAGGAGACCCTGGTTTGATTCCTGGGTCAGAAAGATCTCCTGGAGAAGGGATAGGCTACCCACGCCAGTATTCTTGGGCTTCCCTGGTGGCTCAGCTGGCAAAGGATTAGCCTGCAATGCAGGAGACATGGGTTTGATCCCTGGGTTGGGAAGATCCCCTTGAGAAGGGAACAGTTCAGTTCAGTTCAGTTCAGTGGCTCAGTCGTGTCCGACTCTTTGCGACCCCATGAATCGCAGCAAGCCAGGCTTCCCTGTCCATCACCAACTCCCAGAAGAAGGGAATGGCAAGCCACTTCAGTATTCTTGCCTTGAGAACCCCATGAACAGTATGAAAAGGGAACAGTTACCACTCCAGTATTCTGGCCTGGAGAATTCCATGGACTATAGTCCATGGGGTCACAAAGAGTACGACACAACTGAACAACTTTCACTTTCAGAGGGATCTACTGAGATACTTGCTCTCTTACAGCACTGAGGCCGCTGTTTCCCAAATGCATTGATAATAATAACAAAGAATACTTCCCTTATCAAAAACATAACACTGTAAATTTAGACAGAACTCCTTTCAAATCCCAACCACTGAAATGTCACTGAAGCTATGTGACTTTAAGCAAGTTGCTTTATTCTCTAAGTCTTAATTTCCTTTTCTAAAAAATGGGGATAATAATATCTTTCCTGTAATTACTATTACATGGGAAACCCTTGGTTCTGGTGTTTGTCACAGGGTACATGCTCAAGAAATGTTAGCTAGAGCGAGAAACCTGAATAAGTTGATATGCAGAAGTACTCCGTTGGTTTCTTACCAGACTCCTTTGGTTCTCCAAGGACCCAGCTGTGTGTCTTACAATTTGGTGCACCCCTCGGGAGTGACAAAAGGGCCCTGTCTAAGACACAGTAGGCTAAATTATGGAACAGGCTAAAGCAGGTTGTATTGTACTGATTAAAGAGGGAGAGAGAGTGAAAAACAGATATAAGTCTACACCAGGACAAGAGGTATACACATGGCCATGGAAAACTATAAAAAGTTAACTATATACCATAGCATAGTGACTGGTTGAACAGCAACATGGGACTTCGGTCAAGTTCTAAAGAGGAGGCAGCTTCATGGCTGGGTAATCATAGATTTTTGAGGATTTCGTTCTGTTTTTGTCTTAAGAAGTGGATTTATTTAGAGAGAAACATACTCCACAGACAGAATGTGGACCATCTCAAAAGGAGAGAGCAGCCTTTAAATTTTATTTTATATTGGAGCATAATTGATTAACAATGTTGTTTTAATTTCAGATGTACAGCACCATAAGTCAGATATGCATATACTTACAACCTACTCTTTCTCAGATTCTTTCCCCATTTAGATTATTACAGAGTATTGAGTTTAATTCCCTGTGCTATATAGTAGGCCCTTGTTGCTCACCTATTTAAATACAATAGAGTGTATATGTGAATCCCTAACTCTTGGGTTGGGCTCTTGTGATGGTTACTTTTGTGTGTCAGCTTGACCAGGATTGCCCAGGCAGCTGGTAAAGTGTGATTTCTGGATGTGTCTGTGGAGGTGTTTCAGGAGGAGATTAGCATTTGAATTGGTGAGCTGAGTAAAACAGATGAACAGATGGCCTTCCTCAACGTGGGAAGGTGTTCTCAATCTTTTGAAGGCCTGAAGAGAACACAAAGGCAGAGGAAGGTTGAATTTCCTCTCTGTGGGACTGACTCAGTTGGAACAAGCCCTTGGCATGCCTGGCTTTCAGGCCCTGCAACTCAGCCTTTAATCTACGCCACTGATGCTCTGACTCATGCGTCTTTCAACCACATCACCAGTAACCCCGGGTCCCCAGGTGCAGATGGCAAATTGAGTGACTTTTCAGCCTCCATAATCACGTAAGCTGATACCCTAGAATGAAACTCTTTATATGTGTGTGTGTGTCTGTGTGGTGTTTGTGTGTGTCTGTGTCTATTTCCACTTTGTCATTCTGTCTCTGTCTCTCTTCTGCCCCCATCCCCCTCCATTGATTCTGTTTCTCTGGAGAACCCTTACTCACATGGCAATGTAGCGTATTTTCCCTTATACCCTGTATAAAAGGATGTGTCTTGGTAGCTTTCCCAGTTCTACAGAAGAACTAGGTCTAGATGACTTAGAGTGGAAAAACCATGTTAACTATCTGAACTATGATGGAATATTAACACTAAATTTTTCTCATAGATTATCTATCTTTCAGCTAATGAGTCCACCATTATTAAAACTCACTAACATATATTTTCTATATGATGCCCCTGGATACATATCAATTATGTGACTTCAAGACAATTTTTTTTTAAAGTTAGCTCTGTAATCCTAGGAGCATAGCAACTGTGGTGGAGGAACAGAAATGAGAAATAAGAAGCCTTTCCTGATAAGAATAATTCCCACTCAGTTAAGAGCAGCACTTTGGGTCATCAGGATCTTGCCTGAGAACTCTGCACAGCTCCACAAGCACAAGCTGCAGGGTCCACGGACCCCCTGGGATCATAACATTACATGAAGCATCCTTTTAGCAGCATTATGACCATGGTACCCTGCTTCCCTGAGTCCATCATCTTATATTTTCCTAGGGAGACCAAATGCCAATATATTACACAAACCACAAATAAAATAATCCACCTGCAATGCAGGAGACTCCCGTTCAATTCTTGGGTTGGAAAGATCTGCTGGAGAAGGGATAGGCTACTCACTCCAGTATTCTGGGGCTTCACTTGTGTGGCTCAGCTGGTAAAGAATCCACCTGCAATATGGGAGACCTGGGTTCAGTCTCTGGGTTAGGAAGATCCCCTGGAGAAGGAAAAGGGAACCCACACCAGTTTTCTGGCCTGGAGAATCCCATGGACTGAAGTGTCCGTGAGGTCGCAGAGTCAGACATGACTGAGCAACTTTCACTTTCACTTATTTCTTAATATTCTGCCATTTGTAATAACAAAACATCCACTCATTGTCCCTTGTTATTCAGTTTTATAGACATTGTCTATAAAACACATCTTTGAAACATAAAGACTCAATTCTGATATTTATCACCTAGAAAGCATTTGTGTCTTCCTCTTGGGTCCTACAGTGTGTCACTTTGTATTCATAGCACCTACAGAGATGAGAAGAAAGACATCTAAAGACATTTAAATTTTATCAAGGTAGGCAACAGGAAAATATCCAAAGGACTTATTCAAAAAGAATGTCAGAATTATCAAAGGAGGAAAAATTAGTATGTACACACATGTTTGGGCTCCAGGCTTGACACTGAGTGCTTTGTGAATGTCAGTATTTGAAAGAGACCTGCCTGAATAATTAAATGGTAAATCAATGAAAATGAGATCTAACACAGCAAAAATAATGCGTGCTTTTCTATCACATCCCCAGCTCTTCACTTTGTTAAAGGTTCATGTTTTCCAATTCCTTCTTAATTCAATGGGACAGGAAAAAGGGTTTATCTCTGTCTGCTCGTTTGGACTTCCCTGGTGGCTCAGACAGTTAAGCGTCTGTCTACAATGCGGGAGACCCAGGTTCAATCCCTGGGTCGGGAAGATCCCCTGGAGAAGGAAATGGCAATCCACTCCAGTACTATTGCCTGGAAAATCCCATGGACAGAGGAACCTGGTAGGCTACATGTAGTCCATGGGGTCGTAAAGAGTCGGACACGGCTGAGCGACTTCACTTGTTCCATCTCATTACTTCTAAACTATTTATCTGTCTCCTTTCTTCAAGTTGTCTTCATATGATTTCAAATTCACTATTTTCTCCAAATCATTAACTGAAATCTAAGAACACTTTTGACCCTCTAGGATAACCTAATGACTGACTGAAATTTCCCTAACTCTCAGTCCTGAGTGTCACTTCCCCACCCACTCAATTTATTGATCCATTCATCCACTCAATCAATAAATTGCATGGGTAAGTGGGGAAGGACTCAGGACTGAGAGCTAGAGAAATTTCCACATAGGGCCTCTCTAATGCTCAGTGAGTAAAGACTCTGCCTGCAGTGCAAGAGACCCAGGAGAGCTGGGTTCAATCCCTGGATGGGGACGATCCCCTGGAGGAAGGAAATAGCAACCCACTCCAGTATTCTTGCCTGGAAATATCCCATGGACAGAGGAGCCTGGCGGGCTACAGTCCCTGGGGTCGCAAAGAGTCAAACATGACTGAGAAATTAACACTTCCACTTTCACATCTAGCCAGTATACTTGCTTGCTAGGTTTGCAGGATAAAGTACTACAGACTAAGTAATTTATTTTCTCATAGTTCTGGAGGCTACAAGCCCAAAGTCCAGGTGTGAGTAGGGTTGGTTCCTTCTAAGGAATTCAAGGCAAGGATCTATCCCACGCGTGTCTCCTTGGCTTGTAGTCGACTGCTGTTCCCCTGGGTTTCTTCACATCATTTTGCTTCTGTGTGTGTCTGTGTCCACATTTCCCCTTTTGCATAAGTCATGTTGTGTTAAGGCCCCATTCAACTCCAGTATAAAATCATCTTCATTAATTACATCTGCAGGGACTTTATTTCCAAATAAAGTCACATTTTGCCATCCTGAGAATTAGGACCTCAACATATGAATGTGGGTACATTTACAGGCAGACAATTTAACCCGTAATAACCAACTGCAGGGCTAAGTGCTGAGGACCAAAAACCTCATACAACACCTCCTCCCAGCAACATAACAAGAGGATTTTGCCTTCTATTTTGTTGTAAAACAAGATCCATCAGCAGTTATCAGCTTCACATCTTCATTATTGATAGTTCATCTCATATTCTTTGTCCTTCCATCTTTCTGAAAGTGAATCCCACCCCTGTCCTAGATTCCAAACTTCTCCAACTATTCAGAGCCATGAAAACACACTTACATCTTCTCTCTGTAGCATTTTTACCTTTCCATTGACTCACTTCTCTATGCTCAATGCTGAGGACCAAAAACCTCATACAACACCTCTTCCCAGCAACATAACAAGAGGACTTTGCCTTCTATTTTGTTGTAAAACAAGATCCATCAGCAGTTATCAGCTTCACATCTTCATTATTGATAGTTCGTCTCATATTCTTTGTCCTTCCATCTTTCTGAAAGTGAATCCCACCCCTGTCCTAGATTCCAAGCTTCTCCAACTATTCAGAGCCATGAAAACACACTTACATCTTCTCTCTGTAGCATTTTTACCTTTCCATTGACTCACTTCTCTATGCTCATAAGGAAGCAAAGAATTTTCCATCCTGAAAGATCCATTCAGGGGGCCCTATTTGCTGTTCAGTCACTAAGTCATGTCCGACTTTTTGAGACCCCATGGACAGCAGCATGCCGGGCTTCCCTGTCTTTCACTATCTTCCAAAGTTTGCTCAAACCTATGTCCATTGAGTCAGTGATGCCATCCAACCCTCTTCTCTTCTGTCACCTCCTTCTCCTCCTGCCCTTAATCTTTCCCAGCATCAGGGTCTTTTGGATACACTGGGAGCTACAGTCAGAAATAAGACTCACTAAGCAGAGGCTTCCAAACATTTCAGATGGTGATTCTTTTCCTTTCTCTCAGACAATGTTGCAATTATTTTATTCTGTCCTCTACCCTTTTAGATTCATTGTCTGGTGGCCTACAAATTCAACTGATGAAAGTCAGATTAACAGGAGAAAAGGAACACAGATTTTATTAGTGTCTTATGTGCAAAGGAGGTCACAAAAAAAACACAGGAAACCCAAGGAGGCACTTAGATTCAAGGGTTTATATACTACTTTAGCAAAGGAAAAGAGATTTGGACTTTGAAAGGCAATAGATCGTGGCAAAATGACTAAGAAATATATGGGAGAACTAACAGAAGATAAGGGTTGTTTAGTAAGATTGCTATGCAGATTGTTGTAAGAATCAGTTCAGTTGAGTCACTCAGTCGTGTCCAACTCTGCGACCCCATGAATCGCAGCACGCCAGGCCTCCCTCTCCATCACCAACTCCTGGAGTTCACTCAGACTCACGTCCATCGAGTCAGTGATGCCATCCAGCCATCTCATCCTCTGTCGTCCCCTTCTCCTCCTGCCCCCAATCCCTCCCAGCATCACAGTCTTTTCCAATGAGTCAACTCGCATAAGGATCACTCACTGCTTACTGAAACAGAAGAGGACACCTTCACAAAGGGAAATTTATGCTCAACTTTTAGACAGAAAAGGAGAAGGAAGAGAATTCTTCCTGTATCTGTAGATAACCATTTGCCTTCAGCTCAAAATAATCCTTATGCCATTTTGGAGTAACACGTCCTGACCCCCTTCAGTTTCCACATATGTGATTCTGAAAAAAAGTGACTTTACATATTGTGTTGGTTTGTCCACATTTCTCACTCCTAATGAATTCGTCTTGAGTGTGCACCAGGATATATCTTTTATAACCTATCTAAAGTGTCATTAAGTGTTGTGGGTATCATGTTTTCATATATTTGTCATCAATGTATTAAATTCATGGCTGAGGCAGTTTTTAATTTTAGAATTTAAATGGTAGATATTTAGAATATGCTCCATCAAAATAATCACTCAAATATAATTTGTCAGGTATATTTGCAAGCATTTTATCTCTATTCAGTTATATTTTGCCTTTGTAGATAAAAACCCTTCTAATTAAAATTTTCTTTTAATAAAACTTTTTAAATGCTGTGATTACAAGGGGCAAAAGGGGTTGGGGAGGGAAGGATTGGGAGTTTGGGATTAGCAGGAGCAAACTATTACACATAGGATGGATAAACAAAGAGCTACTATAAAGCACAGGGAACTATATTCAATTTCTTGTGAAAAACCATATGGAAAAGAACAAGAAACATAACGTATATGATGGATGTATAACTGAGTCTCTTTGCTGTACCAAAGAAATTAATGCAATATTGTAAATCAACTATATTCTACAAAATTTTTAAAAGTGACTCAATTATTGCAAAAGAGTGTTAAGAAACAGGGAGGCATCAGAGAAGAGCAAGTGACACACATTCACTGCCTGACAAGTAGGAAGTCGAACAGGAAAGTGAGAAGTGCTTTTGCAGGAACAAAAGAAAAAATCCTATCCATGAATGAAATCCAATATAATGGCTGTTTAATAACCAAGTGAGAAATGTATTAGTCAGGAGCAGTCTCTTGGTACATGAGTAACCTAATCCACTGTTCAGATGTTAAAAAGAGCTTTAATCTTTGATCAAAGAGCTTCCAAAGGAACAGTAAACACAACATTCATTCATTTGTTCAACACTCAAAAATATGTATTATGCCTCTGCTACATGCCAGGCAAGGCACATCATATTGAGTAAGAAAAACACAATTTTAATTATTCAACAGAAGAGGCTAATGAAGGAAAATTGTACTGCAAAGTGAGATACTGTCAGAAATAAGAAAAGCAATGTGGAAATACTAGCAAGAGTTTCTAACCTCATATAGGCCTCTCTCCTATCTTCCTAAAAGGAAAAGTGTATAAAAGATAAATAGCAGAACTTCCCTGGTGGCCCAGTAGTTAAGACCTTGTCTTCCAATGCAGAGGTTGTGGGTTCAGTTCCTGGTCAGAGAGCTAAGGTTTTAACATGCCTCCTAGCCAAAAAACCAAAACATAAAGCAGAAGCAATATTGTAAGAAATTCAATGAAGACTTTTTAAAAAGCAATAAGAACAAATGGAGACGGAAGTGTGTCCCAGGTAGAAATTCAGTTCAGTTCAGTCACTTAGTCGTGTCCAACTCTGCAACCCCATGGACTGCAGTGCGTCAGGCTTCCCTGTCCATCACCAACGCCCGGAGCTTACTCAAACTCATGTCCATCATGTCACTAATGCCATCCAACCATCTCATTCTCTGTCGTCCCCTTATCCTCCTGCCTTCAATCTTTCCCAGCATCAGGGTGTTTTCCAAAGAGTTGGTTCTTCATATGAGGTGGCCAAGAGTTGGAGTTTCAGCTTCAGCATCAGTCCTTCCAATAAATATTCAGAACTGATTTCCTTAGGATGGACTGTTTGGATCTCCTTGTAGTCCAAGGGACTCTCAAGAGTCTTCTCCAACATCACAATTCAAAAGCAGCAATTCTTCGGCACTCTGCTGCTGCTGCTGCTAAGTCACTTCAGTCGTGTCCAACTCTGTGCGACCCCACAGACAGCAGCCCACCAGGCTCCCCCGTCCCTGGGATTCTCCAGGCAAGAACACTGGAGTGGGGTGCCATTTCCTTCTCCAGTGCATGAAAGTGAAAAGTGAAAGGAAAGTCGCTCAGTCATGTCTGACTCTTAGCAACCCCATGGACTGCAACCCACCAGGCTCCCCCGTCCATGGGATTTTCCAGGCAAGAGTACTGGAGTGGGGTGCCATTGCCTTCTCCACTCAGCTTTCTTTATAGTCCAATTCTCACATTCGTACACGACTACTGGAAAAACCATAGCTTTGACTAGTTCAGTTCAGTTCAGTTCAGTCGCGCAGTCGTGTCCGACTCTTTGCGACCCCATGAATCGCAGTACGCCAGGCCTCCCTGTCCATCACCAGCTCCCGGAGTTCATTCAGACTCATGTCCATTGAGTCCATGATGCCATCCAGCCATCTCATCCTCGGTCGTCCCCTTCTCCTCCTGCCCCCAATCCCTTCCAGCATCAGGGTCTTTTCCAATGAGTCAACTCTTCGCATAAGGTGCCCAAAGTACTGGAGCTTCAGTTTTAGCATCATTCCTTCCAAAGAAATCCCAGGGTTGATCTCCTTCAGAATGGACTGGTTGGATCTCCTTGCAGTCCAAGGGACTCTCAAGAGTCTTCTCCAACACCACAGTTCAAAAG
>SJXQ01006163.1:0-80412 GCA_006408695.1 Aepyceros melampus
ATTGGAAAAGACCCTGATGCTGGGAGGGATTGGGGGCAGGAAGAGAAGGGGATGACTGAGGATGAGATGGCTGGATGGCATCACGGACTCAATGGACGTGAGTCTGAGTGAACTCCGGGAGTTGGTGATGGACAGGGAGGCCTGGCGTGCTGCGATTCATGGGGTTGCAAAGAGTCGGACACGACTGAGCGACTGAACTGAGCTGAACTGACTGGATTTCTACTTCTAAAACTGGATTGTCAGAAGGATTGAAAAGTTGGTATCCAACATTTCTATGTTAGAAAGTTGAGTTAGCTCACTGTCTAATGTTAGTGAGGTTACCACTACTGCGCTGAAGGATTATAACACCTTGGAATGAAATTCTTCAGTATTTCCTATAAATTGGTAGTTATATCTAGATATTTTGGTAAGATTTATTTGTGATTTCTTTCGCAAGAATACTTCATAGGTGGTGGTGTGTGTTCCTACCAGGAGGCACAGATGTCTGGCTGTCTCTCATCTTATGATCTTAGTGCTAATGGTGATGATATTTTAATTCTGTCATTCTTTCTTCATTCATGAGTAGTAATATTTCTATGAAGAGAAGTGTTTTCTTATGAATTTATTAGGTTCCTCTGAGGAACAGTTTGAATATTTCCCTTTATTTGTCATGACTAAGGCAATAAATTTGTTACCTAGCATCTTCCAAAGATGACCAGTGAGATGTTTTGGGAGGTTTTTGTTTTTTTTTGTTTCTAGTATTATTTGAACTTACAGATTCAAATTTATTTGATGTGTTTCATTTAAATCTGTAAATTCAAATAATACTAAAATAATACTTCAGAAGGTTTCAGATACACAGAGTTCTTTCAGCCATGGCTAGTGGGAGCCTCTTGAATTAGCCATATGAGTGCTTTTGACCTGACTCTGGTACTGTTTGGGAATTTTCTGCTATCTGGTATGACTAGATGCTTCAGGTTCATCTTGTACATTTCCTGCCATACCCTGGGAGATGGTATTCCAGGACTATAAGCAAAGGGGATAGCCTCTGCTATTGAGTTGTTCAGTATTTCCACAAAAGAGAACCAGAAAATACATATTATATTAAGACTAATGCATTAGAAGACATACATATTTGCAGTTCAAATTTAAGACTACATTATTTTTATTTAACCAAATTGATCCTAATCAATATCCCCTAAATCCAGAATCCTTGTTCTCATCATAATTACTCATTTACTTTATCCCTTAATATGTATTAATATATAGAGTCTCATAAAGGATTAATCTCTGAAATATACAAGCAGTTCTGTAGCTCAATATCAGAAAAACAAACAACCCAATCAAAAAATGGGAAGAAGACTTAAATAGTCATTCTCCAAAGAAGATATACAGATGGCAAATAGACACATGAAAAAATGCTCAACATTGCTTATTTTTAGAGAAATGCAAATTAAAACCGCAATGAGATATCACCTCACACCAGTTGGAATGGCCATCATCAGAGAATCTACAAACTGAATGCTGGAGACAATGTGGAGAAAAGGGAACCCTTTTGCACAGTTGGTAGAAATGTAAATTGATACAGCCACTATGGAGAGTATGGAAACTTCTTAAAAAACTGGGAAGAAAACTGCCATATGACCAGCATCTCACTACTAGACATACCCTGTGAAACCCACAATTCTAAAAGATGTATGTACCCCAGTGTTCATAGCAGCACTATTTACAATAGCCAGGACATCAAAACAACCTAGATGTCCATCAACAGATGAATGGATAAAGAAGTTGTGGTACGTATATATGATGGACTATTTCTCAGCCATAAAAAGGAACAAATTTGAGGGAGTTCTAATATGGTAAATGAACCTAGAACCTGTTATACAGAATGAAGTAAGTCAGGAAGAGAAAAACAAATATTGAATATTAATGGATATATATGAAATATAGAAAGATGTACTGATGAGACTTTGCAGGGCAGCAGTAGAGACACAGACATAGAGAACAGACTTGTGGACACAGTTGGGGAAGTACAGGGTGGGATGAATTGAGAGATAGTATGGAAACATATATATTACCATATGTAAAATAGATAGCAAATGGGAAGTTGCTGTGTAACACAGGGAGCTCAACCTGGTACTCTCTGACAATCTAGAGGGATTGGATAGATGGGGGATGGGAGGGACGTTCGGAAGGGAGGGAACAATATATACCTATGGCTGATTCATGTTGATGTATGGCAGAAACCAACACAACATCGTAAAGTGATTATCCTCCACTTAAAAATAATAATAAAAAGTATATACACAGTGTCAGTGTAGTTATACCAGCATGTCACAAACGTGATTACATTATCTTAAATGTGTGTTTAAGATTTTTTAGTAGCTCTTTTTGTCTCAAGGGTATATTCATAGTATGCTAGGAATATTTATAGCCAAACATGTCAAGTCACAAATTTTAAAGTAGTTTTAAATAATCCCTGTTTGATTATTCATTTTAATTCCTAGAGATTGCTTAAATTGTTTTATGAATAAATAAAACATAATGCACAGTCTCAAGTCTGGTTTACAAAAAACAAGGTATATTCAGAAAAATCTAGCTTTCATCCCTGTCCACTCTACCATTACTCTCTTTCCCTATTTCCATCTTCCCCAACTCCAGTTTTTAGTTCATACTTTCATTAAAAAAAGTAAGCAAATAGTTATATTCATTATCTCCTCACCTTCTTAAGTAGTAGTGGTGTTGCTGTTCTCTCGCTAAGTTGTGTCCAACTCTTTGTGACCCCGTGGACTGCAGCATGCCAGTCTTCCCTGTTCTTCAGTATCTCCTGGGGTTTGCTTAAACTCATGTCTATTAAGTTTGTGATGCCATCCAATGGTCTCATCCTCTGTCTCACCCTTCTCCTCCTGCCCTCAATCTTTCCCAGCATTGAGGTCTTTTCCAATGAGTCTGCTCATTGCATCAGGCAGCTAAAGTATTGGAGCTTCAACTTGAGTATCAGTCCTTCCAGCGAATATTCAGGACTGATTTCCTTTAGGATTGACTGGTTTGATCTGCTTGTTGTCCAAGCGACTCTCAAGAGTCTTCTCCAGCTCCACAGTTTGAAACATCAATTCTTCAGCACTCAGCCTTTTTTATGGACCAACTCTCAAATCTGTACATGACTACTAGAAAAATATAGCTTTGACTATGTGGGCCTTTGTTGGCAAAGTGGTGTCTCTAGTTTTTGATACACTGTCTAGGTTTGTCATTGGCTTCCCTGGTGGCGTAGATGGTAAAACGTCTGCTTGCAATGCTGGAGACCCGGGTTTGATCCCTGGGTTGGGAAGATCCCCTGGAGAAGGAAATGGCAATCACTCCAGCACTTTTGCCTGGAAAATCCCATGGATGGAGGAGCCTGATAGGCTTTTTCCCCAAGAAGAAAGTGTCTTAATTTCGTGGCTTCAGTCACTGTCCGCAGTGATTTTATAACCCAAGAAAATAAAATCTGTCACTGTTTCCACTTTTCCCCCATCTGTTTGCCAGGAAGTGATGGGACTGCATGCCATGATCTTAGTTTTTTGAATGTTGGGTTTTAAGCCAGCTCTTTTACTCACCTCTTTCACCCTGATCAGGAGGCTCTTTAGTTCCTCTTCACTTTCTGCCATTAGAGTGGTATCATCTGCATAGTTGAGGTTGTTGATATTTATCCTGGCAATCTTGATTCTAGCTTGTGAATCACTCAGCTCAGCATTTTGCTTGATGTAACCCAGACAGCTTATTAGAAAGCAGAGATATCACTTTGCTGACAAAGGCCCATATAGTCAAAGCTATTGTTTTTCCAGTAGTCATGTACGGATGTGAGAGTTGGCCCATAAAGAAGACTGAGTGCTAAAGAATTGATGCTTTTGATTTGTGGTGCTGGAGAAGACTCTTGAGGGTCCCTTGGACAGCACAATCAAATCAGTCAGTCTTAAAGGAAATCAACCCTGAATATTCAACTGGAAGGACTGATGCTTAAGCTGAAGCTCCAATACTTCTGCCACCTGATGCAAAGAGCTGACTCATTGGAAAAGACCCTGATGCTGGGAAACATTGAGACCAGGAATAAAAGGGGGTGACAGAATGAGATGGTTGGATTGCATCATTAACTCAATGGACATGAGTTCGGGCAAACTCTGGGTGATAGTGAAGGACAGGGAAGCCTGAGGTGTTGCAGTCCATGCAACTGCAGAGTCAGACACACCTTAGTGGCTGAACAACAGCAAACCATGTTGTATGTTATATCCCTGTGACTTTTTTTAGAAATTTTTTTTTCCTCAAGAGAAATTCTGATCACATCATGCTTATTCTAAGTCTCATTTTTTTTTTTTTTTTTGCACTCGATTCTTGAGCAGGCAGGAGTTAGAGGTGCTCACCCTCTGTGCAGTTAGAAATCTGTGTATAACTTCTAGTTGGCCCTCTGTATACATGGTTTCTCCCCATCTATATTTAATTAACCATGGATAGTATAGAACTGTAGTATTAATTGTTGAAAAAAATCTGCATTTAAATGGATCCATATAGTTCAAACCCATTTTGTTCAAGGGTCAAGTATATTTCCAATTTGATTTATCAAAGAAAAACTAGTCATTTTAACTTAAAACATGGAAGTGACTGAGTCTACGTTTGGATTATTGCAGTTTTTTGATTGTGTACTCTTGTAGGATAACCTTCATCTGAGTGTAATCTTCAGTTAAAAGGAAAGGAGACATTTTGGTACTGCTCTAGGACCTTTTTTGGCCATTTAATCTCTCTGAGTTTAATAATTCTGAAAATGATTTAAACTAACAAGTTCTACTGTCTTTAAGAGTATCTTATTTAATGATTACACTTTACCAGCATTCAACTTTCTGTAAAAGTTACTTGATTTCTGTTTTTCTTTTTTCCTCTAGTGCATTCCACTCTTCGTTCAACTTGTTTTGGAGCGGTTAACCCGAGGGGTCAAAACTAGTGAGCTTCGTACTATGTGTCTTCAGGTTGCAATTGCTGCCTTGTACTACAACCCTGATTTGCTGCTACATACTTTAGAACGAATTCAGTTGCCTCACAACCCTGGACCTGTAACTGTACAATTTATAAATCAGTGGATGAATGATACAGATTGTTTTCTTGGGTCTGTGTCTTTTTCATTTTACACTTCATTTCTGTTCTTGGAAAGTTGACTTGTAATATGCATGTATAATAGCATATTGAAAGATAGTTTTTATATCTAAGAATTTTTTAATGTATTGTTAATATAATATTAAATTTTTAGAGAATTAAGAATGTATTTCAGGAGTATAATCTAGTGGAAAAGAACACAGACTCTGAAAATTAGGTTTATTACCCTTCCTCACTTGTTTTTGACTTATGTGTATTGTTATATGTCTTGGCAACAGAATTAAGTGTCTACTTGGGTTCCTTGACTTTAAGTGTCTGTGGGTAACAACATTTTAAATGGAGTCATGTTTCTAAGGAAAGTACTAGTCTGGTAAAAATATGAAAACCTCAAGGAAGCCTCTTCTCAAATGTGACATCAGAGGATTGTTAGCTATAGTCCAGGTCCTATCCTGGTAGGAGAGTTCGGCTTTGTGTGAAACACTCTCCTAGCTTTCCAACACAGGAAAAGTGAGATCCTAAGTCATAGTTACATACCCACCTCAGGTGACCCGACACATGTAAGTGACCCTGTCGTGTTAGAATTTGAGAGATTGCTGATTAATTTAGAGATAACTAGTGTTCTTTTAACATCTTGCAAGATATCATTTAGAAAAATTTACTGAGGGGGAAATAATTCCAGCAGGAGTAGTTAGAATATTACCAAGTGGTGGGGAGATGGTGGAGGCCTGAATTAGGATGGTGGAAAAGGCATAGGGAAACATACTCAAAAGCTGCTATGTGTATTCTTATTTTTCTACATATAGGAGACTAGAATTTCTCTCAGATTTAGATTTCTTAATAATACTTTGAAAGGAAGAGCATACTTTAGGAAGAAATTGTACTTAGTTATATCTGACAAAGGTTTACAGAGTAGAGATTTAGTCATTCACGGTTATTTAGTTGTTGTTGCTTAGTCACTTAGTCATGTCCAACTCTTGCAACCCCATGGACTGTAGCTTGCCAGGCTCCTCTGTCCCTGGGATTTCCCAGACAAGAAAATTGAAGTGGGTTGCCATTTCCTTCTCTAGGGGATCTTCCTGACCCAGAGATTGAACCCACTTCTCCTGCATTGGCAGGCAGATTCTGTACCACTGAGCCACCAAGGAAGCCCAGTTATACAGTTAGTAGCATCTATAAGCAATTTTCCAAAAATAGAAGTTGTCTCAGCAATTATATAGATTGGGCATGTGTGGATTGTGCTCCCTTGGATTCTTCAGAGCCCCACTCAATAATCATCTTTTGTACTGTAATCCATTTGACCTTGGTGTACACTACTAGGTAGAGGCTACATTCATGAGAAAGTCATCAGGTCAAGCACAGTACCTATTATAGTATACTACTTTGGCATTAGCAACTTGAATCAAGCAGTGGAAATAATGAAGAATAACAGAAGCTATATTTGTTGTTAGGTTTGTTGTGTATTGAGTGCATGGTGTATACTGGAGCTTTCTTGGTGGCTCAGACAGTAAAGAATCTGCCTGCAGTGTGAGAGACCGGCATTTGATCCCTGGGTCAGAAAGATCCCCTGGAAAAGGGAATGGCTACCCACTCCAGTATTCTTGCCTGGAGAATCCCATGAACAG
This sequence comes from Aepyceros melampus, assembly GCA_006408695.1. NCBI lineage: Eukaryota > Metazoa > Chordata > Mammalia > Artiodactyla > Bovidae > Aepyceros > Aepyceros melampus. The sequence continues at coordinate 6,723 of SJXQ01006163.1, forward strand.
AGTAGCCTAGTGTGCTACAGTCCATGGGGTCTCAAAGAGTTGGACATGTTTGAGTGACTAACACTTTTTACTTTTTTTTGTTGTGTATTTTATTTTGAATTACTGCCAGTAAATTTTTTTGTTCATGCCTCTGTGAATGTTACACTAATACATTAACCTTTTCATTTTTAATATTTTTAGTCTTAAACAATTTAGAAGCATTCATGTAAAATTCTTTGTAATGTATATTGTGTATTTGCTAAATTGCTTCAGTTATGTCTGACTTTGTGCGACCCTATGAACTGTAGCCTGCTAGGCTCCTCTGTTCATTGGATTCTCCAGGCAAGAATACTGGAAGGGGCTTCCATCCCCTCCTCCAGGTGATCTTCTGAACCCAGGGACTTAAACTGGGTATCTTATGTCTCCTGCATTGGTAGGTGAGTCCTTTAGCACTAGCTCCACCATTGGTCAAATGTCTTTCCTTCAGAATTAAGTTTTCCTTATTTTAGTAGCACAGGACATTTAATAGATTTCCTTGCAGCTATGAAGTTCAGCAGGGCTTTCCAGGTGGTGCAGTGGTAAAGAATCTACCTGCCAGTGCAAGAGGCACAGGAGACCTGGGTTCCATCCAGGGGTTGGGAAGATCCTCTGGAGCAGGAAATGGCTACCCACTCCAGTATTCTTGGCTGGAACGTTCCATAGACAGAGGAGCCTGGCAGGTACAGTCCATGGGATCTGAAAGAAGAGGGCGTGGCTGAGTAACTGAGCATGCCGACATTAAGTTCAGCTTATTAGATGTTGAGACTTTTAGACTAGCTTTTGGCACTTGGGGGGTTAGTATACAGTGTAGTGTACCTTGTAGACCAGTGCGATGAATCAAAGTCTAAGGGACTTCAATTTTTTTACTGGATAGGAATTTTATGCTGTTATATACAGGTATTCTTGCTTTAATAAAACTTGTTTTGTCAAGGCCCAGTTGCAGCATTTGTATTAATCATAAATTGATATTACAGCAAGATTCGTATATCAATTGCAGGCTCCCATAGGTCTTTGGTGATGGTAATTGGTTTGCAAAACTTGATTTACATAGGAATTCATATAGTACAAAATAGTTCTACCTCTGTGTAGCTCCAGTGAATGAACCTTAGAGCACAACTTGGATGTTCCTTTTTTGTAATTTCTTCAGAAATTTTTCTTATTTCTCATGTGCACACTTTTTTCCCTTTTATGATTTGTAGGCATCATGATCGGAAGATGTGTATAATAGGACTGAGTATCCTTTTGGAATTGCAGAATCGACCTCCTGCAGTAGATGCTGTGGTGGGACAGATTGTACCCTCAATTCTTTTCCTTTTCCTTGGATTAAAGCAGGTCTGTGCTACCAGACAACTGGTAAACCGGGAAGATCACTCAAAAGCAGATAAAGCCAATATAGAAGAAAATGGTAAAGTGTTCTAATTGCAGTGAATGCTAGAACTGATTTTTTTGAGTATGTGTTTTCTTTGAGTTTTAGTCTATTTAGAAACATTAAATAGATTTACATTTCTTGGCCTGCTACATGTTTAACAAATATTTTGAGTTTGATTGACTGAATTATAGTAGTCCCTTCTTACCACAATTTTGGTTGTCTAAAAATGTTAAATGGAAAATTCCAGAAATAAACATTTCATAACTTTATTTATCTATTTCCCATTGAAGTATAGTTGATCTACAGTATTATATTATTGGTTATACATTTAGGTTTTAGTTTCAGATTGACAGCATATATAATGATTCACTGTTTTTATAGATTACACTGTTTTATTATATTAACATATTCCCTGTGCTGTTCAGTATATCCTTGTAGCTTATTTTTTTAAAACTTAATAGTTTGTATCTCTTAATCTCCTACTCTTGGCTCTCTACTTCCCCCTTCCTAATGGTAACTACTAGTTATTTCTCTGTATCTGTGAGTCTGTTTTATATTCATTTGTTTCTTTCATTTTTTATATTCCACATTTAAATGTAACATATAGAACTTGTCTTTCTCCATTTGACTTACTTCATTAAGCATAATATCCTTTAGGTCTATCCCATTTCATTCCAAATGGCAAGATGTCATTCTTTGTTTATAGCTGAGTACTAATCCACTGTATATCTCACCACATCTTCATTATCCATTCATTTGTTGATGGACATTTGCATTGCTTCCTTATATTGGCTATTGTAAATTATGCTGCTGTGAACACTGGAGGGTGTGTGTATCTTTTTGAGTTATTTTAAAATATATGTATATATACCCAGGAGTGAAATTGCTGGATCATATTTTTAGTTTTTTGAGAAACTGTTCATACAGTTTTCCATAATGGTTGTACCAGTTTACATTCCCACCAACAGTATGCAAGGATTCCCTTTTCTTTATATCCTTGCCAACATTTGTTATTTGGTGATAGCTATTCTTACTGAGAGGGGTGAGATGATACCTCATTGTGATTTTGAGTTGCATTTCTCTAGTGATTAGCCATGTAGAATATCTTTTATGCCTATTTAGGTCTTCTGCTCATTTTTTAATTGGGTCAGTCAGCTTTTTGACATTGAGTTGTATGAGCTATTTATATATTTTGAGTATTAACCTGTATCATATTATATCATTTCTTGCACTTATTGGTTGTCTTTTCATTTTATCAATGATTTTCTCTGATGCCCAAAACTTTTAAGTTTAATCAGATTCCATTTGTTTTTGTTTTTGTGTCCTTTGCTTTAAGAGACAGAACCCCCAAAATATTTTGCAATTTATATCAAAGAGTGTTCTGTTTTTCTGCTAGTAGTTTTATGGTTTCTGGTTATACATTTAGGTCTTTAATCCATTTTTAGTTTATTTTTATCTATGATGTGAGAAAATGTTCTAATTTCATTCTTTTACATGTAGCTGTCCAGTTTTCCCAATATGCTTATTATTGAAGAAACTGATATTTTCCATTGTGTATTCTTGCTGCTTTTGTGGTAGGTGAATCAACTCCAAATGTAGAAGTCTATTTCTGGGCTTTTAATTCTTTCCCATTGATCTTTGTGTCTATTTTTGTGCCATTTCCATACTGTTTTGATTACTGTAGCTTTATAGGATAGTCTGAAATTAAAGCACATGATACCTCCAACCCTGTTCTTTTTCATCAAGGTTGCTTTGACAGTTCAGGGTTTTTTGTGGTTCCATATAAATTTTAGGGCAATTTGTTCTAATTCTGTGGAGGGTGTCATGGGTATTTTGATAGGCATTAAATCTATAGATTGCTTTGGTAGTATGGATAGTTTAACAATATTAACTCTTCCAATCCATAAACACAGGATATCTTTCCATTTTTTGGTATTTTCTTCCATTCCTTCTTCAGTTTTTTATAATTTGTAGAATATAGGTCTTTTCACTTCCCTCAGTTAAGTTCACTCATAAGTATTTAATTTTCTTCAGTACGATTTTAAATAGATTTGTTTTCTTGATTTCTCTTTCTGCAACTTTACTGAATTCATTTATTAGTTCTAAAACCTTTTTGGTGTAGACTTTTATGGTTTTCTGTATATAGTATTATGGCATATGAAAATAGTGACAGTTTTACTTCCCTTCCAATTTGGATTCCTTTATTTCTTATTTCGTTTTCTTGTCTTGATTGCCATGGCTCACCTCCCAATAGTATGTTAAGTGACAAGGGTGGGCATCCTTACCTTGTTCCTGAATTTAGAGGAAAATCTTTCAGCTTTCACTGTAGCATATGATGTTAGCCGTGGGTTGGCCATGCTGCTGCTGCTGCTAAGTCATTCAGTCGTGTCCGACTCTGTGTGACCTCAGAGACGGCAGCCCACCAGGCTCCTCCGTCCCTGGGATTCTCCAGGCAAGAATACTGGAGTGGGTTGCCATTTCCTTCTCCAATGCATGAAAGTGAAAAGAGAAAGTGAAGTCGCTCAGTCGTGCCTGACTCTTAGCGACCCCATGGACTGCAGCCTACCAGGCTCCTCCATCCATGGGATTTTCCAGGCAAGAGTACTGGAGTGGGATGCCATTGCCTTCTCCGGGGTTGGCCATAAACAGCCTTTATTATGTTGAGATATGTTCTCTCTATACCTACGTCCATGAGAATTTTTGTCATGAATGGATGTTGAATTTTGTCAGGGGCTTTTTGGTAGGTATTATGATCATCATGTGATTTTATTCTTTTTTTATGTGGTGTATCACATTGATTGGATATTGAGTCATCTTTGCATTTCTGGAATAAATCCCACTGTATTGTTGTGTATGATCCTTCTTACAAGTTGTTGAATTTGGTTTGCTAATAATTCTGTTGAGGATTTTTGCATTGATATTCATCAGAAATATTAGCCTATAATTCTCTTTCTCTTTTTCTGGTAGTGTCTTTGCTTTTGGTGGCCCTGTGGAATGAGTTTGGGAGTGTTCTCCCCTCTTCGGCTTTTTGGAATAGTTTGAGGACAGATATTAGCTTTTCTTTATATATTTGGAGGAGTTTTCATGTTAAGCCATCCAGTCATGGACTTCTGTTTGCTGGGAGTTTTTTGCTCGTGAATTCAATTTACTAGAGTGATCTCTTTATTCAGATTGTCTATTTCTTCCTTATTCAATTTTAGAAGGTTGTGTATTTCTAGAAATGTTTCCATTCCTTCTTGGTTGTTCAGTTTGTTGGCTTATAACTATTTGTAGCATTCACTTATGATTTTTTTGGTATCTCTGTGATATTAGTTGCAATTTCTTTTTTTTCTTGTTTTATTTATTTGAGTCCTCTTCCCACTCCCGCCTCCCACTATAGGCTTATACATTTTGCTTATTTTCAAAAACAGTTCTTGATCTTTTCTTTTTTTTTTTTGGTCTATTTTATTTATTTCCCCTCTAAACTTTATTATTTCTTTCTTCTGACTTTGGGCCTTGTTTGTTCTTTTTTTATTCTTTTAGATGATAGGTTAGGCTGTTTATTGGATATTTTTCTTGTTTCTTGAGGTAAACCTAAATTTTGCAGTGTTTGTAAATTTGAAAAGTTGTGTTTTTGTTTTCATCTCAGGGTATTTTCTGATTTCTTTTATGGTTTTTTCATTCATCCGTTGGTGTTTCAGTAGCTTGTTGTTTAATCTTCATGTGTTTCTGTTTTTCATTTTTCTACCTGTGATTGATATTTCTAGTTTCATAGTGTGGTCTGTAAAAATGCTTAATGTGATTTCTATCGTTTTACATTTGGTGAGACTTATTTTGTGGCCTAGCATTTGTTTTGTCCTGGAGAACGTTCCACGTGCACTTGGAAAAAATGTGTATTCTGCCATTTTGGGATGTAATGTCCTGTAGATATCTGTTAAGTTCAACTGGTCTAATGTTCACTTAGACACATTGGAAAAACCACCAAACTACATTTCCGTCTGTATGTGTTTTTAACCCTGAAATTAGTTTCTTCAAGCAATCAGAATTCCTTTTTTTCCCAGTATGTTGCACTCTTTCTAATTTCTTACTTTGGTCCCTCTTGGCTTATAATTATTAAGACTTGAGGGAAGATTTTTTAGTAATATCCCAGACTTTCTTATTGAATTTCCTACTTAAGTGAGTGACGATTAACCAACAAAGGTATCTCTTGCTGTCTTGTTATTATCCTTTATATGTAGTTTTTTTTTTTTTTTCGTGTATGTGGTAAAAACTATGGTTTCTTGCCTTATCCCTAAAATTATTTTGCAGCTTAATCCAAGTGCTTCAGTATGGTATGTTTTATAGAACTAGATTTAGACTAACAATGCCTGGTTTAAGTTTATTCCAGGCTTTCCCTCTTAGATTGATCTTTGCCCTGCATTTACTATCTTCCAGTTATTTACATACTGGTCTGTCTGGAACAGACTGGCCCTGAAAATAGAAACTCAGTCTATGGAGATACACAGTTCAGCTGTCAACTTTTTAACCCATGTGTAGCTGATTATTTTTCCTTAATATTTCTAAACTTCTCTGTTTCTGTTAGTGGAAATGACCTCTTCATTTGAGCATTTCCAAGCAATTAGTAATTATTAACATCTTAGTTAATTGTTAAGAGACTCACATTCTCAATGGGAGGTCATTGTTATTTAAAACACATGCACCGAGTACACAATCATTTTATGTCTTTTTACCAAAAGGTTAATTTGGGAATCTGTGGCTAAATAGTATTTTTATGTTAATGGGTATGAAGCAGCCATTGTTAAACCATAGTAACAGTTCATCTAGATCACAGATTTAGAGATAGTTCGAAATTGTTTTAAATGGGGAAGATAAAGTCATTTTCAATTTAGCAAGCTATAGTAAAGGTAAGGTTTATTTTTATTTTACATAAAATTATTTGGTAGTTTTTCCATTTCTAGAATGTCACTTTATAATTTTTATTTTCATTTGGATTAATCTTTTGTCCTTATGTGATTTGATTACTTTTGAATGAATAATGGATTCACAGAAGAGATTTCAAGTGATGAAGAGGAGACTAATGTAACTGCTCAAGCAATGCAGTCAAATAATGGAAGAGGTGAAGATGAGGAGGAAGATGATGATGACTGGGATGAAGAAGTGTTGGAAGAAACTGCTCTTGAGGGATTCAGTACTCCGCTGGACCTTGACAATAGTGTGGATGAATATCAATTTTTTACACAAGCTTTGCTGAGTATGTTGTTACTCCCTGAATCATCAGATGCGTTTTTTCATTTCCATCTTTTAGATGTTGTTTTGGGGTCTACCCCAAATTAGTTTAGGATTCCCTGTAAAAATTGTATTTATTTTTAATTATAGAAATCCCCAAACATACATAAAATGAGAGCAGATAGCATAATGTCAGGGTAAGATTGCAGGATATCCTCATAAAAGTAATTTAAGGCAAGGTATCTGTATATGTTGTTCATCCTCTAGGTATAAACAAAGATTTTTATAGAATGAAAATCTATATATTTAAGCAAAATCACACATTTTGCTTAAAAACCGTGGCCATAAACTTATCAGCAATTCACAATCCCCTTGGGAAGGAATGGAGTCCATAAGAGTAAATTTTTAACTATATAAGCAATATACCAATTTTGTACAGCAAAGGACACTAGAAACACAGTTAAAGTACTCATAAAAGATTGGAAGAAAGTACTGTCATGTAAGATCCACAGATTACAGAAACCTTCTATAAATGAATAAGACCAATAACCTAGTATAAGAATGAGATATATAAATAGAAAACTTACAGAATTAAAAATAAGTAATAAACCAATGAGAATATTTGGAAAATTATTATAAACAAGTTATAATGAGAAGAAATCCCACTATATGGGTTGCTTGATAGTTACATTGTATTTCTATGGCAGTATCATAATTTAGCTCATTTCCACTGATGGACATACAGGATATTTCCAGTTTTTTGTTTCTTTGCTGTTATAAAGAATATTAAATTGAACATCCTTGTTCACTTTGAACACCAACCCTGAAATATTGTTGTTAATACTAACAAGGTAGTGGTAGCCTAATATACTGGCATTATGTGGTGCGCCAATGTATTGTTTATTACAAATACCATTAATGAATCACCTCTATGTTTTATTGAAATTTAGCAGGAACAAGAGGTAGAGAGTCCAGGGAATGATATTCCAAAGCATGTGGAAGATAAAGAGCATAAAGGTGGAAATTAGAATGCCGAGGGTGTGCTCTAAGGCAGTTGCTACTGGACCTGGGTGTCCACCATAAGCAACAAAGAAGCTCTTTGGTCTTGGGTGGGATTTCAGGATATGTATTTTGAAAATGCTCCTCAAGAGATAGGCAACCAACTTTGGCTCAGTCAGCATATAGGGACCACTGCTTAAGTCTCTGTGAAGTGGTAAAATTGTACCAAATTGTACCAGTCTTGGATTCTGGACTGAGGTTGCTGTATCCCATTGCCCATGAGAGTGTTGTTGAATGTTTTTGTATAAAGAGGTGATCTTGGGGAATGTGGTAGTTTCTCTCAGGGCTCTTATCTATTGATAATGTCCAAAAAGAACTGAAGTGGGCTAGACTTGGGAACCAAGTGTTAAGAAATTGCTTTATGTAAGTAAGGCCCTCGAGAGAAAGGATGGTGTTTGATGAAAAAAAGCATATAGGTGAGAACCATCAAGAAAGAAGCACAGAACTGGATGTGAAGAGGGTATGATAGTGGTTGACTAGGAGACTGATAGAACTAGTGATGGAAATGGGGAGATCCAAAGAGAGTTTGAGAGGTCCAATGTTAAATTTGGTTATAGTTGTGCTGAGTTTCAGGTGACCTATCCAATGTAAAAGTCCAGGAAGTTTAGGGAACAGTTTTGCCTAAAGGTACAAATTTGAGTTTTTGGTGTAGATGCAGGTAGCCTGTGGCATGTGCCGGCAGTGTGCGAATTCCTGAGGAAGATGATAACAAGTGAGTAAAGTGTTTCCCATGATCTGGGTGTAGGGAGGTTTCATAGTTAGTGAAACCCCAAGAAGAGGAGGAGATGGCAGAGGAGGCAGAGAACTAGGCAAGGGAGAGATTGGTGGTGTTCCAACCCTTCTGCAAGGGGCTTCCCTCGTGGCTCAGCTGGTAAAGAATCCACCTGCAATGCGAAGACCTGGGTTCGATCCTTGGGTTGGGAAGATCCCCTGGAGAAGGGAAAGGCTACCCACACCAGTATTCTGGCCTGGAGAATTCCATGGACTATATATAGTCCATGGGGTCGCAGAGTCGGGCATGACAGGGCGACTTTCACTTCACTTCAACCTTCCTTTGTAGCCCCACATAGGTTGAGTACTGAAGTGAGTCCTCAGGAGTCATCCTTTGTTGGAAGAAGTTTTATCACCTATTGTCTGTTATCATTTCATTGTAATTTGGTTATATCGTTAGTTATTATCTGAAATAATAATTGTCCCTGGACTCCCTTCTCATTCCTTCTCCCCGAAACCCCTGCGTTACAACAGCTGTGCAGAATCGAGATGCTGCGTGGTATCAACTGCTGATGGCGCCGCTCAGTGAGGACCAGAGGAGGGCGCTGCAGGAGGTGTACACACTGGCCGAGCACCGCAGGACAGTGGCAGGTCAGCCAGCGTGATTTTCTGGTTGGAGCGCATGTGTTGGTAGTTTGCCTTTATTTTTACCAGCCTGATAAAATTTTACCAGCCTCTAAAATTTGTTTTTAGAGGCCAACCTTTCAAGATAATAAGAAATTATCATTATTTTATGATCTTTTTAAAATCACTTACGATAGCTTTGCAAAACACCCTGTGTTAACATCTGTCTTTAGTAGTGTTCTTATTCACACTTTTATCCTATTTTGGAGCCAAAGGTAAGACATAAAGGTGGGATGAATCTTGCTGAAGGAGAGTTAACCAGCTGGGTCACCCCCCTAACCATCTAAACAGTGAATCAAAGGCATTTTATGAGTTCTTATAAGGATCTTATATTTCTGGAAATGAAATGCTCTCCATTTCTTTTTGTTGGGCTTTATGTAGAAGTTGGTGATTCTTGTTGATTTTCAGTTTTTGAGCTGGAGAAATTATTTTACACACATTATTATGGCCACTTCTGGAAAATTAATGGAAGGTTTTGTAATTACAGAAGTATTTTAGTGGAAGACATTATGGAATAGGAATCTAGAGTTTAGAACCCAGATTCTTCTGCACGTACTTTAGACTTCAGTCCTGTCCAGTTCTGTATCACCTCTCTTGATGGGAGAAGTGAGTGTGCCCTTTTAGGAGTAGACATTATAGCTTTGAGCCTTGTTTTTATCTTGCTCAGTTTTAGCAAACAGTTTTTCTGAAATAGGGATTATAATTGCAGTCATTCCTCAGTATCTTCAGAGGGAATTGGTTCCTAGGCTCCCCTCAAATACAAAAATCCTAGGATGCTCAAGTTCCTTGTTAAAATGGTGTGGTGCAGTGGGCCCTCTATATTCTGTGTATCTGTGGGTTACACATCCCAAACACCTGGACGATGGTACTTACTGACATGAGTTTGTTAAAGGCTAGTGTTCAATTGGGCAGAATAATTAATACCACGATTCACATTCCTTCACAGTGCTAACTAAAGAATCTGGCTCCTTTGAGGATATTTTCAACTTTGTTACCTTAGATATTCTTCTCTTTTCCTTGCTTTCTTTTGCAAATTCTAGAGGCAAAGAAGAAGATTGAACAACAGGGAGGCTTCACCTTTGAAAACAAAGGAGTCCTCTCTGCATTTAATTTTGGGACTATGCCTACCAACAACTGAAAGAAGGAACATCCGCTGACCAAACACCATCATTACATTGACCGTCAGCCGGAAGGAGAGGGTCAGCAGAGCTGGGGAGGGGCTGCTGTTTGCGCCGCCGGCTGTGCCAGCTACCGCTTGGCATCCGACAGCACCTTCCTCTGCTCCTGTGTCCCCTTTGATCTTTGTCACCCTGAAATATATATTTTAAGCAGCTACTGTAATGTATGAAATTAAAGAAAAACAAAATCTTAGGACTGAAAAGGACAAAGCATATGCTCCAAAGGATGAACGACCAAGGTGGATTTAGAGGACTGGATGGAATTGCACGTCTCAGGTTTTGCCATGCAGAATCAATGGATTTATGCGAATAACAGTGCCTTCTGTTGTACATGAATTATCTGAAAAAAAATTTTTTTGGAGTGTGTTGCAATTTTTTTTAAAGCATAAAACATATTTCTAGATAAATGTAAACCTTGGCTATATGTTGATTTATTCTGTATTTTACTATGTGAATTTCCTGTTAGACAGTTAGCTACAAGTCACTCTGGTTTCAAAATCATCACTGCTCCCCTTGATCCCCCTGCTGCTGGGGGCTTTCTTCAGGGGTTGTACAATATGCACTGGCTCTGGTTTTTCATAATGTGTTTTTTCCTAAAGATGTGGCTTTCCTAAGAAGTGTCTTATTCTCTCTTATGTCATATTTTTCAGCCCTGAAAAGGGTAGTATTTCTTTTGAATCAATCTATATGAGTATGATTTCATTCATAACCTGGTAAGTTCAGGACTCAAAAATTTCTTGGCAGCAAGTGGCAGGGACTCCTTAGTCACTGGAATTAACAATAAGTCCGAGTATTTTCTGAACCATGTACTTAATTATGCAGTTAATTGATAATTATGCTAAAGCACATTGAACTTCTAAGAGAAAGGTGCTGCATAAGCATGCTGTCTTTCTGGATGGGGGCTTGCATTGTCAATAACTTATCATTCCAGCTGTGTTGGACCTGGGTCCAAAACATTTTGTAACAGTATTTTTTATCTAGGAAAAAGACCCAAGTAAATCTAATTTCTTGCTTTCTCACACATCTGACTTTTTTCCTATCTAATCTGAACTGAATCTGTTTTTATTTTAGCTCAGATTGGCTTCTTCTATTTTTCAGGGGTTGGGGTATTGGTCACTGCACTCTTACATTGTAATGATGCAAGATAGCCCATGAGAACTATTACAGATAGAGGTTACAGCTGTTTTTCTGAATTGATTCAGTGCCAGAACATGGGTCATAGTGTTTTCATTCTGTAAAGTGAAAATGGATTTTCAGAACTTAATATATTTCTGGATATGATACAGTTGTCCTTTTTTATGAAATGTTTGCAGCTTATATTTTCCATCAGTGACTGGAGGAATTTCCTCCAGGTGCTTTCTAGATTACCATCCCTTGTTAATATGAACTCTTTTTAGAATTTTAGGTTATTTAAGTAGATTTTACAGAAGTAGCCCAAGGAGCCATGAGTTTCAATTAAATGATCCTCTGCTTTCCTCTGCCCCACTCTTCCCAAGGCACTGATACTGAGTGTGCCACCTGGGAGTTAGAAAGATGACATTGGGGGAAATTGTTCACATCTTAAGCTTTGAAACTCTTCTTATTCTCCTTATGTCCCAAATGGTTTAATTTTAACATAATATGCCTTCACACTGGATTGTAAAAGGCATGTGATTTTATTTTTGTGATGTATTGTCTCCTGCAGTATTAAAGGGAAAGAAGTGTTAATGTGTATCATCTATCTTGTTTTTGAAGCCAGGGTAGTTGTACAGTTTTGTTACCAGCAGTGCTAACCTGAATGTGATCTGATAACCTTGGAAATGCAGGAACTCATATGAATGTAAAATAAAATGCGGGCTGATTCCCAGGATCCTGAACTCCTCTGTGTGAAATATTTTCTGAAACACCCATCAGGATGTTTTCCTGACTCCTGGGGACCTGAAGGAAGGTGGACATAGGTTGGGGAGGATAACAAGGGCTCATCAGAAACAGCTAAAGAGTGGGGAGTGTTTGGGGACAAGAGCTCATCTTATAAACCAAGGTGTCCAAATGAGAACTGAATGATCTTGAAAAAACAAGATCATTCAACCACATTAGGACCCCGAGGAAGAGGAAAAGATGCCTCTGGTGGAGCCATTTTCTGATGTGTATGTGCATGCTTAGTTATGTCTGACTCTTTGCAACCCCATGGACTGTCGCCCAGGTTCCTGTGTCCATGGGATTTTTCAGGCAAGAATCCTGGAGTGAGTTACCATTTCCTCCTCTAGGGGATCTTTCTGACTCAGGGATCAAACCCAAGTCTCTTGTGTCTCCTGCATTGGCAGGTGGATACTTTGCCACTGTGCCAACTGGGAAGCCCCAGTTTTTTGATGGGTGGCCATCAAATTAGGAGCAGTTGAAACTGAGTGGAATGATAAGTGCTGGCCTTTTGATTTTCAAATATTTACCTAGCATGACAGTAAGCTTCTCCTCCCTACCTCTGATTTATGTTAAGACTGCACTGAACCAGTAAATTGTTAACCTGTGAAAATTACAAAGAAAGAAAACAGGTTATTTGTTTAATATAGTGAATTACAGTCCAGTTTTCTGTTCAACAGTGGAGGTTGAAAATTGCAATAACATTTATGGAGGAAATCAAAGGAAACTTCTGTATGTAATCAGAGGCCGCCAGTTTTTTTTGTGTGTGTGCACATGCGTGCACACACGTTTCATCTGTTTAAAAAAAAAATCAGATAAGCCTTAAATGGAAATCTATCCTGCCCTGTTTCACTCTCTCCACTGAGATCAGTGTACAAGTGGGTTGGAAACATCTCAGGCAGTCCATTGTGTGACTAAGACCACAAAGTCAGTGAATGAAGGGTTGGGCTGTATCTTTAAGAAGCACAAACACCAGTGCAACCATGGCCAATTCTGTAGACAGGAGAGAGGTTGTGTATGCAGTGGTGGGTTGAGTGGGAGGAGAGTCTGGGGCAGACAGGAGTGCTGGCAGAGAGAAGAGAGGGCTGTGTTGTGAGAAGGTCTGCAAGACTCCTCCATCAAGGGGGAAGTTGAGTGAAGGCACATGCTCCCTGCAGAGCACCTGAGAGGAAGTTCACCTTGGAGATCATCCAGTTTGAAAAAAAGATTCAAGCAGTACGTGGATGCCTCTCAAGAGCTAAGAATCAGAGGCTTCGCAAAGGGTCTGGAATATTCCTGGAGCTAAGAGCAATTCAGGCAGGAGTGACCTTAGAGAGCATGCCTGCTTAGTTGCTAAATTGTGTCCAACTCTTTGTGAGCCCATGGACTGTAGCCCACCAGGCTTTCTGTCCATGGAATTTTGCAGGCAAGAATATTGGACTGGGTTGCAACTTCCTACTCCAGGGATCTTCCTGACCTGGGGTTCTAACCTGCATCTCTTGAGTCTCCTGCATTGGCAGGTGGATTCTTTATCAGCTGAGCCATTGGAGAAGTCCATCATTGGTACCAAGTCCCCATAAAGAAGACTAATAGCTAGACTGGAGAATTCAGGGGGACTTGAAACATCCCACCTAAAATTGAATTATATCAGTGCCTGGCTTCAGTGCAACAAATATTTATTTGCCATACCTCTCAGCTTCTTGGATCTTATTTCTTTGACCAGAGATTGAACCAAGGCCATGTCATTGAAAGCCCCACGTCCTAACCACTGGACCACCAGTGAATTCTCAAGCAATTATTTAAATAAGTTTAATAATTTGATCTCCCCTTTAACCTAGTACTCTTTAGGTATTCACTCAATATTTATTTGGTGAAGTCGGGGAGAATTTTTTATTAATAGATATTGTATACAAATATTTTCAAAATAAGAGATTCTATACATTTATTACACACAGTTTTCCAAGCCAGGTAACCCAATATTGGTCATTCCCAATAACCAAAACTACAAACTCAATTTCTCAATTTTTAGCTTCCTGTAGCTGCTGATATAAGACAACCTCAGCTAGGTGGTGCCAGAATTAGGGGCATCTTCCACATAAAACAGTGTTTGACATCAGTAGATACCAGCAGGAAGGGTTTATTTTTTCTACTTTGGTGGGAACAAGAAAACTGGTTTTTGTTTCACTAGTTGGTAAATGAGGAGATGTATTTGGAAACCGTCCTCAGTTGGCGCGGTTTCCTGGGCGTCCCAGTGAGGTCAGCCCTCCCGAAAGGGGGAGTTCCAGGACACACCCTCTGGGCAGTCCCTTTGTGGGGCTGTGGTTGGGCACTTTCACCAGAGATTCCCTGAGGCAGTGACAAGTTAAATAAAGCAGATTGTTTACTCTCTCAACATGCCAGCATCTGACAGGCCTTCATCCTTTCCTTCCAATCAAGTTTTGATGAATATGGTACAGCCCAGACTTTGGATCTAGAGAGCTGTGTGACTCCAGATGGAGTCTACTTGCTGTGGTAGCCAGATTCCATGATAGCCCACAACGAGCTTTGATATCTCTTGGGTTGCTCCCTCTCAGATTATTCCACAGTTAAGCTGTGAGAGCTATAGCATGTAGAAGTTATGGTGTATCACTTCCAAGATTAGGTTATAAAAATCTGTGACTTACATCTTGGGTGTGTTTTCTCTCTCCCTCTCTCCATGTGCTCTGGTGGGAGCCATGTCGTGAGTGGCCCTATGGTGAGGACCGTATGGTGAGGAGCTGAATGAAGCCTGCCAGGAGACACAGGCATGAATTAGGAAGCAGATCCTTCAAGCTTGTCAAGTCTCTTCAAGCGATCACAGGCCTGGCTGAGAGCTTGACTGTAGTAACCTCATGAAGGACCCTAAATCAAGCATCCAACCCAGCCACTCTAGATTCCTGATTCTCAGACACTGAGACAATAAATGACTGTTGATTTTAGCTGTTAAGTTTGGTGACATTTTGTTATGTTGCTATAAATAACTAATACACTGTTTACAAAAACTCTCCTATAATTTCTACTATGAATAAATAATACACCCTGGATTGCCAGGAAATAGAATGCTAACATCTGATATGAGGCGGCACTAGATGTTTTCCAAGATTTCCCCCCACCCCAAGATTCTACAATAGTTTGAAACTGAAGACTGACTATAATAACTGAATTTTCCTAAAATAATCTAGATTTTCTACTTTCAAACTGAACTGTATCTAAAAACCGATATGACAGAACCTGCAGATTAGATTCAGTTTACATCTTGTTTATGGATGTTAGGCGTTTGTTCTCAAGTATTATCATTTATTTAATTTTTAGTCAGCTTTATTGTTTAACACGTGAAACTTCCTATAAATAAAAAGGCATGGTGCAGTTTATAGGCTATGTTTTTATTGTCATGAAGTATCATTTGAAACCATGACTGAATTAATTTTTTTTTGTATTCAGACATTATCTTGAGTTACACTGACCCCGCAGGTCAGCTGTACAAACTCATGCAGTCCAGGTAGTTTGTCAGCAGATCACTTTAACATGCATGATAATTTTGCATTGCTGTAAAGCTACTTCTCAGAGGTGAGCCCAGGGAGCAGGAGCAGAAATGATCGGTTCTGGTGCTCTTTTTAGACTTGCAGGGTTGGGGCAGAGAGTAGGCAGTCTCCAGGTCTGAGATGTGTGCTGCCTGTGTGCATGCAGGTGAGAGTGCTGAAGATGGGTGAGAGCAGCACACGGGAGCTCATGGAGAGCAGCTTTCTAAGTCTTGGCAAAAAAACAAGCTGACAATAAGAGATCTCTTTATATTTTTAAGGGGCAAAAGGGGGTGTCAGCTGAGGTCCATCACTCTTTTTGGCCCCCTTCACCCCAATAGATTGTCAGCGGTAAGTGAAACTCTTAGTGAAAAAGAGGGGAGCCTGTGCTAGGGTCCCCATAAACATGTACTGTAATTCTTTGTATATAGAAAATTACTGTAAAGTTTAACTTTACTCTTAAAAAAAAAAAAGCTACTTCTCAGTCTCTTTCAAAAAGATTCACAAGTTTAGATGTGTGTCTCTGCCTTTGGGCTCTATTTTTACTGTGTCCTGTTTATATTCAACTTGGAAATTTGATTTTCAGAGACATCTGTGTTTAGAATTGACTGTGGGGCTTAAACACTAGAACAGAATTGCTCTTGTAATATAATAACATAAGCATTTGCCTCCCTAGGTCTTTTGTTGAGCTGTCACTTGCTGATGGTTATTTGGTGACATTGTTATTTTATTCTGCCTTGTGGAGAACCACTAAATTAGGGTAATGGATTATGCTGTCAATCAAGTTTGACAGATCCTCTATGAGAAATTGTAATGGAATGAAAGCAACATGGTCCAGTTGTTCTGTGATTAGCAGTGTACCTTAATAATTGAAATAGCCCTTCAGTTACTGAATGCTATAAAGTGCATTTTGGTTTGGTGGATCTAGCTTTCCACTGCATGCTTCTATAAGATTACGTGTGGTACTCAAGGCAGTTTTTAACCTGTGACACTTTCAAAACAAAGTTTAGACATGCTGTTTAAAAGCATTTGATTATATGTACATATATATATATAGTGTGTGTGTGTGTGTGTATATGTATGTAAATGTCATTGGAGTGACATTTATGGCATAACAATGTATTGAGGAAAAACTTTTCCTCTGCTCTCTTAGGTTCAGTAACTGTGGTCTTGAGAATTAACCTAAGAAAAGAAAACAGAAAAAGTAGTTTTTAAATTCATATTCATGTGCATAAGATTTCACAGAAGAAGTGGTTAGAAATTTAGAATAACTTCAAAAAGTCAACAAACAAGAATATGGGAGTGAGCTGGACCATATGGCCAGCTTCTGCTTTGCCCACACACACTGGACAAGCAAGTGACAGGCCATCAAACCATCCACCTTCAGCCTGGGGCCACCTTCATTCTCTATCACCATGCCAGGCAGAGAAAGGGTGACTTTTCTTGTTCCTAGAATTCTAAAAGCTGTTTTTGCCCACACAAATTTCTTTCTTTTTCTCTTTCTTTTCTTTTTTGGGTCATGCTGAGTGGCTTGAAGAATCTCAGTTCCCCTACCAGGGATTGAACCCAGGTCATGGCAGTGGGAGTCTGGAGTCCCAACCACGAGGTCACCAATACCTCCCCACCCACCCCCACACACAAATTTTTTGATTCTCTGTAAAACACTCTAGAATTCTTGATGCTTGGTACAGATTTTCTTGTCTTTAGGAAAAACATTTATGGGCTAACATTCTGTTTAATGGTCATTGACTCTACTTTTCGCACACTTTTATGCCTCATCTTTCTCATTTATTTTCCCCTCTGGCTTCTAATTTTTCTTTAGATTCTTTTTCATTTCACTGTACTCTTATCTGAAAATTGAGTTTGTATTAGGAAACCTGGGAAGTCTATATGCCAAGTTCATTAAATACCTACTAGGGTTTTAGAGATGGAATGCTTTTTCAGGCTAGTTCACACTGAATTTTTTTTTGTATTTTTGCCATGCCTCATGGTATTGGATCTCAGTTCCCCTACCAGGGATTGAACCTGAGCCCCAGCAGTGAACCAAGGCCCCTCCCTCTTGGTCCTCCCCTCTTTCCATCCCGTCCATCTAAGTCATCACAGAGCACCGAGCTAAGCTCCCTGTGCTATGCAGCAGCTTCTCACTAGCTGTTTATTTTACATAGGGTAGTGAAGTACATTTATGTCAAAGCTAATTTCCTAATTCATCCTACCCACCCCTTCCCCACCCTGTGTCCACACGTCCATGTTGTACAGCTTCATTTCTGTTCCTGCCCTGCAAATAGATTCATCTGTACCGTTTTTCTAGATTCCACATACCTGCATTAACATATGATATTTGTTTTTCTTTTTGTGTCTTCACTCTGTATGATTCTAGGTTCAACCACATTGCTACAAATGATCCAATTTCACTTCTTTTTTTAATGGCCGAGTAGAAGAGTTGACTCATTGGAAAAGACTCTGATGCTCGGAGGGATTGGGGGCAGGAGGAGAAGGGGACAACAGAGGATGAGATGGCTGGATGGCATCACTGACTCGATGGACGTGAGTCTGAGTGACCTCCAGGAATTGATCATGGACAGGGAGGCCTGGTGTGCTGCGATTCATGGGGTCGCAAGGAGTCGGACACGACTGAGTGACTGGACTGAACTGAACTGAATAGTCCATTATTTATATGTACCATATCTTCTTTACCCATTCAAGTAGATGCTTCTTTAAGAAGAAAAAACAAGATGAAATTTTGAAAGTAGTTGCCTGAGAAACTGCTGACTGGTTCTTGGGGTGGAGATGGCCATTACTGTGATGTTGACTCATTGGAAAAGACTCTGATGCTCGGAGGGATTGGGGGCAGGAGGAGAAGGGGACAACAGAGGATGAGATGGCTGGATGGCATCACTGACTCGATGGACGTGAGTCTGAGTGACCTCCAGGAATTGATCATGGACAGGGAGGCCTGGTGTGCTGCGATTCATGGGGTCGCAAGGAGTCGGACACGACTGAGTGACTGGACTGAACTGAACTGAATAGTCCATTATTTATATGTACCATATCTTCTTTACCCATTCAAGTAGATGCTTCTTTAAGAAGAAAAAACAAGATGAAATTTTGAAAGTAGTTGCCTGAGAAACTGCTGACTGGTTCTTGGGGTGGAGATGGCCATTACTGTGATTTTTGATTAGGTTTTTATGTTCCTAAACCTCTATCATCTCTTTTTAAGAATATAATCTGCCCCCCACCCCTTATGCTAATCTATGTAGAGAGAAAGGAATGTGGAAGGGCAAAGTGAGCCTTATACCTGAGGCAGGGGGAAGTTAAAAGCGCAAGAACTCTAGGTAATTGGTATGTTATAGGATGGCCGCTGCGAGATTCGGATGAGGGAGATTGTTTCCTCTGCTCTTAGTTCTAAAATGCACTTAGGGGAAACTCTGTATCGATCCTTTCCTTACCATGCTCCTCTATTTGTTTGTTTCTCCTGATAATTAGTCATATTTTTTGCATATCTTTGCATGCTGAGGACTTCTTATTTAATACTGGAAACTTAAAAAAAAAAAAAAAAAAAAGAGGCTTGGGACTTCCCTGGTGGTCCAGTGGTTAAGACTCCACAGGGGGCACGCGTTTCATTCCTGATGAGGGAACTAAGATCCTGCAAGGCCAAAAATAAAAGAGGCTCCATATGATGTCTTTCCATGGAGAAAGTTCAAAAATTTCCCTAAGAAAACAGAGTTGGAAGAAGGGGAAACATTTTAATACTAACAGCAACTGGGCTGTTTTGAGGTTAGATTGCAGTTCTGGTAAGATTCAGTCTACTCCTTGTCCCTTGTACCTAGGGCTTGCCCTTCAGAATTTCAGTTAAGAGATTGGTAGGTCTGGGTCTCCTTAGCTCCAAGAATTATGGGAATTTCTGCCCTGCTTTTCAGTGGTTTTAGAAATATCTTTAATCTTCCATTTGCACATCTTTGGAATTAGCTAAATGCCTTGATGGCAGAGACCAGGTCTCAGATCTCCAGCTTTGGCATTTCCGTCCTGAATGCCCACACAAAGCTCTATGAATTTCTTTTGTCTTCCCAGAAGAGACCTGTCTGGATCAAGCTCAGATCCTCAGTCTCCAACCCATGCCCAGAATTGGCAGATACCTCCTGGAAANCCAGCAGCCTGCAACTCTCAAGCCTGTCAGTGTCAGCCTTCTCCCACAGAAAACCCTCTCGCTCACCCTCCCTGGCCCATCCGTTACTCTCTCTGCTGGTTGATTAGTTGGTAAGTCATGTCTGGCTCTGTGCAACCCCATCAACTGTAGCCCATCAGGGTCCTCTGTCCATGTGATTTCCCAGGCAAGAGTATAGCAGTGGCTTGCCACTCCCTTCTCCAGGGGATCTTCTTGAACCAGGGATTAAACCCACATCTCCTGCTTGGCAGGCAGATTCTTTATCACCAACCCACCAAGAAAGTCTTGTATTCTCTCTAACCCACTACAAACCTATCTCTCCCAGCATTGCACTCGGCCCTCTACACCTCCACATGTAAGATTCCCTAGGGATAGAGGCTCCTTTTTACTCTCATTCTTGTTTTCACTAGACTAAGCTTTTTATCCTCAACTCTTTTTCCTAATTTTGCCTCCAAGAGACTGAATATTCTTAATCCTATTCAGAGGAAGAAGTGGGAAAGAACTAAGCAGTGGATGGAATCAGAACCCAATTTATTTGGCAGAAAGAAGAGTTGAAACATTCACCATTTTTATCTGACTTTGAAACAGAGCAAGACCCTATGGTCCTTCCCCACATGTCCTCTGTCTGCTTTTTGTCTGTGGAAAACTTTGGCCAAATAATAAGTTTAATCAGAGAGATGAGAAATGCTGAAACAAAAGAAAATAGAAAAAGGAGGCCAAATAATAATAATATAGTTATTAAGCATAGTGAACAACCATTAGTTCCTTCTCAAGGACTATAGATAATGTTCTGAGCCATATCCTGTGAACTGTCTTATAGATACAGAAACCTCAGGTGGAAAATTAATTACATGATCACTAGACTGTACCCAAGACATGAACTATCACAATTCCGAGAACTGACCCCAAAGAAATGGGAACAAGTGGACCCTGGAACTGAAGATTGTTGTTGTTCAGTTGTGAAGTCATGTCTGATTCTTTGTAAACCGATGGACTACAGCACACATGCTTCCCTGTCCTTCACTATCTCCCAGAGTTTGTGCAAACTCATATCCACTGAGTGAATGATGCCATCCAATCATTTCATCCTCTGTGGCGCTCCTCTCCTCCAGCTCTCAGTCTTTCCCAGCATCATGGTCTTTTCCAGTGAGTCAGTTCTTCAGATGGTGGCCAAAGAACTGGAGCTTCGGCTTCAGCATCAGTCTTTCCAATGAATATTCAGGGTTGATTTCCTTTAGAGTTGATTGATTTGATTTCCTTGCAACCATGGAACTCTCAACAGTCTTCTCTAGTACCACAATTCAAAGGCATCAGTTCTTTGGTGCTCAGCCTTTTTTATGGTGCAACTCTCACATTCATACATGACTACTGGAAAAACCATAGCTTTGACTATATAGACCTTTGTCAGCAAAGTGATTTCTATGCTTTTTAATACACTATCTAGGCTTGTCATCATTTTCCTTTTAAGGACCAAGCATCTTTTAATTTCATGGCTACATTCACCATCCACAGTGATTGTGGAGCCTAAGAAAATTTGTCAGTTTACACTTTCCCCCCAGTTATTTGCCATGAAATGATGGGACTGAATGCCATGATTTAGTTTTTTGAATGTTGAATTTTGAGCCAGCATTTTCACTATCATCTTTCACTCTCCTCAAGAGTCTCTTTAGTTACTTTTAGCTTTCTGCCATAACAGTGGTATCATCTGCATATCAGGTTGTTGATATTTCTTCCCAGCAATCTTAATTCCAGCTTGTGATTCAGCTAGCCTGGCATTTCACATGGTGTACTCTGTGTATAAGTTAAATAATCAGGGTTACAATATACAACCTTGATGTAGTCCTTTCCCAATTTTCATTGTTTCTTGTGCTATTCTAACTGTTGTTGCTTCTTGACTTACATACAGGTTTCTCAGGAGGCAGGTAAAGTGGTCCTGTATTCACATCTCTTGAAGAATTTTCCACAGTTTGTTGTGGTCCACACAGTCAAAGGCTTTAGCATAGTCTATGAAGCAGAAATAGATGCTTTTTTGGAATTCCCTTGCTTTTTCTAAGATCTAGTGGTTGTTGGCAATTTGATTTCTGGTTCCTCTGCCTTTTCTAAAGACAGCTTGTTCATCTGAGGTCCTTAGTTCGCATACTGATAAAGCCTAGTTTGAAAAATTTTGAGCATTATCCTGCTAGCATGTGAAGTGAATGCAATTGTACCATATTTTGAACATTCTTTCACATTTCCTTTCTTTGGAATTAGAATGAAAACTGACCTTTTCCAGTCCCATGGCCACTGCTAAGTTTTCCAAATTTGCTGACATATTGAGTACAGCACTGTAACATCATCATCTTTTAGGGTGTTAAATAGCTTAGTTGGAATTCCATCACTTCTACCAGCCTTGTTCATAGTAATGCTTCCCAAGGCCCACTTGACTTCACCCTCCAGCATGTCTGGCTTTAGGTGAATGGCCACACCGTCGTCATTATCTGGATCATTAAGATATTTTTAAAATGATTTTTTTGTGTATTCTTGCCACCTCTTCTTAATCTCTTCTGCTTCTGTTAGGTCCATACCATTTCTGTCCTTGATTATGCCCATCTTTGCATGAAATATTCTCTTGGTATCACCAATTTTATTGAATAGATCTCTAGTCTTTCCCATTCTGTTATTTTCCTGTTTCTTTGCATTGTTCATTGAAGTCTTTCTTATCCCTCCTTGCTATTCTCTGGAACTTTGCCTTTAGTTGGGTATATCTTGTCCTTTCTCCTTTGCTTTTCACTTCTGTTCTCAGCTATTTGTAAGGCCTTCTCAGACAACCACTTTTCCTTTTTGAATTTCTTTTTATTGGGAATGGTTTCAGTCACTACCTCCTATACTGTGTTATGAACCTTTGTTCATAGTTCTTCAGGCACTCTGTTTACTGGATCTAATCACTTGAATCTATTCTTCACCTCCACTGTATAATCATAAGTGATTTGATTAAGGTCATATCTGAATGACCTAGTGGTTTTCCCTACTTTCTTCAATTTAAGTCTGAATTTGGCAAAAATGAACTGAAATCTGAGCCACAATCAGCTCCAGGTCTTGTTTTTGCTGGCTAGAGCTTCTCCATCTTTGGCTGAAAAGAATACAATCAATCTGATTTCAGTATTGACCATCTGGTGATGTCCATGTGTAACATCATCTTTTGTGTTGTTGGAAGAGGGTGTTTGCTATGACCAGTGCGTTCTCTTGGCAAAACTCTGTTAGCCATTGCCTTGCTTCATTTTGTACTCTAAGGCCAAACTTGTCTGTTACTTGAGGTATCTCTTGACTTCCTACTTTTGCATTCCCGTCCCCTATGATGAAAAAGATATCTTATTGTGGTGTTATTTCTGGAAGGTCTTATGGGTCTTCATAGAACCATTCAACTTCAGCTTCTTTGACATTACTGTTTGGGCTATAGGCTTGGATTACTGTGATATTGAATAGTTTTCCTTGGAAATGAACCTAGATCATTCTGTTGTTTTTGAGATTGCACCCAAGTACTGCATTTTGGACTCTTTTGTTGACTATTAGGGCTACTCCATTTCTTCTAAGGGATTCTTGCCAATAGCAGTAGATATAATGGTTATCTAATTAAATTCGCCCATTCCCATCCGTTTTAGTTCACTGATTCCTAAAATGTCAATGTTCTCTTGCCATCTCTTGCTTGATCACTTTCAATTTACTTTGACTTATGTATCTAACATTCCAGGTTCCTATGCAATATTGTTTTTCACAGCATTGGACTTTACTCTCACCAACAGACACAACCACAACTGGGTGTTGTTCCTGCTTTGGCGCAGCCTCTTCATTTTTTCTTGAGTGAATTCTCTACTCTTTCCCAGTAACTTATTGGACACCAAGTGACCTGGGGCGCTCATCTTTCAGTGTCATTTCATTTTGCCTTTTCATACTATTCATGGGGTTCTCAAGGTAAGAATACTGGAGTGGTTTTCCATCCTCCACTTCAATGGACTACATTTTGTCAGAACTCTCCACCATGATTCATCCATCTTGGGTGTCCCTGCATGACATGGCTCATAATTTTATTGAGTATACAAGGCTGTGATCCATGTGATTATTTTAGTTAGCTTTCTGTGATTGTGGTTTTCATCTGGAGGCTGTGGGAATGTTTGTCTGCCCTCTGAAGGATGAGGATAAGAAGCTTGTGTAAGCTTCCTGATGGAAGGGACTGGCTTTTGGGAAAACTGAATCTTGCTCTAGTGGGCAGGGCTATGCTCAGTAAATCTTTAACCCGATTGTCTGCTAATAGGTGGGAATGTGCTTCCTCCCTGCTAGTTGTTTGGCCTGTGGTCGCCCAATCCTGGAGTCTGCATTCTCTGTGGTAGGGTTAGTGGCAAGCTCCAAGAGGATTCTCTGTGGTAGGGTTAGTGGCAAGCTCCAAGAGGACTTATGCCAGCACGTGCCTCCCAGGACTGCTGCTGCTAGTGCCCCGTCCCCATCGCAGGTCACTGCCAACCCACACCTCAGCAGGAGACACTCAAACACTCACAGGGAGTTCTGGCTTAGTGTCCTCTGGGGTCACTGCTCCTTTCCCCTGGGTCCTGGTGCATGCAAGGTTTTGTTTGTGCCCTCCAATAGTCTCTGTTTCCTCCAGTCCTGTGGAAATTCTGTAATCAAATTCCACTGACCTTCAAAATAAGACTCCCTTGGGATTCCCAGTCCCTTTTCTGGGTCCCCAGGTTTGGTAATCTGATGTGGGGTCTAGAGACTTTGCAATTGTGGGAGAACTTCCTTGGTATAATTGTTTTCAGTTTGGGTTACCAATCTGGCAGGTATAAAATTTGATTTTAATGTGATTTCACTCCACCTGCCATCTCATTGCAGCTTCTCCTTTGTCCTTGGACATGGGTTATGTTTTTAAGTAAGTTTCAATATTCTCCTGTCGATGGTTCTTCAGCAGTACAGTTTAGTTGCTCAGTCATGTCTGACTCTTTGCAACCCCATGAACTGCAGCACTCCAGGCCTCCTTATCCCTCACCAACTCCTGGAGTCCACCCAAACCCATGTCGATTGAGTTGGTGATGCCATCCAACCATCTCATCCTCTATCATCCCTTTTCCTCCTGCCCTCAATCTTTCTCAGCATCAGGGCCTTTTCAAATGAGTCAGCTCTTCGCATCAGATGGCTGAAGTATTGGAGTGTCAGCTTCAACATCAGTCCTTCCAATGAACACCCAGGGCTGATCTCCTTTAGAATGGACTGGTTGGATCTCCTTGCAGTCCAAAGGACTTTCAAGAGTCTTCTCCAACACCACAGTTCAAAGGCATCAATTCTTCTGCTTTCAGCTTTCTTTATAGTCCAACTCTCATGTCCATACATGACCACTGGAAAAACCATAGCCTTGACTAGATGGACCTTTGTTGACAAAGCAATGTCTCTGCTTTTGAATATGCTGTCTAGGTCGATCATAACTGTCCTTCCAAGGAGCAAACGTCTTTTAATTTCATGGCTGCAATCACCATCTGCAGTGATTTTGGAGCCCAGAAAAATCAAGTCAGCCACTGTTTCACTGTTTCCCCATCTATTTCCCATGAAGTGATAGGACCAGATGCCATGATCTTAGTTTTCTGAATGTTGAGTTGTAAGCCAACTTTTTCACTCTCCTCTTTCACTTTCATCAAGAGGCTTTTTAGTTCTTCACTTTCTGCCATAAGGGTGGTGTAATCTGCATATCTGAGGTTACTGATATTTCTCCTGGCAATCTTGATTCCAGCTTGTGCCTCCTCCAGCCCAGTGTTTCTCATGATGTACTCTGCATATAAGTTAAATACGCAGGGTGACAATATGCAGCCTTGATGTACTCTTTTTCCTATTCGGAACCAGTCTGTTGTTCATGTCCAGTTCTAACTGTTGCTTCCTGACGTGCATATAGGTTTCTCAAGAGGCAGGTCAGGTGGTCTGGTATTCCCATCTCTTTCAGAATTTTCCAGAGTTGTTGGTGATCCACACAGTCAAAGGCTTTGGCATAGTCAATAAAGCAGAAATAGATGTTTTTCTGGAACTCTCTTGCTTTTTCGATGATCCAGCGGATGTTGGCAATCTGATCTCTGGTTCCTCTGCCTTTTTAAAATCCAGTTGAACATCTGGAAGTTCATGATTCATGTATTGCTGAAGCCTGGCTTGGGGAATTTTAAGCATCACTTCACTAGTGTGTGAGATGAGTGCAATTGTGCAGTAGTTTGAGCATTCTTTGGCATTGCCTTTCTTTGGGATTGGAATGAAAACTGACCTTTTCCAGTCCTGTGGCCACTGCTGAGTTTTCCAAATTTTCTGACATATTGAGTGCAGCACTTTCACAGCATCATCTTTCAGGATTTGAAACAGCTCAACTGGAATTCCATCACCTCCACTCGCTTTGTTCATAATGATGCTTCCTAAGGCCCACTTGACTTCACATTCCAGGATGTCTGGCTCTAGGTGAGTGATCACACCATCGTGATTATCCAGGTCATGAAGATCTTTTTTGTACAGTTCTTCTGTGTATTNACTGGAATTCCATCACCTCCACTCGCTTTGTTCATAATGATGCTTCCTAAGGCCCACTTGACTTCACATTCCAGGATGTCTGGCTCTAGGTGAGTGATCACACCATCGTGATTATCCAGGTCATGAAGATCTTTTTTGTACAGTTCTTCTGTGTATTCTTGCCACCTCTCTTCTTAAAATCTTTTGTTTCTGTTAGGTCCTTACCATTTCTGTTCTTTATTGAGCCCATCTTTGCATGAAATTGTTCCCTTGGTATCTCTAATTTTCTTGAGGAGATCTCTAGTCTTTCCCATTCTGTTGTTTTCCTCTATTTCTTTGCATTGATTGCTGAGGAAGGCTTTCTTATCTCTCTTTGCTCTTCTTTGGTACTCTGCATTCAAATGGGTATATGTTTCCTTTTCCTCTTTGCTTTTCACTTCCCTTCTTTTCACAGCTGCCAGGAGCCAGCGTGAGGAACTCCGCCTGTGGCAAAAGTCATGAGGAAGGAGGCTCGGCATATGCAAAGGCGGGATCAAGTCTCATGAGACCCCCTGTTCGAGCATCTATCCCCCAAACCAGAGTCTGCCTACTTACTGCTTTATGCTGTCACCTACACCTCTGACTTTATGGGGGGCTGTCCCCCACCACCTCTCTCAGAGAAGGAGTTAACTTGCAGCTCTAGTCAATAAAAATTCCTGGGCATGACAAGAGTGTTTCAACTTACAAACTCCTCTGAAGGTTCTCTGGTGTGCCTGAACAGGTTAGTCTGGCCACATGTGATTGTTTACAGCCTCCCAATCATGAGAGGCACGAGATGCTTTAAACTTTCTAAATACAGATTCTTTTGAGAAGTTAGAAATTATTAGTATAGTGGGTTGGTTAGAAATTATACTGGTGAAGGGTTTTCATTTGTTGGGCCAATATTTGCTGCTAAGTCTCCATATTCCTTGCCCTTATACACATTAATGAATATAACTAGCATATAAGAGAAATAAGTATTAACCTTTAAGATTAATTATGTTAAACCTCAGGCTAAGTAAATTCCTTCTTAATTGTAACCCACTACACCCTCACCCTACAGGAATGCAACTTTATCTGGTACCTTCGGAGGGTGGCACCTGGTTTAAGAAAAAAATCACCCTTGGAAAAAATAAGTTTTCTGGTTGACTGACCGTTATCAGAAAGAGCCTAAAAATCTCAGCAGGCCTCATGGCCAGAAGATGATGTAAAACCCCTAAAACCTTGGTATACATTTGTATGAGGCACCTGATTTTGACAAGGGTCAGGTCTGCTGACCCTGCTTGACTCTGTATTCTATCTCTATGTGTAACAAAAAGTATATAAGCAAACCTGAAAATAAAGAAAATGGATCAGTTTCTGGAAAGACTGATTGCTCCGTGTTGTTCTTTCTTTCCCCTTCTGGCTGAATTCCCATCTGGAGCGTGGATGCTCGCCAAGCCTGCTAATTTTGCCCTGGCTTCTAAGACCCATGTGAGAGGGAGCCCAAGACAGGGCACCCTCTGCTATTTAAGCAGGCACCAGTGGCCTACGTAGGTGGTGCAAACTTGTTGTCTCGAGGTTTTATTGGTATTCCACATAAACAAAGTTATTCAGCCTCTTTTTCTCCACTAATTTTCCTACTACATTATTCTTTTCTAATCTCTCTTTATATTTCTAATTAAATAGCTTTTTCCTAGGACACCAACTCCGTCTCCCCTTCGAATTACCCTGGATCCACCGGGGCTGGACCCTGGCACACAGCTATTTGTAAGGCCTACTCAGACAGCCATTTTGCTTTTTTGCATTTCTTTTTCTTGGGGATGGTATTGATTCCTGTCTCCTGTACAATGTCACAAACCTCTGCCCATAGTTCATCAGGCACTCTGTCTATCAGATCTAGTCCCTTAAATCTATTTCTCACTTCTACTGTATAGTCATAAGGGGTTTGACTTAGGTCATACCTGAATGGTCTAGTGGTTTCCCCTACTTTCTTCAATTTCAGTCTGAATTTGACAATAAGGAGTTCATGACCTGTGCCACAGTCAGCTCCTGGTCTTGTTTTTGAGAGTGTATAGAGCTTCTCCATCTTTGGCTCAAAGAATATAATCAACTTGATTTCAGTGTTGACCATCTTGTGATGTCCATGTGTAGAGTCTTTTCTTGTGTTGTTGGAAGAGGATGTTTGCTATGACCAGTGTGTTATCTTGGCAGAACCCTATTAACATTTTCTCTGCTTTATTCTGTACTCCAGGGCCAAATTTGCCTGCTACTCTAGGTGTTTCTTCTTGACTTCTACTTTTGCATTCCAGTCCCCTATAATGAAAAGGACATCTTTTTTGGGTGTTAGTTCTCGAAGGTCTTGTAGGTCTTCATAGGACTGTTCAACTTCAACTTCTTCAACGTTACTAGTCGGGGCATAGACTTTGATTACCAAGATATTGAATGGTTTGCCTTGGAAATGAACAGAGATCATTCTGTCGTTTTTGAGATTGCATCCAAGTACTGCATTTCAGACTCTTTTGTTGACCATGATGGCTACTCCATTTCTTCTGAGGGATTCCTGCCTGCAGTAGTAGATATAATGGTCATCTGAGTTAAATTCACCCATTCCAGTCCATTTTAGTTCACTAATTCCTAGAATGTCAACGTTCACCCTTGCCATCTCTTGTTTGACCACTTCCAATTTGCCTTGATTCATGAACCTGGCATTCCAGGTTCCTCTGCAATATTGCTCTTTATAGCATCGAACCTTGCTTTTATCACCAGTTCCATCCACAGCTGGGTGTTGTTTATGCTTTGGTTCCATCCCTTCATTCTTTCTGGAGTTATTTCTCCACTGATCTCCAATAGTGTGCCCTCCAATAGGGCACCTACTAACCTGGGGAGTTTATCTTTCAGTCTCCTATCTTTTTGCCTTTTCATACTGTTCATGGGGTTCTCAAGGCAAGAATACTGAAGTGTTTTGCCATTCCCTTCTCCAGTGGATCACATTCTGTCAGACCTCTCCACCATGACCTGTCCGTCTCGGGTGGCCCCACAGGGCATGGCTTAGTTTCATTGAGTTAGACAAGGCTGTGGTCCATGTGACTGATTGGCCTGTTGTCTGTGACTGTGGTTTCAGTCTGTGTGCCCTCTGATACCCTCTCTCAGTGCCTACCATCCTACTTGGGTTTCTCTTACCTTGGATGTGGGGTATCTCCTCATGGCAACAGCTAGTTGCAGTTTGGTGTTCTTGCAGGAGAAGATGAACACACATTCTTTTACTCTGCCATCTCATCTCCCACTCCTGTTCCTGTCTCACTCAGGAAGATTCAGTTCAGTTCAGTTCAGTCACTCAGCCATGTCCGACTCTTTGCGACCCCATGAATCCCAGCACACCAGGACTCCCTGTCCTTCACCATCTCCCTGAATTCACTCAAACTCACATTCATCGAGTCAGTGATGCCATCCAACCATCTCATCCTCTGTCGTCCCCTTATCCTCCTGCCCCCAATCCCTCCCAGCATCAGAGTCTTTTCCAATGAGTCAACTCTTTGCATGAGGTGACCAAAGTACTGGAGTTTCAGCTTTAGCATCATTCCTTCCAAAGAAATCCCAGGGCCGATCTCCTTCAGAATGGACTGATTGGATCTCCTTGCAGTCCAAGGGACTCTCAAGAGTCTTCTCCAACACCGCAGTTCAAAAGCATCAATTCTTCAGTGCTCAGTTTTCTTCACAGTCCAACTCTTGCATCCATACATGACTACTGGAAAAATCATAGCCTTGACTAGATGGAGATTAACTGTACATAAAACAATCAAGGTGACACTGGTCAGACCACCGATGAACAATTTGAAGATGACTGTCCCAACTGACTGTGCTATTTCTGCATGTAGCTCCCTCCTTCTATCCAACCAGCTCTTGCCCTACTGGTTGGCAGTTGGTGCAGTCGGCCTATGCACTGATGTCTGCCACCCCCACCCTTCTCTGTCCACCAACCTGGCTTGTTTATTGGCTTTTGGGGAGCAGCCAGACTCCACTCCTTTCGGGAACAATTTCATAGCATGATTAGATGGAGAATAACAGGCTCAGCAAATATCTATTACATTCCTGTTAGGAAACTGGCTCCAGAATGAGCTGAAAAGAGAAAGCTACACTACTCAATTGTTGAAGGCTGGTGGAGAGATTCAGGGAGCATTTTTCCAGAAATGTTTGTGAATGCTAGAGAAAGTGAAAAGTACTTTAGTAAGAAAAATAATATTCAACTACTTTCTAAAATATAGTTCAGTGAACTTTTGGCAAGTGTATAGTCATGTATGGATGTGAGAGTTGGACTGTGAAGAAGGCTGAGCGCCGAAGTATTGATGCTTTTGAACTGTGGTGTTGGAGAAGACTCTTGAGAGTCCCTTGCACTGCAAGGAGATCCAACCAGTCCATTCTGAGGGAGATCAACCCTGGGATTTCTTTGGAAGGAATGATGCTAAAGCTGAAGCTCCAGTACTTTGGCCACCTTATGCGAAGAGTTGACTCATTGGAAAAGACTGATGCTGGGAGGGATTGGGGGCAGGAGAAGGGGACGACCGAGGATGAGATGGCTGGATGGCATCACGGACTCAATGGATGTGAGTCTGAGTGAACTCTGGGAGTTGGTGATGGACAGGGAGGCCTGGCGTTCGGCGATTCATGGAGTCGCAGAGTCGGACACGACTGACTGACCTGAACTGATCTGATAGTTATCTAACCATGATCCTTTAACCCCAAAAGTTCCACCGTGTTCCTTTTTAGCCAGTTCTCTTTCACTGCTCCCAGCTCTTGACAACTGCTGATTGACTTTATCTATGGTACCATCTTTTCTAGAACAATGTGTAAATAGAAGTAAAGGGTATATAGTCTTTTCTTATGTGTATCAATAATTCATTCTTTTTATTGCTGAGTCATGCTCCATTGTACATACATATCAAATCTGTTTATCCATTCTCCAGTTAATGGGCATTTAAAGTATTTCCAACCTTGGCTACCATGAATAAAGCTGTTATGAACATTCATGTAGAGGTCTCCATGTGAACATAGATTTTTATTTCTCTTGTGTAAATACCTAGGCTTTGGGGTTGACGTGTTACATGGTAGGTTATTATACTCTTCAAAGAAGCTGCTGCTGGTTTCCAGAGTAACTGTATGAGGGTTTAGTTGCTGCATATTCTTGCTGCCGCTTGCTATTGTCTGTTTTGATTGTGCTCATTTATGTATCTTTTTTGATGGTGTATCTATCCAAATCTTTAGCCCATTTCTAATTGGGTTGTATGAGTTGTTATCATGAGTTGTATTTTTTCTCTTAAGTCTTATTATTAAGTAAAATTTCTTTATGTGTTCTAAACACAAGTGCTTTATTAAATGTATATTTTCAAAATATTTCCCACCCAGTCTATGGCTCATTTGTTTTTCCACTTTCTTGTGTTTTTTTTTTTTTAGAGTAGAGTATGTAATTTTGATGACATCCAACTTATCTATTTTCTTCTTTTATAGTTTGTGAGATATCTTTGCCTAACTACTGCAAGGTCACTGTTACTGTTTGAAATGTGTACTCACTCTGGCCCAAACTAGTATGTTGAAGTCTAAACCTTGACTACCTTGGAATGTAAGCTTATATGGAGACAGAATCTCTGTAAAGGTAAGCAAGTTAAAATGAGTTTATTAGGGTGAGTCATAACAGATTTACTTCCCTGCTGGCTCAGATGGTAAAGCATCTACCTACAGTATGAAAGACCCGGGTTTAATCCCCGTGTTGGGAAGATCTCCTGGAGAAGGAAATGGCAACCAACTCCAGTATTCTTGCCTGGAAAATCCCATGGATGGAGGAA
The DNA here is from genome assembly GCA_006408695.1 of Aepyceros melampus. Taxonomy (NCBI): domain Eukaryota; kingdom Metazoa; phylum Chordata; class Mammalia; order Artiodactyla; family Bovidae; genus Aepyceros; species Aepyceros melampus. Next base: position 38,861 of record SJXQ01006163.1, read on the forward strand.
CCTGGTAGCCTACAGTCCAAAAGCATCAATTCTTCAGTGCTCAGTTTTCTTCACAGTCCAACTCTTGCATCCATACATGACTACTGGAAAAATCATAGCCTTGACTAGATGGAGATTAACTGTACATAAAACAATCAAGGTGACACTGGTCAGACCACCGATGAACAATTTGAAGATGACTGTCCCAACTGACTGTGCTATTTCTGCATGTAGCTCCCTCCTTCTATCCAACCAGCTCTTGCCCTACTGGTTGGCAGTTGGTGCAGTCGGCCTATGCACTGATGTCTGCCACCCCCACCCTTCTCTGTCCACCAACCTGGCTTGTTTATTGGCTTTTGGGGAGCAGCCAGACTCCACTCCTTTCGGGAACAATTTCATAGCATGATTAGATGGAGAATAACAGGCTCAGCAAATATCTATTACATTCCTGTTAGGAAACTGGCTCCAGGAATGAGCTGAAAAGAGAAAGCTACACTACTCAATTGTTGAAGGCTGGTGGAGAGATTCAGGGAGCATTTTTCCAGAAATGTTTGTGAATGCTAGAGAAAGTGAAAAGTACTTTAGTAAGAAAAATAATATTCAACTACTTTCTAAAATATAGTTCAGTGAACTTTTGGCAAGTGTATAGTCATGTATGGATGTGAGAGTTGGACTGTGAAGAAGGCTGAGCGCCGAAGTATTGATGCTTTTGAACTGTGGTGTTGGAGAAGACTCTTGAGAGTCCCTTGCACTGCAAGGAGATCCAACCAGTCCATTCTGAGGGAGATCAACCCTGGGATTTCTTTGGAAGGAATGATGCTAAAGCTGAAGCTCCAGTACTTTGGCCACCTTATGCGAAGAGTTGACTCATTGGAAAAGACTGATGCTGGGAGGGATTGGGGGCAGGAGAAGGGGACGACCGAGGATGAGATGGCTGGATGGCATCACGGACTCAATGGATGTGAGTCTGAGTGAACTCTGGGAGTTGGTGATGGACAGGGAGGCCTGGCGTTCGGCGATTCATGGAGTCGCAGAGTCGGACACGACTGACTGACCTGAACTATCTGATAGTTATCTAACCATGATCCTTTAACCCCAAAAGTTCCACCGTGTTCCTTTTTAGCCAGTTCTCTTTCACTGCTCCCAGCTCTTGACAACTGCTGATTGACTTTATCTATGGTACCATCTTTTCTAGAACAATGTGTAAATAGAAGTAAAGGGTATATAGTCTTTTCTTATGTGTATCAATAATTCATTCTTTTTATTGCTGAGTCATGCTCCATTGTACATACATATCAAATCTGTTTATCCATTCTCCAGTTAATGGGCATTTAAAGTATTTCCAACCTTGGCTACCATGAATAAAGCTGTTATGAACATTCATGTAGAGGTCTCCATGTGAACATAGATTTTTATTTCTCTTGTGTAAATACCTAGGCTTTGGGGTTGACGTGTTACATGGTAGGTTATTATACTCTTCAAAGAAGCTGCCCTGCTGGTTTCCAGAGTAACTGTATGAGGGTTTAGTTGCTGCATATTCTTGCTGCCGCTTGCTATTGTCTGTTTTGATTGTGCTCATTTATGTATCTTTTTTGATGGTGTATCTATCCAAATCTTTAGCCCATTTCTAATTGGGTTGTATGAGTTGTTATCATGAGTTGTATTTTTTCTCTTAAGTCTTATTATTAAGTAAAATTTCTTTATGTGTTCTAAACACAAGTGCTTTATTAAATGTATATTTTCAAAATATTTCCCACCCAGTCTATGGCTCATTTGTTTTTCCACTTTCTTGTGTTTTTTTTTTTAAAGAGTAGAGTATGTAATTTTGATGACATCCAACTTATCTATTTTCTTCTTTTATAGTTTGTGAGATATCTTTGCCTAACTACTGCAAGGTCACTGTTACTGTTTGAAATGTGTACTCACTCTGGCCCAAACTAGTATGTTGAAGTCTAAACCTTGACTACCTTGGAATGTAAGCTTATATGGAGACAGAATCTCTGTAAAGGTAAGCAAGTTAAAATGAGTTTATTAGGGTGAGTCATAACAGATTTACTTCCCTGCTGGCTCAGATGGTAAAGCATTACCTACAGTATGAAAGACCCGGGTTTAATCCCCGTGTTGGGAAGATCTCCTGGAGAAGGAAATGGCAACCAACTCCAGTTTTCTTGCCTGGAAAATCCCATGGATGGAGGAACCTGGTAGCCTACAGTCCATGGGGTCGCAAAGAGTCGGACATGACTTCACTTTCATAACAGATTATTCCTATAAGGAAAAGAAATTTGGAGACACACACCTGCCGGGAGCCAGCATGAGGAGTCCCACCTGTGGCAAAGGTCATGAGGTTAAGGGGTCCGACAGGCAAAGGCGAGTTGGGCCTTAAGGGAGCCTCGCTGAATTTTCTGGAGCATCTACCCCCAAAACCAGAGTCTGCCTGCCTTACTGCATTGTACCTTTCACCTACTCTTCTAACATTAACAGGGGGCTATCCCCCCACCACCTTTTTCTGGAAAAGGTTAATTTAGAGCTTTTAGATAATAAGTCTCCTGGGCATAATATGAGTGTTTCAATCCAAAAACCCCTCTGACGGCTTTCTCGCCTGCCTGCAGGACTCTTACAGCTGCGCATGTGATTGTTTGTGACCGCGAGAGGCACAGGAAGCTTAAAACATCCTAGGAATGTAGGGGCTTCCGAGGAGTCAAAATCATTAGAATAGGACTGATTAAGGGTTTCATTTGTTGAGCCAATACTTGCTGCCAAATTTTCCTACCTTATTTGTTGATATAGTTGGTATATAGAAAAAACAAGTAGCAACAGTAGATCTTTGAGTTAAGTACCTTCTTTGTTATAACCCACTGCACCTTTGTTCTATAGGGATGTAACTTTAGTGCTTTGAGGGTGATGCAGATTAAAGAAAAACACTTCAGGGGAAATGAGATTAACATTCATTAAGGAAGAGAGCCATAAAGTATTAACAGGCCTCTTGGCCAGAAGATAATGTAGATCACCTGAGACCTTTTGTATACAAAAAGATATACAGAAAGGGTCAGGACTGCTGCCCCTGCACGACTCTGTATCTTCTATTATATAAAACTTAGGGTATATAACACCTTTAAAAAATAAAGTTATGGGGTTTTTGCACAAGTTTGTCCTCCCACGTGTTGACTCTCTCTCTCTCTTTCTCCCTCTCCCTCCCTCTCTTTTTCAGGCTGATCCCCTTGGAATGCAGAGGCTCTCTGCGTCTACTTATTTGCCCAGGCTTCTAAGACCCACTCGAGAGGCAGCCCAAGGTGGGGCACCCTCCGCTATTCAAGCGGGTGCCTGTGGCCTAACGTAGACAGTGCAAGTTTCTTGTCTTGAAACTTTATTAGCTTTCCGTGAAAACCAAGGAATATCAACCTCTTTTCTCCACTAATTTTCCTACTGCACTATTTCTTTCTAATCTCCCTCCATATCTTTAATTAAGCAATTAATTCCTAGGATGCCAACTCTGTTCCTGCTTCGAATTCCCTGGATCTACTGGGACTGGACCCCGGCACATACCTGCACACATACGCAGAGAGAATGTGATATATCTATAGACCAAAGCATCCCCCAAATGTTAGCACAGCACTAGAAGAAGAGAAAGGATTGAACAGATTCTTCCTCACAGCTCTCAGAAGGAGCTAGTCTTTCCAACACCTTGAACTTGGGCTGTCACTCTCCAGAATTGTGATATATTTCTGCTGTTTCAGCTATTCAGTTTGTGATACTTTGTTATAACAGTCCTAGCAAACTAATATAGTCACTAAGAGTTTCTCCTACTTTTTAACTAGAGGTCCTGTAGCATTTTTGTAAGATTAATACAGCAGAGATATGAAAAAGTTTCTGAGATCAAGATGATTTGAGAATGAGTTTAAAGAGCTGGATGATGCTTGTAGCAATAAAATTTTTATAGGAATAAAGAAATTTTGCCTTAGTTTTGGCAAGCAGAGAGAAGTGGATTTCGTCTTTGTGAAAACTAATTTCACTGAAGCCATAAAAGTTGGGCACTGTCTCACTATAATTTAATGAATTGGAAATACAATTTGGGGGGATCAAAAGCTTCAGTTTGCTGAACTATCATTCTTTCATTCCATTCTGAGGAAATCACTGCTTCTTCATAGGTAGTGTCCAAATATAAGGTTTTGGAATTAAGGAGCAAAGTGTTGAATGGAGTGTTTAGTAGCTAAGACAGGCAATGAGCTTGTGTTAGATTTTTCACAGAGGCCACTCACTGAATGGAGGTTTAGATCTCGGCAGTGTTTGGTTACTTAATCTAACTGCTTACAAACAGGAAATTCAAGAAATTCAACTTGCAATTATGACTCACTCATCATATACTCAGCATTGTCAAAATAAGCAGAAGGCCAAAATGTGAAGACCTAGTGCTTCAGAAATCTGCAGTACATTGGAGTTCAGCCATTGTGTTTATTAAGGACACCACTCCTCCATCTTCCTGGGTTTCTATGGTAGTTTTGGTAGATCAGTGCTCATGTTGGGATCTCAGTAAAGGTTTAGGAACATGCTGGATGGCAGAAGATGCCAATTATTATTCAAAGAAGTGCTGCAGGGTTCAAAAAATAAATGATACATCAATAAGGATGATGATATCTCATTTCTGAGTTGAATGGAAGGAAGTATTGTAATTGTGTTCTACTAATGAGGAAACAGAAATAGAGAGAGTCTACAAGGACATATTCAGAAATACCAGCAATATTTAGCCAAAGCTTTCAATTAAAGTTTTTACTGTATTATTTTGGTCAGAAGTATCTTCTTTACTATTACAGAATCTTTGTTCATCCGAATATATGGAACACTATTGTTCTGCCAATTTCCAATCCCTCTCTCCCCCCAACCTCCATGGGTGCTGCGCCTGCCTTCACATCCTGCTGGGCTTGACTCTGACTCAGTCACCTGATTGCTTTAGGCAACGGGATGTCAATGGAGGTGAGCAAAGGCTTGAAATGTGCTTGCACATGTGGTTTTGGTCTCCAGAGTTCCTGACTTTCACCATGAGAAGAACATGATGTGGACATTGCTCATGTAAGAAGGATGAAAGGCATGGAGCAGACCTGGATGCAGCCTGCAGCTGGGAGTCAGGCCCAGATTAGCCAGGCCACATCAGCTGATCCACAGATGTGTGAGGAAGCAGCATGCTTCTGCAAGCCACTGAAGTGTCCAGGTTACTTGTCAGGTATCCTTGTTTAGGTAGTACTGCATTAATACGTACTTTTGTAAAATGCAAAATAGTTACAGATAACACAGTGTAGTCCTCAGTGCTAATGTGCTGTGTGTGTTGTGTTGTGCTCGGTTGCTCAGTGGTATCTGACTGTTTATGACTCCATTCTGTAGCCCACCAGACTCCTCTGTCCGTGGAATTTTCCAGGCAAGAATACTGGAGTTGGTTGCCATTTCCTACTCCAAGGGATCTTCCCAACCCAGGGATTGAACTTGTGTCTCTTATGTCTTCTACATTGGCAAGTGGATTCTTTACCACTACATAGACTGGAAACAATGAGAATGGAGGCCGAATGGTCTGAAGAACTGGTACAGGACTAGAATTCAGAAAACCTGGGTGCGGTGGTTTTTCTATGTTTAATGATAATAGCTTAGCTTCTGAAATGCTGACCACATGCCAGGCATTTTTTCTAGCAGTTTTATTAACTCATTTAATTCTCACAACAACCCTATGAGGCACATTTATTGATATCTCTATCTTAGAAATGAGGAAACTGAGGCACAGAGAAATTAAGAAATCAACTGAGGTCTCACAGCAAGTGGCTGGACTGAGATTGGCACCTGGACAGGCAGTGTAATGGATGCTGTCATGCACCACCCAGATGCCTGGTCACAACTGAGGTGCTCATTTTCCCAGCTGCTGGGAGAGCAGGCTCTTGATGCCTCTCAGCTGAGTCCCTCTCTGGAAGTTGGCCAAAGGAAGTTGCCTCTCTCAAATTACATTTTTTCTTGGGGATAGTACATCCAATGTCTGGTCAATATGTGGCCAAAATCCTGGTCAAAACTTCTTTGTCCACATTAAGTATGACTTGAACTCCCTTCCAATTCAGGAACTCTCAGCAAGATCAGACTAGTCCTTTCATCAACTCTACCCAATCCTGCTTCCCTCATTTCCTAAAAGGTGTTTTTGACAGGTTCCCTAACAAGCCTACATACCCACCTCAGTCTAATTCAAGGAACTCAGTCTGAGATAGCTGCATTCCTGAGTCTGAGTTTCTAACTATTCAATATTGCAAGCCACCACTTGGAGTTTCATTATAAAGGAGGGACGATAATATTGAGAGGGTTGAAAATGGTAGTATTTTACATTCATTTTCACCCTGGAGAAAGTGGCGATCTGGCTTCTGTCCCCCACCTGTTTTCTCACTCTTTGAAAGCTTTTACCGCTAAGGTCATCAATGGCTTTTAATGACAAAACCCAATTGATATTGTTTACACTGGACTCTACTGCATTTGATTTTATCATCACTTGTGAACTTGGTCTTTTGATGATTGTTTTTCACAAGATTCCAATTCTTCTCTTATTCAACTACCGCCTGCATATTCGTGACTCCCTACTCCAACTTTCCCAAGCTTTGGAATAATTGTTCCACAAGCAGTTGATCATGCATTGCTACTTGTCTTCCAAGTTCTTCAAACTCAGCATTTCCAAAGTGAAATCACCATTTTCTCCAGCAAACTTGTTCCTCCTTCTGTATTTTGTTTTCATCAGTGAAGTCATCCTTCCAGGTGACCATTCAAACACAAAGGTGTTTTTCTTGAATATTTCCTCCTCCTTGCCCCCACACTAAATAAGTCTAATTTTCTCTTTATCCCCAAAGTCCTCCACTATGTCCCTCACTCCAGTCCTTCTGTCATTGCCTTCCCTGAGGCTTCATCAGCTCTGGTATGAGCAATTGCAATAACTTCCTAAGTTGTCTTCTTGCTTCCAGTCTTGCTTTTTCAAATTCCTCATCCAAACCACAGATCGTGTGATCTACCTAAAAGGAGAATATGATCATGCCATTCTTATGCTTAAACCTCCTCATTAGCCACCATTTTCTATAAGATTTTGCCAAACGTCTTACAATAAAATTTTTTTTTCATGATCTGAATCAGTGCAGTACAGTGCAGTGGCTAAGATGTGGGTTTAGAACCAGACAATAGGATCAAATCTGGCTCCTTTGCTTATGAGTGGTGTGGCCTTGGGCAATACAGTTAACCTCACTAAGAGAGTGGGGATATAATAAAGGCATCTACCTGAGGCAATTATGCACCAAATTTTCCACTCACTACCTGCTGTTTTCCAGCCTTTTGTGAAGTTAGGTTGGGACCATGTGATAATCAAGTGGGAGTGGGGCTGACGTAAGTCCTGTGACTGGCCTCCTTCTTTCTTTTCCTGCTGTGATGGCTTTGGAGGCCACGTATTCATGGAGACACTGGACCATGTGCTCCCTGAGGACACAAGACACTTCCTTGTGGACACATGGCACCTCCTTGTGGCACCTCCAGCACTAGAACAGCGTCCCATACATATCAGGTGGTCAACAAATGTTTGCTGAATAAATCAGCACCCACTAGGAAGCTTGGAAAATGGAGTATCTTTCTCTTAAAAATATGCAGAATAGATTTAAACCCTTGTACTATACTAATCTGCTGGGGCTGCCATAACAAAATACCACAGACTGGATGGCTTAAACAATGATTAATTTTCTCTGTTTTGTAGGCTAGAAAGCCAAGACTAAGGTGTTAGCAGTTTTATTCTGAGGCCACTTTCCCTGGCTGGGTGGCAGATGGCTGCCTTCTTGCTGTGTCCTCCCGTGGTCTTTCTACAGTATATGCAAATGTCTGGTGTTGCGCTGTGTCTAAATCTGTTCTTTTTAGGATACCAGTCATGTTAGATTAGGGCCCAATTGAACTGAATTACTTCTTTAAAGTATTTATGGTTACAATCTGAGATTCTAGGGATTAGGACTTCAACACAGGAATTATTAGGACCCAATACAGTCCATAACAACCCTCATCTGGGGACTACCCTATTCACTTCAACAGATAGGGGATCGTCTCCTCTTAGAAGAAAAAAAATCTTGTAGTGAGAATGATCAAGATAGAAGAAAGTAACGCTTGTTGTTGATATGACATGACAGCGGCCTACATCTACTGTCTATGCACTGTGTACAAGATCTTATGCTAAATTCGAAAGTGCATTGTCTCCTTCAACCTCAAAATTGAAGTACAGGAAAGTAGAAGAAATTGTTCTAGGACATACAGCTAGTAAGTGGTAGAGCTGGGATTTAGTATTTGAATCCATTTATATTGCCCTACTCCCCATCACAAGTGCCCTGGGAGAGAGCATATGCTTTTATTTTTTTAAAAAATAAAACTGGTGATAGAATAGCAAACATTTATACACTGTTCTCCACATGGCAGTACTCTCTTAAGTACTTTGTGAAAGCTAACTCATTTATAACCTCACAATAATGCCATGAGCTGGGTGCTGTGTTCTCACTGTCCCACGGCCAGGAGTCCCAGCAAGGAGGAGGCACAAGAAGATTTGAACCTAGGAAAGTCCACCTGCCACACTAAACCAACGCTTGAGATGCAGGTTTAGTAACTTGGCCAAGGGCATGCCTTTTAGAAGGAACATGACTGGGCCTTGAACCTTGGCATCTCTGCAGAACCTGCACTCCCTTCGTCACTCCAAAATGTGCCTATCTGCACGCTGGGGTTTTCTCCACGTCTTTCATGATGTGAAGAGCTCTGCTGACTCTTATTTCAAGGAAAGGGCTTTAATGCTGAAAAAACCAGAGTTGGAGGAAACGCTCCTTGTGATGTTGTTGGAGTAAACTCTCATGTCCCTCAGCCTAACTAGCTGCATGTTTAAAATTTCAAAACATAATCATCTTTAACAAATCTGATGGGTTAAATCAGGAAGGAGTAGGAGGCTTAAGCAGGCTGGCAGTTGTGTGCAGACTGTTTGACTTCTTTATATTTATAAAAGTCGTGTCTGTCACAAGGCCTCTGGGAACACTTGAAAATGTAAAATACAAACTAGAAAAATATGTTGACATAACTGTCTGCCTTAAGGAATTTTTCCATAATCATAGCCTTAACATAAAAAGTCCCACTTGGCATCCCTCCCCAGGCAGAAGTTGGAGTGGACAGATGAGACTTTCCTTATGCTTAGAAGTTAGCCTGAAATTCTCTGTCCAAACAAGTTATTTCAGACTGGAGCTCCCAATAGGCAGCATGTCCAGCCTTCCTTCTCCTTCTGCTTTTCCCCAACCAGGAACATGATCCACTGCCCACTCCCTTTCTCCACCTGTAGACATCAGTGGCTTGGCTGTGCTGTCCTCTCTTGGAGTCTTCAGCGGTTGGTCCTCCTGCCCAACTCTAAGGCCATAAGACCCATCAAGATCTGGATCCAGCCAAGTCCTTGGCTTCTTGTCATTCCCTATGGCCTCCACAGTGCCCCCACATTTGTGTCTGTGCTGTCTTGACCGCTGGTTACTTCCTGCTGCTGTCTGGGGTCCATGGGTTGTGCTCTGAGTAGGCCAGTTTGAGAGGACTTGATGAGCACAGGTGACCTGTTTTGCTTTATGAGCCTGCAGTGTTTTATCTGCAAGTTCAGGGTCCTTTTATAGAGTCAGTGTTGTTACTGGTGTTCATTTCTTGACTTTTATCTCAAAATTCCAAAAAAGAACAGAATCTGGAGATAAAAGCAAGAATGTATCCAGAGCAGGCATCAACAAAAGGAGATTGCATCTCTTCTCCTACTTAAAAAAAGATTTTCGATGTTGCCTGACTTGTCAAAAAAAGACTCATTTCATTCATTTAGTCATGTCCGACTCTTTGCAACCCCATAGACAGCAGCATACTAGGCTTCCCCATCCTTCACCAACTCCTGCAGCTTACACAAACTCATGTCCATAGAGTCAGTGATGTCATCCAACCATCTCATCCTCTGTCATCCCCTTCTCTTCCTGCCTTCAATCTTTCCAGCATCAGGATCTTTGCAAATGAGTCAGCTCTTTGCATCAGGTGGCCAAAGTATTGGAGTTTCAGCTTCAACATCAGTCCTTCCAATGAACATTCAGAACTGATGTCCCTTAGGATGGACTGGTTGGATCTCCTTGCAGTCCAAGGGACTCTCGAGTTTTCTCCAACACCACAGTTCAAAAGCATCAATTCTTTGGCACACAGCTTTCTTTATAGTCCAATTCACACATATATACATGATGATGGAAAAACCATAGCTGTGACTAGATGGACATTTGTTGGGAAAGTAATGTCTCTGTTTTTTAAAATGCTGTCTAGGTTGGTCATAGCTTCTCTTCCAAGGAGCAAGCGTCTTTTAATTTCATGGCTGCAGTCACCATCTGCAGTAATTTTGGAGCCCCACAAAATACAGTGTCTCACAGTTTCCATTGTTTCCCCAACTATTAGCCATGAAGTGATAGGACCAGATGTCATGATATTAGCTTTCTGAATGCTGAGTTTTAAGCCAACTTTTAACTTTCCTCTTTCACTTTCATCAAGAGGCTCTTTAGCTCTTCTTCACTTTCTGCCATAAGTATGGCATCATCTGCATATCTGAGGTTATTGATATTGCTCCTGGAAATCTTGATTGCAGCTTGTGCTTCATCCAGCCCAGTATTTCTCATGATGTACTCTGCATAGAAGTTAAATAAGCAGAGTGACAATATACAGCCTTGAGGTACTCCTTTCCCCATTTGGAACCATTCTGTTTTTTCCATTTCCAGTTCTAACCATTGCTTCTTGACCTGTATACAGATTTCTCAGGAGACAGGTCAGGTGGTCTGGTAGTCTCATCTCTTTAAGAATTTCCCACAGTTTGTTGTGATCCACACAGTCAAAGGCTTTGGCATAGTCAATAAAGCAGAAGTAGATGTTTTTCTGAGACTCTCTTGCTTTTTCGATGACCCAACAGAGGTTGGAAATCTGATCTCTGGTTCCTGTGCCTTTTGTAAATCCAGCTTGAACATCTGGAAGTTCACAATTCCCATATTGCTGAAGTCTGGCTTGTAGAATTTTGAGCATTACTTTACTAGCATGTGAGATGAGTGCAATTGTGCGGTAGTTTGAGCATTCTTTGGCATTGCCTTTCTTTGGGATTGGAATGAAAGCAGACTTTTTCCAGTCCTGTTGACACTGCTGCGTTTTCCAATTTGCTGGTGTATTGAGTGAAGCACTTTAACAGCATCATCTTCCAGGATTTGTATAGCTCAACTGGAATTCTATCATTCCACTTGCTTTGTTTGTAGTGATGCTTCCTAAGGTCCACTTGACTTTGTATTCCAGGATGTCTGGGTCAAGGTGAGTGATCACACCATTGTGGTTATCTGGGTCGTGAGGATGTTTTTTGTATAGTTCTTCTGTGTATTCTTGCCACCTCTTAATAACTTCTGCTTGTTAGGTCCATACCATTTCTAGCCTTTATTGTGCTCATCTTTCCATGAAATGTTACTTTGGTATCTCTAATTTTCTTGAAGAGATCTCTAGTCTTTCCAATTCTAGTGTTTTCCTCTATTTCTTTGCATTGATCACTGAGGAAGGCTTTCTTCTCTCTCCTTGCTGTTCTTTGGAACTCTGCATTCAAATGGATATATCTTTCCTTTTCTCCTTTGCTTTTGCATTCTTTCTTTTCTGCATCTTTTCTTTTCTCAGGTATCTGTAAGGCCTCCTCAGACAACCATTTGGCCTTTTTGCATTTCTTTCTCTTGAGGATGGTCTTGATCCCTGCCTCCTGTACAATGTCATTAACCTTGGCCCATAGTTCTTCAGGCGCTCTGTCTATCAGATCTAATCCCTTGAATCTGTCACTTCCACTGTCTAATTATAAGGGATTTGATTTAGGTCATAACTGAATGGTCTAGTGATTTCCCCTACTTTCTTCAATTTAAGTCTGAATTTGGCAATAAGGAGTTCATGATCTGAGCCACAGCCAGCTCTTGGTCTTGTTTTTGCTAACTGTATAGAGCTTCTCCATCTTTGGCTGCAAAGAATATAATCAATCTGATTTTGGTATTGACCATCTGGTGATGTCCCTGTGTAGGGTCTTCTTGTGTTCTTGGAAGAGGGTATTTGCTATGACCAGTGGTGTCTCTAGGCAAAACTGGTAGCCTTTGACCTGTTTCGTTTTGTACTGTAAGGCCAAATTTGCCTGTTACTCCAGGTATGGATCTCTTGACTTCCTACTTTTGTATTCCAGTCCCCTGTAATGAAAAGGACATTTCGATGTTAGTTCTAGAAGGTCTTGTAGGTCTTATAGAACTGTTCAACTTCAGCTTCTTCAGCATTACTGGTTGGGGCATAGTTTGGATTACTGTGATTTTGAATGGAGAGGAGCAGAGATAATTCTATTGTTTTTGAGATCACATCCAAGTACTGCATTTCAGACTGTTCTGTTGACTCTGATGGCTACTCCATTTCTTCTAAGGGATTCTTGACCACAGTAGTATCTATAACAGTAGTATAACAGTATAAGCCACAGTAGTATATATCACAGTCATCTGAGTTAAATTCATGTATTCCAGTCCATTTTAGTTCACTGGTTCCTAAAGTGTTGATGTTCACTCTTGCCTTCTCCTGTTTGACCACTTCCAATTTACCTTGACTCGTGGACCTAAGATTCCAGGTTCTTATGCAGGTATTGTTCTTTACAACATCAGACTTTACTTCCATCCCCAGTCACATCTACAACTGGATGTTGGTTTTACTTTGGCTCTGTCCCTTCATTCTTTGTGGAGTTATTTTTCCACTGATCTCCAGTAGTATATTGGGCACCTACCATCCTGGGCAGTTCATTTTTCAGTGTCCTATTTTTTTGCCTTTTCATACTGTCCATGGGGTTCTCAAGGCAAGAATACTGAAGTGATTTGCCATTCCCTTCTCCAGTGGACCATGTTTTTTTCAGAACTCTCCACCATGACCCATTTATCTTGGGTGGTCCTACATGCATGGCTCATAGTTTCATTGAATTAGACAGGGCTATGGTCCATGTGATTAGACTGGTTAGTTTTCTGTGATTGTGGTTTTCATTCTTTCTGCCCTCCAATGGAGAAAGTTAAGAGGCTCATGGAAACTTCCTGATAGCAGAGACTGAGGGGGAAACTGGGTCTTGTTCTGATGGGCAAGGCCATGTTCAGTAAATCTTAATCCATTTTCTGTTGATGGTTGGGGCTGTATTCCCGCCCTGTTGTTTGCCCTAAGGCCAAATATGGTGGAGGTAATGAAGATAAGGCGACCTCCTTCAAAATGTTCCATGCCAGCATTGTTGCACTCAGTCCTCCAACCCTGCAGCAGGCTACCACTGACCCATGTCTCCCCCAGGGACTCCTGGACACTCACAGGCCAGTCTGGGTCAGTCTCTTGTGGGGTCACTGCTCCTGTCTCCTGGGTCCTGGTATGCACAAGCTTTTGTCTGTGCCCTCCAAGAGTCTGTTTCCCCAGTCCTGTGTAAGTTCTGGTGACTCTATGGTCGGGTTAATGGCGACCTCTTCCAAGAGGGCTTATGCCATACCCAGGTCTACTATACCCAGAGCCCCTGCCCCTGCAGCAGTCTACTGCTGACCCATACCTCCACAGGAGACAGTCAAACAGTTCTGGTTCAGTCTCTGTGGGTCTCTGGGTCCTGTGTGCACAAAGTTTGTTTGAGACCTCTGAGTGTCTCTGGCAGGTTATGGGATTTGATTCTAAATGTGATTTTGCCCCTCCTACCATCTTGCTGGGGCTTCTCCTTTGCCCTTGGACATGGGGTATCTTTTTTTGGTGGGATCCAACATTCTTCTGTTGATGGTTGTTCAGCAGTGAGTTGTAATTTTGGAGTTCTTGCAGGAGAAGATGAGTGCACATTCTCATAAAGGACTGCAGTGAAACAAATTGTTGGATAGAAACTTGGAACAAAATTTTTAAGTAAATGTTTTTATTGTGGTAAAATATACATGACATGATGGAGAGGGCATTCTAGTACTCTTGCTTGGAGAATCCCATGGTCGGAGGAGCCTGGTGGGCTGCAGTCCATGGGGTGGTGAAGAGTTGGACATGACTGAGTGACTTCCCTTTCACTTTTCACTTTCATGCACTGGAGAAGGAAATGGCAACCCATTCCAGTGTTCTTGCCAGGAGAATCCCAGGGATGGGGGAGCCTGGTGGGCTTCTGTCTATGGGGTTACACAGAGTTGGATATGACTGAAGTGACTTAGCAGCAGCAGCATACATGACATAAAGCTTAGCATTTTGGCAATTTTTATGTATACAGTTTTATGACAATAGCTACATTCACAATGTTGTGCAACCGTCCCCACCATTAGCTCCAAAGCCTTTTCATCTTCTTGAAACTCAACTCGAACATCAGCTCCCCATCCTTATTACTTCCCCACCAAGCCCTAGTGACCCATATTCTACTCTGTCTCTATGAATTTGCCTCTTCTGGATACCTCATAAAAAAATCAGACAATATTTGTGTTTTGGTATCTGACATTTCACTTAACTTGATGTTTTCAAGGTTCTTCCAAGTTGCAGCATGTTTCAGAATTCATTCCATTTTAAGGCTGAGTAATATTCCACTGTATGTAGACACCATATTTTCTTTATCCATTCATCGATAGATGGAAATGTAGGGTATTTCCAAATCTTGGCTAGTGAATCATGCTGCAATGAATACAGATATGCAGAGTGCAGATATCTCTGTAAGATACTGTCTTTAATCCTTTTGAGTGTATTCCTGAGAGTAGAGTTGCTTTGAGTGTATTCCTGGAAAGTCTATGTTTAATTTTTTGAGGAATTGTCATGACTTCTATTTACCTCTTTACTCTGTGCTTTTCTTCATCTTCACCCTATTCACAGGCCCTTAGTTCTGTATTTGTGCCTTTTTAGACACCCCAAGAAGAGGGACAGAATTAATTTAGAAAGCACTTACTGGACAGGGCATGTGAGACGGGCCTCTGGTCAGCCAGCCTTTAGATGGAGCCTTTGGTCAAGGACTAGTATTTTGGATGAGTTGTGTCCACATTATAGGTGTCATGTGATAAAACTAACTCTGAACAGTAGACTGTGGATATTGTAACCATTCCTGAAAATTAGGCCATATGTAGGCACTCCAGGAAACACCAATTCACAAGGAAAACCCCAGGGGGAATTATAGACCAGTGAGGATTTATTTAATCTGGGATGTAACTTACTGCCTTGCTACAGTGCTGTGGTCTATCTTTTATCTTTAAGTCCACCTCTTCACTACTTGGCAAAGTTTGATGTCATTTGGAAACCTCAAAGACTTCATTGAACAAGTGAAAGAATTTGTGAATCCTGAAGATTCATAAGTTAGAATGTAAGTTCAGTATACTATGGAATACTTCAATCTTGGTTTAAGAATGACTTCCCCCATACCTCCTCTCGCAGCCTGTAGCCAGTGATTTAGAAGAAGCAGGAAAAAGGAAGCAGACAGTTCTTGCTTGAATGGTACCATCATATACTGGCTTTGTACCACTGGGCCTTGGAAGAAATCTAAAACTGACTCCTATGGATGCCTTCCTGGTTTGCTTGGTTAAAAACTCTGATTACAACTGTCTTGACATGGATGGTGTATTCTCTTTCTTTTCTACAATTCTCCCCCTCGGTCCCACTTTTTCTGATAGTCTATTCTGCACAGGTTTTCACTATTTGAAGTCCAATTACCCTCTCAGGCAGTCGTCAAAATGATTCCAGTCACCTGCTCACTTATGGTCCATGGGAACCCCTCATGTTTCCCCTGCTCTGACAAATTCTGAGCATTGGGCTGCTCCTGAGGTGGTCCTGTGTTCTGTGCAGGCCACTTTCGCTGTCCCTCTCATGAATCAGGCACAGTCCTTTGTACCCCTATAATGGCAGGGATACACGAAGGTTCTCCAGGTGGCCTGCTGAAGCTTTTAACCCTAGGCTTGAGCTGAGGGAAGAGTACCCATCCCTTCCCATAAGAGTGAGTCAGGGAATCAGTTGTTTTCTCCAAATATGTTGAGGGCTTCTTCTGCATCAACACTCTCAACTCTTTGACATCACCATATTATGAGAGTGGGTCTGCCTGACACTCTTAATATTCATTGTATTTTGGTGCTTCAGTTGAAACTTCTAATTAACGTCTTATTAATCTTTCTCTTTATTTGCTTTGCATCTAAAGCATTTCCCAAACTATATTAGAGCTCCCCCCATGTCATTAATACTGTTCTTTCCAGTTGTTTTTGAGGTGAAACCCTGCATAGACTTGTAGAAAATCTGAATTGTTATAGTGCAGTATGTAAACTACTGTGCACAATGTGTGGTGGAGAGTGAGTACTCAAATGTTAGTTCTTTTGATACTAATCAAGAAATCACATACACAATACTACCAGTTTCAGAAAGAGTCTTTGAGAACTGAAAAATTGATATTAACTGTAAATGAATATGATTAATACAATTTTTTCAAAATTCAACTTTTTGCTTGAAAGCTGAGATTTTATTATTGGAAACAAAATACTGTCAGTGATTTTCTTGAAGTGATGAGCTCACTTTGTACATTTTGGAGAAACTGCCTGCCAAATACCCAAGCCTGAAAAACCATGGATCTGTCAGTAGTTCTGTCATTTAAAAATTATGTTCCATGAAAAATGTGACCAGTTCAACATGCAGTTTAAATTGGTGTGCACAGGCTTTTCCTTGAAACAACCATTGCCCTTTGGTTTGCAGAAGTGCTTTGGATGTGTACTTCCTATTTCACCACACAGAGTTTTAAAAAGATGTATATTCATGAATTGAAATTTTATGAAATTAATAATTTTGGCTGCTTCAAGGATATTCTTAAGTGAAATTGACATTTAAAAATTAGGGTACCTCTTGGAGGAGAATATTACTACTTGGGTTTGGGTTGCTAAGGTGGTTTAATACACCAGTGCTTTTGCACCATTCCTACAAATCTCAACACAGTGAAAAAGGCAAACAACCTATTATTATTATTTTGAAAATGGTTTTGGCTTTGTGGACTCCCTAGTCTCATGGACCCCCAGGGAGCCACAGACCACATTTTGAGAATTTCTGATCTAGAACATTCTCTCAATCCTGTTTTTTAAAAAAATTACCTTTTGTGACATTGACATTTTGGCAAATTTGGGTCAACTTATTTATAAAATGTCCCACAGTTTTCATTTTCTGATAGTTTCTTCATGTTTAGCTTTCAGATTAAATATTTTTGGCAAGAATAATAGAGAGGTGATATGTAATTCTTATGCTATTACACCAAGAAACACTTACTGTTTGTTTGTCCCAATACTGGTAATTCTATGTTTGATTACTTGATTATAGGGGTGCCTGACAGATCTCTTGATAGTAAAGGTACTAATTCCCTTTGAAATTAGTAGCACTTAGAATTGACACATAATCACCTGCGAAATCATGCTTGGAGACCGTGTGGGTATTTTGTTCTGCAAACTGGTTTTAGCATTTCATTGATGATCTTTGTCTAAATCATGATTATGTTGGAGACTGCAAAGTGGTGATTATTCCTTTTACATTTATTCACAGGAGGTGTTATATAAAGAATAATATCACCTGTTTCATTCCATCTATTTCTCTTTATAGACTCATAGATTTTTTCTTTTTAACAATTCAATAAGTTAATTGGGCAAATGAGAACCTTTAAAAAGTGCTATTGTGTTCTTTTCACATGTTTCCACTACTCTTTAAGCATTTCCTTGCTTTTTGGTAGACAGTATTCAAGAATCACTTTCCGAGTGGTGGTCCTAAGATGGCAGAGGAATAGGACAGGGAGACCACTTTCTTCCCCACAAATTCATCAAAAGAACATTTAAACGCTGAGTAAATTCCACAAAACAACTTCTGAATGCTGGCAGAGGACATCAGGCACCCAGAAAAGCAGCTCATTGTCTTTGAGAAGAAGTAGGAAAAAATATAAAAGACAAAAAAAGAGACAAAAGAGGTAGGGAGGGAGCTCTGTCCCAGGAAGGGAGTCTTAAAAAGAGAGAAGTTTCCAAACACCAGGAAACGCTCTCACTGCTGAGTCTGTGGTGAGCCTTGGAAGCACAGAGGGCAACATAAAAGGGAGGAAAAATAAATGAATAATTAAAACCCACAGATTATGAGACCAACGGTAACTCCCCCAGCAGAGAAGCAGTGCAGATGCCTGCATCCGCCACTAGCAAGCGGGGGCTGGGCAGGGAGGCACGGGCTGCATTGCTTTTTAAGGATTGGGCCCAAATGCCCCGAGGGTAACCAGAGCGAACTAACTTGGGCTAGCAAACCAGACTGTGGGATAGCTACCACGTGAAAAGCCCTAACATAAGACACTGCCAGGACTGCGTAGAGAACAAAGGACGGAACAGAAATAGCCGGTTGCTGACCATCCCCCTCTGGTGACAGGCAGCCAGAGCCTAAGGGCTGGAAGGGGGCAATAGCAGCCCCAGAGAGACATTAACTACCAAACTGCAAACAGGCTTCTTTGCTAACTAAGACTTCTTGGGGTTCTGGACAGTCATCATCCGCCTGAGAATGTGCGCCAGTTGTACACCCAGAAAACTGAGCAGCAGAGATGAGAGAGGCAATAAATCGCACTGACCTCGCTGGCCAAACACCTGAGCTACCTGGACCTGGGAAGGGCACAAAACGCAGGCCCAACTGAGTCTGTGCCTCTGAGGTCCAACTGAGTGCCTGAGCCTGAGTGGCTTAGACCTGGGAGGTGCATGCAGCCCAGGGCTGGCCTCAGACAGTTCCCAGTGGCGCAACCTAGAGCCTGAGCTGTGTGTGCCTTGAGTGGGGTCAGGCCCAGTGTGGCTGAGACATGGCGAGCCCAGCCAGTGTTATTTGTTTGCAGCGTCTTTCCCTCCTCACAGCACGGCTGAACAAGTGGGCCTAAAAAAAGTGTCCACCACCACCCGCCTTGTGTCAGGGCGGAAATCAGACACTGAAGAGACCAGCAAACAGAAGCAGCTAAAACAGAGGGAATCGCCTTGGAAGTGACAGGTGCAATAGATTAAAACCCTGTCATTGGTACCGACTACATAGGAAGGGGCCTATAGATCTTGAGAAATATAAGCCGGACCAAGGAACTATCTGAAAATGAACTGACCCCACACTGTCCACAACAACACCAGAGAAAGTCCTAGATATATCTTTACTATTTTTATGATCATTCTTGTTTTGTCTTTTCTTTTTCTTCCTTTTTTTAAAAACTTTTTTTAATGTTTAAGTCCTCTATTACTCCTTTAATTTTCATTTTTATAACCTACTATTACTTTTCAAAAAAAGACCCTATTTTTAAAGTAAACTTCATATATATATATTTTTAAAAATAATTCTTGTGACTTTGTTTTTCTTCTTCTTTTCTTTAATATTGTATTTTTGAAAATCCAACCTCTACTCTAGATTTTTAATCTTTGCTCTTTGGTATTTGTTATCATTTTGTACCTTCAAAAACCCAATCTTCAGTACCCATTTTTACTTGAGAGCGAGATTACTGGCTTGACTGCTCTCTCCTCCTTTGGACTCTCCTTTTTCTCAACCAGGTCTCCTCTGTCTCCTCCATCCCCCCTTCTCTTCTCTACCCAATGCTGTGAATCTCTGTGTGTTGGAGATGGTGGAGGACACTTAGGGAACTGATTACTGGTTGGATCTGTCTCTCTCCTTTTCATTCCCCCCTTTTATCCTCCTGGCCACCTCTGTCTCCTTCCTCCCTCTTCTCTTCTCTGTATAACTCCGTGAACATCTCTGAGTGGTCCAGACTGTGAAGCACACATGAGAAAGTGATTACTGGTTAGCTTGTTCTCTCCTCTTTTGATTCCACCTCCTCTCAGTCGGGTCACCTCTAACTCCTTCCTCCCTCTTCTCTTCTCCATGTAACTCTGTGAATCTCTCTGGGTGTCCCTCCCTGTGGAGAAACTTTTCATCTTTAACCTAGATGTTTTATCAACAGTGCTGTATAGAAGGAGAAGTCTTCAGACTACTGTAAAAATAAGATTGAAAACCAGAAGCAGGAGGCTTAAGTCCAAATCCTGAGAACACCAGAGAACTCCTGACTCCAGGGAACATTAATCCATAGGACCTCATCAAATGCCTCTATACCTACAATGAAACCAAGCACCACCCAAGGGCCAACAAGTTCCAGAGCAAGACATACCATGCAAATTCTCCAGTAACACAGGAACACAGCCCTGAGCTTCAATATACAGGCTGCCCAAAGTTACTCCAAAACCATTGACATCTCGTAACTCATTACTGGACACCTCATTGCACTCAAGAGAGAAGAAATCCAGCTCCACCCACCAGAACACCGACACAAGCTTCCCTAACCAAGAAACCTTGACAAGCCACTGATACAACTCCAACCACAGCAAGGAAATTCCACAATAAAGAGAACTCCACAAACTGCCAGAATACAGAAAGGCCATCCCAAAGGCAGTAATATAAACAAGATGAAGAGAAGAGGAATACCCAGCAGGTAAAGGAACAGGATAAATGCCCACCAAACCAAACAAAAGAAGAAGAGATAGGGAATCTACCTAATAAAGAATTCTAAATAATGATAGTGAAAATGATCCAAAATCTTGAAATAAAAATAGATTCACAGATAAATAGCCTGGAGACAAGGATTGAGAAGATGCAAGAGGGTTCAACAAAGACCTAGAAGAAATAAAAAAGAGTCAACATATAATGAATAATGCAATAAATGAGATAAAAAACACTCTGGAGGGAACAAATTGTAGAATAATGGAGGCAGAAGATAGGATTAGTGAAGTAGAAGATAGAATGGTAGAAATAAATGAATCAGAGAGGAAAAAAGAAAAATGAATTAAAAGAAATGAAGACAATCTCAGAGACCTCCAAGACAATATGAAATGCTCCAACATTCCAATTATAGGAGTCCCAGAAGAAGAAGACAAAAAGAAAGACCATGAGAGAATACTTGAGGAGATAATAGTTGAAAACTTCCCTAAAATGGGGAGGAAATAATCACTCAACTCCAAGAAACCCAGAGAGTCCAAAACAGGATAAACTCAAGGCAAAACACCCCAAGACACATATTAATAAAATTAACAAAGATCAAACACAAAGAACAAATATTAAAAGCAGCAAGGGAAAAACAACATATAACACACGAGGGGATTCCCATAAGGAAATTCCCATAAGGAAAGCTGATCTTTCAATAGAAATTCTTCAGGCCAAGAGGGAATGGCAAGACATACTTAAAGTGATGAAAGAAAATAACCTACAGCCCAGATACTGTACCCAGCAAGGATCTCATTCAAATATGAAGGAGAAATCAAAAGTTTTATAGACAAACAAAAGCTGAGAGAATTCAGAACCACCAAAACAGCTCTCCAACAAATGCTAAAGGATATTCTCTAGACAGGAAACACAAAACGGGTGTATAAACCCGAACCCAAAACAATAAAGGAAATGGCAACAGGATCATACTTATCAATAATTACCTTAAATGTAAATGGGTTGAATGCCCCAACCAANTTATCCAGGAACATAAACTATATAATTATAAACTGTTTATAAATGATATATACCCCTGAAATTCAAATAAGGAACTACGGTCAGAATTTATGCCTGAATTACTGAACACTTGACCAAGAAAGACATTCTTGTGTAATCAACCCATGCTCTAAAATTAAAAGAGGAATTATATTATGGTAAGCATCTCGAATGGCACAATTACCTATGGCATCATGAACCAAAAAGTGTTTCATAGGTTCCAGAGTACACTGGTTACAT
This sequence comes from Aepyceros melampus, assembly GCA_006408695.1. NCBI lineage: Eukaryota > Metazoa > Chordata > Mammalia > Artiodactyla > Bovidae > Aepyceros > Aepyceros melampus. The sequence goes on from SJXQ01006163.1 coordinate 60,620, forward strand.
AGGATGTTAACAATTACTTCTTACAAGGAATTTATGGCCAAACAATGAAATACAATTATTTTTAACCATAACACTTCTTTGAAATATTAATTATGAGCATTTTAAATCTGTAAGAGGGAGATGTAATATGTAGCATTTCCAAAATTGTTTGATAATAGGGCCAGCTGTTAAATTACTGCATTGTTGATTTTCTACAGGACACAATGAAAATGTTGTTTTGGAGAGGTATAATTTAAAAAATACTTCTTGAATAGGTAGTTCATCTCTGTATATGTACATGCACATAAACGTCAATAAACCTATAACTTTGGACTTGACACAAATAGGAATCAACTTTAATCCAATTTGTATGTGCTAGACATTTCACTCATTCATTCAGTCATTCAGCAACTATTTTCTGAGAGCTCACTCTATGCAGCACTATTCTACATTCCAGAGACACAGCACTGAATGAATCAAATCCCTGATCTTGGGGAGCTTACACTCAAATTGGAGAGTCAGACTTTAAGTCAATGATAAGGCTCAAGGCAATGCTTGACAGTTTGTCTAAAATTTGCACCTATAATTCTACCAGAGTAGCCATTTTATACCTATAATTTATATTTTCATTCATGTATGTGTGTGTGTTGTTGTTTACTCGCTAAGTTATGTCCAGTTCTTTTGTGACCCCATGGACTGTAGCCCACCAGGCAACTCTGTCCATGGGATTTTCCAAGCAAGAATACTGGAGTGGGTTGCCATTTCTTTCTCCAAGTGATCTTTCCAACCCAGGGATCGAACCCATGTCTCCTTTGTGTGGAAAAGACCTGTATATTTTATACTCCATTTTAAAAATTAAAAACAGGTTAACAAACATATAGGATCTAACAGTCAAATTATACCGGCTTAAATTCTGTCACCTTCTAAGGCTGTGAGTTCAAGTAGTTCATGCAACATCTTTCTAATTGTTACCCACTGTAAAACTGGAATGACAACATTATTCATCATATTTTGTTGATATGAAAATAAAATTATAAACATAAATTTGAAACAGTGTTTTATACACAGTGTGTATTAAATACATGCTAATCAATACCAAAATATATTCTTTTGATCACAATATTAAAGCTTTCTGTGAATGTTTTAAGTGACCAGTTGCATTATATTACTGTTATATCAGTGGACAATTAGATTATTCCCATGCATTTATTATTATGAAGAGCATCAGAATAAAACTTTTCTCTGTATAAATAATTATTTTCTTTCTAATTATTCTTAAAGATATACTGTTAGAACAAAAGCTGTGGTTCAAAGTATATGAAGGTTTTTACATATTAAAAAGTATTTATTAAATTTTTTATTTTATTTATTAAAAGTATTTATTACTATTTTTAGGGAAGTATTAATAAAATTGCCTTCTATTAAGGTTGCACAAATTTCTCTTTCCCCAAAAGTTCAAGGCAGATTCTTTTCACAATACTATATTTTAATCTTCAAACTCTTGCTAGATAAAAATTTTGTTGCTTTCAGTTTAGTTCAGTCACTCAGTCATGTCTGACTCTTTACAACCCCATAAACTGAAGCATGGCAGGCCTCCCTGTCCATCGTCAACTCCCAGAGTTTACCCAAACTCATGTCCATTGAGTCAGTTATGCCATCCAACCATCTCATCTTCTGTTGTTCCCTTCTCCTCCTGCTCTCAATTTTTTCAGCATCAGAATCTTTTCTAATGAGTCAGCTCTTCGCATCAGGTGGCCAAAGTATTGGAGCTTCAGCTTCAGCATCAGTCCTTCCAATGAACACCCAAGACTGATCTCCTTTAGGATGGACTGGTTGGATCTCCTTGCAGTCCAAGGAACTCTCAAGAGTCATCTCCCACCACAGCTCGAAAGCATCAATTCTTTGGCACTCAGCTTTATTTATAGTCCAACTCTCACATCCATACATAACTACTGGAAACTACAGTTGCTTTAGCTTGCATTTTTTATTTCAAGCAATATTGAACATTTGTCTATCATCAGTCACTTGGGTTTCTCTGTTAAACAGCTAACCTATGTGAGGCCTTGGGCAAAATGTGGTACATGAAGCAGACGAAAGATCTAGCATCCCTGGGCTCTTCATCTTTTTTTTTTTTTTGATTTCTGTGAGCTCTTCACGCAGTCTTCAGGTCTTCAGCATCTAACCCATTTGACTTAGAGTTGTGTTTACTAAATAGGTGCTGAGTGAACATATAAAACATTTTCTATCATATTTGCTATAAAATTTTTAATTTGTATTTTTTCTTTTAAATTTTTGAAAATGATGCTTGATCACTTTGAAATCCTCTTGTTTAAAAAATCACTATTTTATAATATTTGCTATTTTAAGGTATTACTTAATACTGTATTAGTTAGTTAAGTCGCTCAGTCATGTCTGACTCTGTGCGACCCCGTGGACTGTAGCCCACCAGGCTTCTCCGTCCATGGGATTCTCCAGGCAAGAGACTGGAGTGGGTTGCCATTTCCTTCTCCAGGGGATCTTCCTGACCCAGGGATTGAACCCAGGTCTCCCGCATTAGAGGGAGACACTTTAACCTCTGAGACACCAGGGAAGCGCTTAATACTATATAGAATCCTTGAAATTTAGGCAGGAAGGCATAAAAAGACCATTATATGTGAATATACATATTTGTTTAGATACATATGCTCCTGTGCATACATATCTACAGTAAAGTAAAGATACTATAATTCAATGATTTGTGGAAATTAAAACATTAAAAAGAATACTATTAAAAGTAGCAAACTGTTAAAAAGGCATTTATTCATATTAATTTACCCCATTTCCTAGGTTTTTTGTGTCACAAGATGGTTTGCTTTTCTCAGGTTTCACCAGGTACTTAAAATCTTTAATCCTGTATTTATTAATACTTAATGCCAATAACTGATGAGCTTCTTAATGTAGGTAAAATATTAAGCTGTCACAGATACACTGGAACAGTTGCATTTTAATACAGCACTTGTTTTCATATGTTTAAATGATCCAAATTTAGTGGCTTTTTCTATTTATCTAATTCATTCCACTTTTGAGAAGCTTTTTTTCCTTTAAACTGAGAAACTAAACATTTGTATTATAATTAGAAAAAATATTGATCTTTATTAACTATTTTTACATATTTATTGTATTCCAATGACCTAGATAGCATATTCAAAAGCAGAGACATTACTTTGCCGACTAAGGTCCATCTAGTCAAGGCTATAGTTTTTCCAGTAGTCATGTATGGATGTGAGAGTTGGACTGTGAAGAAAGCTGAGCACCGAAGAATTAATGCTTTGAAACTGTGGTGTTGGAGAAGACTCTTGAGAGTCCCTTATCTTTCCTTCCTTTCTTCCTCCTTCCCTCTCTCTCTCCTTCCCATTTTTTTTTTTTTGTGCTGGTTTATTTCAAATATGTTTTTATGTTGCCTTGATATGTGTATTTGAGCAAATAATTCCACTGGATATATATATATATATATATATATATATATATACACACACACACACACACACATATAAATATATATACTATATATCCCTTTTAATAAAAATGTAAGGAGACTTCATCTCAACAAAATTCAGGCTTTTTACACACTTACACTGCTTCTTACTTGGCTCACTCATTTTCAAAAGAAGAGACTGGTAATAGGATAAGATAACTTAGGGTATTAAATTGGATATAATTTGTGCAAAGTAGCCTTTAATCAGGAAAAATTTTATAAGCACTAGAATTAGGTTTCCATAAATAGGCAGACATATATGTTGAATATGAATATTTCATATTTATGTTTATAAAAAACATTAAAAATCATCTAAGACTCATAGATATAACCAGCACATAAATGATAAGAAACCCTATCATTACTTCACTACCATTGTTATTATTCTACTGAACACCTGACTTTTTACTATGACTGGAAATGACTAACCTGTGAATATGTTCACAAATCCTTTATCTTTTTATTTTAGGAAGATGAAGTTTCTATCATCTGTTATCACAGAGGGACAAATATCAGAAAAAAAAACTGATGTTTGTGATATTAGCCTTAGGAAGCATTACCATGAACAAAGCTAGTAGAGGTAATGGAACTCCAGATAAGCTATTTCAAATCCTCGAAGATGATGATTCTACAGTCGTGCACTCAATATGCCTACAAATATAGACAACTCAGGATGAAGAAAGATCAGTTTTTATTCCAGTCTCAAAGACGGGCATGCCAAAGAATGCTCAAACTACCACACAGTTGAACTCATTTCACATACTAGAAAGGTAATGCTCAAGATCCTTTAAGTTAGGCATCAACAGTATGTGAACAAAGAACTTCCAGATATACAAAGTGGATTTAGAAAAGACAGAAGAACTGAACTGCCATTATCTGTTGGATCATAGAAAAAGCAAGGAAATTCCAGAGAAACATCCACTGCTGCTTCATCGACTATGCTAAAGCCTTTGACAGTGTAGGTCAAAGAGATGGGAATACCAGACCATCTAATCCACCTCCTAAGAAACCTTTATGCAGGTCAATAAGCAAGAGAACCAGACATGGAATAATGGACTGGTTAAAAATTGGGAAAAGAATATGTCAAAGCTGTGGACTGTCACTTTGCTTATTTAACTTATATGCAGAGTACAATGTGAAATGCCAGGCTGGATGAAGCATAAACTGGAATTAAGATTGCCAGGAAAAATATAAATAACCTGACATGCAGAAAACACCACCCTACTGGCAGAAAGCGAAGAGGAACTGAAGAGCCTTCTGATGAAAGTGAAAGAGGAGAGAGAAATAGCTGGCCTAAAATTCATCATTCAAAAAATTAAGATCATGGGATCTGGTCCCATCATTTCATTGCAAAAAGAAGGCAAAAATAGAAACAGTGACAGACTTTACCTTCTTGGGCTCCAAAATCAATGTGGACAGTGACTGTGGTTGCAAAATTAAAAGACACTTAACGCCTTCTAAGAAAAGCTATGACAAACCTAGACAGCATATTTAAATCAGAGACATCACTTTGCCAACAAAGGGCTGTATATTAAAAGCAATGGTTTTTCCAGTAGTCATGTACAGATATGAGAGTTAGACCAAGAAGGCTGAGCGTGGAAGAATTGATGCTTTCAAACTGTGGTGTTGGAGAAGACTCTTGAGACTCCCTTGGACTGAAAGGAGATCAAACCAATCAAATCTATAAAAATATCAACCCTGAATATTCATTGGAAGGACTGATGCTGAAGCTCCAAACTTTGGCCACCTGATGCAAAGAGCTGACTCTTGGGAAAAGACCCTACTACTGGAAAAGAGACTAAAGTCAGGAGGTGAAGGGGTCGACAGAGAATGAGATGGTTACATGACATCATCACTCAATAGGCGTAATTTGAACTAATTCCGGGAGATACTGAAGGACAGGGGAGTCTAGCATACTGCAGTCCATGGGGGTCACAAAGAGTCAAACATGACTTAGCAACTCAGCAACAACATCTTAATTTATATGATGGATGCTTCAGACATCACTATTTGTAAGCTGTGTTCATTTTTTAGACATATTTTGAGGAAATATATGAAAGTTTCTCCATGCCTATAAAATTTTCAAAAAGGATGGAAAATGTAATTTCATCTTTTACTGTCTTTTTTATATCCTCCAGTAAAAGTTCATTAAATTTCAGAAGATAGTAAGTTTGATATTGGTATTCCAAGGCACACATATTCTCCTTTTTCTCAAAACTCCTAAAAGTATAGCTGAAATTTCCTAAATGAATTCTGACACATCCTCCTTTATACCTGTATAAATTGACAGTGTATAAGAAAGTTTAGCTTGGAGAATAAATTCCAACAGTGCAACAACAACAGAAAAACACCAGTTGAAAAGTGCAGGGAACTTGTTTTGGAGGAGATCATTGAGAAGACATGACTCCTGGATGATCCACGAGCTAGACATGGGCCACCGAGGTTCCTCACCCCACTCCTGACCTTGAACTCTGCGTTCTGCTCACCGTCTCTGTGCTAGGACACAGCCTGAGATAGTCGTGTGTTGTTGAGACCATCGAGATGACGTAAGTGACTGAACCCAGGTAAGGCCTCCACATAAACTTTCTTAAGATTCTGGAAAGACAGGTGCAAGGATCTACTTATCTTGTGATCACCCAAGACAAGTGTCATGTCTAAGTTTCTTGGTTTACCATCCCTGCCACCTCAAGGGATTTGCCTCTCTGTTCAGTTTCTCCTTGCCTGCCAGTGTGTGGGGGCTGGTTTATAATTTCACCTAGAAGCTCCTGAGGTTGCAAACCAACAGCTTGACACCAAATCTGAATGAGAACTATAACAAATGCTTCATATCTGATGGGAAAAGAAAATAGCCTGCATAATATAATCTTACCATAGTTCCTGTAAAGACTGTTATTCCCTGAATATGTATGGATCATAATTCATGGAAGGTATCTCTAAACATAGAAATAAAAACCTAATAATGAGACATAGATGAGAGGAAGATTTTTTTAAATCACTGCTCATATATTTATGTTATATTTTAAAAGTTAAAAGATGTTTAGTTCAAAATGGCACACTTTGAATGTACACTTAATTCCACTATCTACCCAAATCTCATCTATATGCCACTGCATCTAAACATCAGAACATCAAAACACAAGCAGCCTGGGTGAAAAATGGGCAGAAGATCTGAATAGACATTTTTCCAAAAAGGAAATGCAGATGGCCAACAGGCACATGAAAAGATACTCAGCAGCACAAATTATCTGAGAAATGCAAACCAAAACCACAATGAGGCATCACTTCACATGTCAGGATGGCTATCATCAAAAAGGACACAAATAACAAATGCAAAGAGAACATTTGTACATGGTTGATGCAGCCACTATGTAATACAATATGGAGGCTTCTCAGAAAACTAAAAAATAGAACTACCATAAGTGAAATCGCTCAGCCGTGCCCGACTCTATGCGACCCCGTGGACTGTAGCCCACCAGGCTCCTCTGTCCTTGGGATTCTCCAGGCAAGAATACTGAAGTGGGTTGCCATTTCCTTCTCCAGGGGAGCTTCCCAACTCAGGGATCGAATCTAAGTCTCCTGCATTGCAGGCAGACTCTTTAACCTCTGAGCCACCAGAGAAGCTGCAATATGACCCAGCAATTCCTCTCCTGCATATATATCTGAAAGAAACTAAAATACTAATTTGGAAACACATATGTATTGCATTTTTCATAGCAGCATTATTTATAACTGCCAAAATATGGATGCAACCTAAGTGTCTCTCAACTCATGAAAAACAGATAAGAAGATGAATGTGTGGGATACACACACACACACACACACACACACACACAGGGATACTATTCAGTCATAAAATGAACGAAATTTTGCCATTTGCAACAATGTGGATGGATTTCAAGAGTATTATGCTAAATAAGACAGAGAAAAAAGACTACATGAGATCATGTATATGTGATATCTAAAAAATACACCAAACTAGTTAATACAACAAGAAACAGACTTACAGATGTAGAAAACAAATTACTGATAACCAGAGGAGAGAGAGAAATGGGGAGGAGCAGTATAAAGGTAAACCATTAATATTATGTACAAAATATGCTGGAGCTTCTCTGGTAGCTCAGATGGTAAAGAATCCGCCTGCAATGCAGGAGACCCCAGTTCAATTCCTGGGTCAGTAAGATCCCCTGGAGAAGGGATAGTCTATCCACTTCAATATTCTTGGGCTTCCCTGGTGGTTGAGACAGTAAAGAATCTACCTGCACTGCTTGGAGACTGGGTTCGATCCCTGGATTGAGAAGATCCCTTGAAGGAGGGCATAGCAACCTACTGCTGTATTCTTGCCTAGAGAATCTTCATGGACAGAGGAGCCTCGCGGGCTGCAGTCTTGGAGTCACAAAGAGTTAGACACAGTTGAGAAAATAAGCATAGCACAGCACATAAAATATGCTACGAGGATACATTGTACAATATGGGGAATGTAGCCATTATTTTATAGTAACCGTAAAAGGATTACGTCCTTCAAAAATTGTGAATCACTATATTATACACCTGTAACTTATATAATAGGGTGTAATACGTCAACAATACTCCAATAAAAATAAGTAAAAATCAAAACTACCTTGACACGTTTTCCTTTGACTCAGAGCCCACAGGTAGTTCTGTTCAAATCAAAGACTATTTGACAAATTGCAAAGGTCATAACAACAGTTCATACTCATCTCTCTTAGTCCTTGTTTAAAAATATAAACAAATAATCAAGAATTATCAAATATTTGGAGTAAAGCTCTAACAGCAAAAAAAAAGGGGGGGAGGACTAAGATAAATTTAAAAAAAACAGATAATGCAAATAAGGAATTTTAAAATGCAAATCTTTATTTTCAAAAATGCAATCTCCAAAAAGAAATAATTATGTAATTAAATTAGAGATATTAGGCATTTTAAATTTGACTGCTAAAGAAAACACACACACACACACACACTAAAATGGCCACAAATGGAGAGTAAATTAGTAATCTGGAAATTTAATCAAAAACAAAGCATTGGGCAAATGCATGATAATAATTTTATGTTTTATTTGACTTCTCACAATAATTTATGAAACAGATATTTTTAATACACTTTAAATAAACTTGGGTACAGACAGTTTTTTTTTAGCTTGCCTAAAGTCATCCAGTTAACCAAATGTTAAAATGAGATTTTGAAACTTAATGTTGCTCCTCCAAAGATTACTTTCTTAACTACCTCACTATTCTGCTTTTTCTTAACGAAGCAAGGAATAGATTCAGAGAAATCAAAAATCTGTCATATTACAAGCTCCAGAAAGAATAGAAGGAATGAACTACTCAAACACAACAAAATAAAATTTGTCATTGCTAAAGAGAAGTCCCAAAATATCTCATGTATTGAGCCTTTCAAGAACCAATCAAGACTGTTTTTTTCCCCCTGAAAAAGACACATCTAAATCTTCCTGATGAAATTTCAAGCCTCCAAGAAAATGAGAGAATTTTAAATCACAAAGAGAAGTGAAAAAAATTTACTGCATTGGAAGTAAAACTCGTTTAAAACACTAGAAACTGATATCACTTAAATACTATTAGCAAGGGTTACTAATCTAGGATGATTGGGAGGTTGAGCAGAACTCCTGAAAATCTCATAGGACTGCAAAACCAAATCAGTGCACATCCACCAGGGAGGTGGAGACCATGGCACGCACCTTGTCTGTCTGCATTTTGAGGTAGTAGGAATACCAAAGGACTAAACTTTAATAACAGTGAACCAGAAACTGTTACACTCAATGAAGAATGAAACTTCAATCCCTCAGTGATTCAAGGTAATCTCTTAATCCTAACTACCTGACAGAATCAAAAGTAAATTATTTCCAATGAATAACATCATTCTGAGCTTCAAAATTAACTCTACAATTTTCACCTATAATGTCCAATATTCAATAAAAGAAAGCACAAGGATCACTCAAACTGCAAGAGAAAAATGATAATAAAACATATTCACAGGAGAGCTGGAGATTAGATTTGTTAGACACATAATGAAACCTCCTAACTATAATTAATTTCTTCAGGAATGCAAATAAGGTATAGAATTAAGATAGATGACTAAAAGCTATATTTAAAAAAATAAATGGAGATGGAGATATACTTAAGAACTTAGTTCAGTTGCTCAGTCATGTCCAACTCTCTGTGACCCTATGGACTGCAACATACCAGGCCTCCCTGATCATCACCAACTCCCAGAGTTTACTCAAACTCATGCCAATTGAGTCTGTGATGCCATCCAACCATCTCATCCTCTGTTGTCCCCTTCTCCTCCTGCCCTCAATCTTTCCCAGCATGAAGGTCTTTTCAAATGAGTCAGCTCTTCACATCAGGTGATAAAAGTATTGGAGCTTCAATTTCAGCATCAGTCCTTCCAATGAATATGCAGGACTGATTTCCTTTAGGATGGACTGGTTGGATCTCCTTGCAGTCCAAGGGACTCTCGAGAATCTTCTCCAACACCACAGCTCAGAAGCATCAATTCTTCAGTACTCAGCTTTCTTTATGGTCCAACTCTCACATCCATACATGACTACCAAAAAAAGACATGGCTTTGACTAGACAAACTTTTCTTGGCAAAGTAATGTCTCTGCCTTTTAATATGCTGTCTGGGTTTGTCATAGCTTTTCTTCCAAAGAGCATGTCTTTTATTTTCATGGCTGCAGTCACCATCTGCAGTAATTTTGGACTGCAAGAAAATGAAGTTTGTCACTGTTTCCACTGTTTCCCTGTCTATTTGCCATGAAGTGATGGGACCGGATGCCATGATCTTACATTTTTAAGTGTTGAGCTCTAACCAACTTTTTCACTCTCCTTTTTTAACTTCCATCAAGAGGCTCTTTAGTTCTTCTTCACTTTCTGCCATAAGGGTGGTGTCATCTGCATATCTGAGGTTATTGATATTTCTCCCAGAAATCTTATTTCCAGCTTGTGCTTCATCCAGCCCAACATTTCCCATGATATATTCTGCATATAAGGTAAATAAGCAGGGTGAAAATATACAGCCTTGACATACTCCTTTCTCAATTTGGAACCAGTCCATTGTTCCATGTCCAGCACTAATTGTTGCTTCCTGACCTGCATAGAGATTTCTTAGAAGGCAGGTCAGGTGGTCTGGGATTTCCATCTCTTTAAGAATTTCCCACAGTTAGGGGCTTATAAGTTATTATATATTAATATTTTCAGAAAATCTCAACCTTAATCCTGTACTCATTTTTATTAAAGCTTTTTAAGTTACATTATTAAAATTTATCTTCCTTTTTCCTTTCTTTAAATTCTTTAAATAGTATTTTCTATTATTTTCATTATTTTCTGTTACATTGTTTTTATATATCACTTTCAAATAGTCTATGGCCAGACACTTTTTCTGTACTTTTTTAAACTTTATTTGTATTTATCATTTGGACTAACAAAAACCTCATTTTGTTTATTTCTATGATTATTTCTATGATTTCTATGATTATTTTTTGTTTGGTTGTTTATTATGATTATTTTTGTTTCTATGATTATTTTTGGTTGTTTACTTTTCTGTTGAGATGTTTTCAAGATCACTAAGCACTTTTGTTTATCACATCATATTTTTGGCAGAGGAAACTCTATCCTGACCTTAATTTGAACACGTATGTTATAGATAGAATTTCACTGGTTCTTTTTCTATCTTATTTGGAGCCTATTTGAAAATTTTCTTCAGAGCTATGGTCATAAGGCTTAATTTTGAAGGTTTAGACAGCATTTTTCCTGTTTAGCCTAGGGGTTTACCCAGTCTTGGTTATGGATTTGGTCTGAACCTTGTTTGTGCTTCTCTTATTTTGTTAAGGGACTGGCCAGAGTGGACTCATGTGGATGCCCTCAGGTTCTGCTTTGCTTCTCGATCAAGGGTTAGCTATTGAGACTTCATTTCAACAGAAATGATCAATCCAAGGGACTTTGAGAAATTCATTCTCTCTTTCCTACCAGCCAGAGGAGGGAAAATAAATAGGCAAAACTTACGGGTTTTGACCAATACTGTTATAAATCATCAGAAAAAGAGGCAAATATCATATCAGATTACCTATTACCGCCATAGTTTACATATCTACCCCTGTTCCTTTCTATTTTTATATTTTGTTCTGAACGATCATTATCTAGATAACCCCATAGGTTCTTACTAGTCAGGTGAAGCAAATGGCTAGTTTTCTTCCCAGTGTTTGGTGAATGATGATTTCCCTAGAGTAGCGATAAAGAGCTTTGAATCTAGAGTGAGTCTGCACTTCTCCACCCCTGCCAGTTAACACCAAACTCTCTCATTAAGTTCCCCTTCAGTCCCGTAGTTACAAGGACCCTCTTCTGATGGTGTTAATGGAATCTTACCTGAGATAGCTTGTTCTCCTTCAGTTCACCTTCTCTCTACAACGTGTCCCTCTTCACTCTTTCCCATGGTTAAGTGCTTTACCCTAGTTATATACCTACAGTTTCTTGTCTACCCTTGATTTTCTTCCCTAATTTGAGGAGCTGGAGGGGCACTGCACAGAACTTTAAAAATGTGGTCAGAATCCCTTATGGCTAAGCCCAGGCACACTGATCAGTGGGATGAGGAGCTGACTAAGCTACAGTAAGTGTCATCACCAGGATGCTGGTGAAGGTGAGTAGCAGAGGAAGGTCCTATTGGGAGGAGACCTGGGATAGTAATAGGGAGGCAGGCAGCAGTGGTGGTATTTTTCATGATGGTTGTCATGAGAGCTGTGTTGATATTATAAGCAATGGTAAGTGGTTATAATTGCAATGATGAGGGCAATTATGGTAGCTTGGGAGGTGTTGGTAATGGCAGAGGTGGTAGGTGGGGGGTGATAATGATGGATCAGACTCCTGGAAAATCTTTCCCTTCACCTATCAATTTATGTCTACCCTGCCTGAAACCTCTTCCCTATTTCTACCATCACAAGTTATCAGGAGTAAGGAGACTCACCAACTTCATTTTAAAAGATAAACATTCACCATCTAACTTGTCGTTACAACTACAGAAGAAAAGATGTACTCCTGGATTTTATGTGGAACCTGGAAGGTATTCGTTTATGAAAACAATGATATATATGAGATAAACATATGAAATAATAAACCCATTTTCTCAGCTATAGTATAGGAGTATAAGGATTCTAATAATGCCTCTCCTCTGAATGTGAGGGCTGCATGAGAAATATCGCCTGTCAAACACGCGGTAGCGCTGCCCTGTACCTTTTAACATTTTTTCCCCTCCATTTCTCTCTTTTCCTTTAACTTTGTGAGCCAACCTCGTATGCAAACTGTTATTTCAGTTTGAAAATCTTACTTCTACACAAAAATCAGTTCCAGGTTTTAAGGTTTACGAATTAACTTACAAAACACAACATGATCACAGAAAGGAAATTAGCGAGATGTGGCTTCAACAACTGGGTAGGAGATTTGTCCAAATGTCAGGGGAGTGATTTGAGGACAACTTCCCTCTCAACTCATATTTTATGGTTTTACAATTGCTCAAGAAGAAGCAGAAGAAAGATCTGTTTTATTTTGTTTTGACCATAGTAAGGAGTGTGATGCTTACAACAGTCAACACAGATGTGACTAAGAATGCTAAGATGCTCGGGTTAGATGTCACAGCATCACAAAAACACAAGTTTCCTCTAATGAGTAACTAGGATCACACATTTAGCAGAGAATACTGAGAGAGATAGACATCTTCAAAACAATCCACAACAACAACAAAATGTACTAAGTGAAAGTGAAAGTGAAGTCGCTCAGTTGTGCCCTACTCTTTGCGACCCCGTGGACTATCGTCTACCAGGCTCCCCCATCCATGGGATTCTCCAGGGGAACTTGTAAAAGTTGCAAATCCAAAAGCTGAGGTGTTCTTGAAATAGAAAAAGACAAGTTTTTTCTCCACTTCCAATCAGTTCTCCATCCTAATACTAGAGAAATTGTCTCCAAAGAAACATCTGATCATGTCATCTTTCTGCTTTTGAATTCTTCTGATGGACACTCGATACTCTTAGAATAAAGGTAATATCATTTAAGGTCCTGAATCATTTTGTCCTGACCTACCATCATGATTCTCACCCTAATTTCATACCATGTTTCCCTGTGCTAACTCCACTTCAACCATCTCAATTTATTTCATTCCTTCTCAACCATTCCCCCACTGCTTGGAATATTATTCTCCTCCAATGATCCTCTTCCATACTCCAATGAACCAAATCATTTCTTCAGGGAAGCCTTCCCCTAACTTCCTAACCTTTGCCAAATTAGCCTTTTTCATGACTTTTTTCACATTTATTCACAATGGTAGTTTTATATTTGTTTAGAAGATGAGTTGAATGATGCATCATCTTCCAAATTAAAATTTAAGCTCTAAGAACACAGGGACTGTGGCTCTTCTGTTCCCTTCATTTATGCTTCCAGTACTTTGCCCAGTGCCAGCACCTGCTAGGTTGATAAACTCTATCATCTGTTAAAACTGATCCTTCCCTATCAGATCAGCTGAGATGAAACCAAAAGTCACATCAGAAGGTTTTAAAAGCTAGAGGAAAGACGAAACGAAACACCTTAGTCATAAGAGCTAAAGCTTCTCACGTTAGTACATTAGTTCGTGCTATAAACTTTGAGAATTGGCAACAAAATATTTGCAATAGATTACTGAAAATATGTATGCTTATATATTTATATTCTTTTTCTGGGATAAAGCTTCCATTCATTTAAAATTTGGAGGAGTTGTTGCTAGATCCACTCTATCCAAGTATTTCCATTAAAGTACCTGAAATTGGTAGATCCTGCGTATTTCAATATTATTGTTGAGTTTCTTTTCCAAAAAAGAGAAAAATGAGCTGCATAATACACCTTGAAGACCCCTTTCTCAAGCAGTAGTTCTTAACAGATGTGTATATCTGTTTGATTGACAGCGAGGCTTTTCTTAGTGCAATACCATGACAAAATTGCAGCTGCATATACCCACTCAGTGTTGTGTATTGTTTTTCCCAGAGAAAGTATGGTTTGCATTCTCATGGCTTGTTTTCACCATCAGCTTCCCCACCCATCTCACCCAACGCTATGACCAATATTCTAAAAATCAGAAAGAGATCACACAAAATGACTTCACAGCCTATTGCTGGGAAGAATGAAGATCCCAATACATATTGAGTCCAGGCAGAGAATATACAAATGAGAGACACTTTATAACTCCTCGCCTGATATCCATGCACCACTCACTCTAGCTGGTAGAAATCATCAGTCTGATCAGTTTACATTACTAATTGCCATCATCCATGTGACTCCACAGGGATGTTCATATCTGATTCCTTTCCTGCTCTGTTTCTGAGAGGCCTACCCTAGTGTTCTGCATTGAAAGTGGGTTATGGTGCAAGGAAGGTTCAGAACGTATAGTATCACTGCTTATATGACAGGATCAGATACAGTAGCTGGTTCACTAGGAAGGGATTGGAAGGAGGAATCAATGGTAATGGGAACCTAACTGCTGGCACTAGAAATATATATTGTGATCTAATAGTTAAAACTATGAAGCCCTAAACTTTTAGGACAGGACTGTGGAAACTGGTCCTTATCAGCTCCATCCTCAACCAAAGGCAGATGTACCACTCCCTGTGAAAATCACCTATATCTCAGCTCCTAGGCTTCAGGGGAGTCCACCCATTCTCTGCCTCTGGTATCCTATCAGTTTGTTGTGTCGTTGTGTCTCCAGATTTCAGTACCCCATCTTGGAATTTATACCAGTGTCTGTGAATGTGGAAAGATCCATCAGCTGCACTGTTCACTGGGATTTCAATCTGAACTCAGCTTCTGATGCTGCCTTCTGAACTCCCCTAGACGCCCTGTCCCAGATATCACCTGCCAGGTTCATAGCCCCCATGTGGCTCTTAGATGTCTGCCTTGCTGGGTTCCAGATCTTGAGCTTCACCTCTTTGGAAAGGGGACTTGAAAAAATATTAAGAACAGGTTTACAATTCTCTTGGCCTGGTAGATGTTAGTGGAGAGAGAAACCAGTGGGCATCCAAAGAGTTCGTGTATCTTGGCCAAAGGATGCCAAATCTAAGAATCATGCTGTGTAGCTGCTTTTTTGAAGTTTCCTGTGTCAGTACTCAGCTCACAGGAATCAGGTCATATCTAGACCAGTCAAACCTGAGATTATAGTCCCCAGCAGCAGATTATACACAGTTTCCCTTCTCTTTCCAACTTATTCCCAAAGCTCACAGAAGCAACTTCTAAAAAGATGCTTACCTGATTACTTGAAAGTGAAAGTGAAAGTGAATTCGCTCAGTAGTGTTCGACTCTTTGCGACCCCATGGACTGGAGCCTACCAGGCTCTTCGGTCCATGGGATTTTCTAGGTAAGGGTACTGGAGTGGGTTGCCATTTCCTTCTCCAGGGGATCTTCCCCACCCAGGGATTGAACCCAGGTCTCCTGCATTGTAGGCAGACACTTTACCATCTGAGCCACCAGGGAAGTTACTTTATTACTTACTGAGACAGAAAACATCTAAAACTATAACACATTGAGCTAGTAAAAGTAAAAAAGGAGAGTGGTAAGATCACAGTCTTGTGTTGTTTTTTTTTCTTTTTAATTTGATCTCAAACGTTTGCTCTCAGAAAGCAATTTTTGACTATTTCAATTCTAGTGCAAGTGTTTTAACAAAAGCTCTGAAACAGCTTTAAGAAGTAGAGATCAATATTGAGATTATACAGCATGACCTATAAGCAATCCCTGCCTTTTACAGTCAAAAGCTGATGGTAAAAGCCACAGAAACAGTTTACACTTAACTGATTTTTCTACAAGAAAAAAACAGAGTGTCTATGATAGAGGTGAACCATGAAAGAGTTGGGAACCATTAGGCTAGTTTTTCTTCTTCAAGATGTTGATTTCCAAATTCTCACTTGAAATACATTGGTGACAGAGTCAGCAAGGATTTAGATGGTACCTGGTGAACTGTAAAGTTTTTTATACAGCAGTTGTTGTTTAGTTGCTAGGTCGTGTCTGACTCTTTTGCAACCCCGTGGACTGTAGCCCACCAGGTTTCTCTGTCCATGGGATTTCTCAGGCGAGAATACTGGAGTGGGTTGCCATTTCCTTCTCCAAGGGATCTTCTCCACCCAGAGATCAAACCTGTGTCTTCTGAAGCCCTTATCTTGGAATAGCTTTCTTTATTCAATATTTATATTAAACTCATGATGGCTAATTATAGATACTGGGTAAAAATGTCCCCTCAGTGTGACAACTCATCTTTTGTAATATAGATAGTCTAGTTCCTTGTAAAGAAAATGAAGTATTCCTGTATACACTTCTAAGAAGCATATAAGCAAAAATATAATGGTTCCATGTATTAGGCTCCAGCAGCTAGACATCAAGTCACACAGTGGCTTGGAGGACCCTTCAGCAAACTTACACATGAGTTTCTGTGTCCTGGACATCCTCTCTTCTGTTCCTATGCCTGGCCTCCCCACGTCCCCCACCAGGAAGCTTTCTTCAAATATCCAGGCCACCATTTATTTTCCAGGGGTAGGGACATTTAAAAACAAGAGGAACTGAAGGAATATGTGTTTAAGAATACAGACTAATTCTTGGCATTGCAGAAGAGCTGAATCACCAGGCCCCAGGAAACAGAAACGAGAGCAAACACAGCAGAGACACTCAGACCATCCCGTTAGCTTGCTGCCTTGGGATGGCTTAGCTGGGGCTACAGCCTCTCCTTGTATCCTTAGAGTGAAAGAACTGTGTTTGATAGATGAAAAAACCTATTTGATAGGAAATAAAGAGGGTCTCTCAGTGGAAGAGATGTTGGTATGGCACACACCATCTAGTACACCGCTCTATGATGCAAGGAGTATTTTTCAAAGGTAAAAACTGCCCAGTATTTACCCCATACATGCTCAGTTTGATACCTGTAACTCCACTTTGTAAAAGCAAACTTTCTCCTCCAAAGCTGATTCCTAGCAAACTTGAGATAATTGCAAACATTACCCTACTACATGTAGCACTGTTGTTTAAAAGTGTTAATTCGAGTATTCTGATGATGCTATAATAAAATTTATAAATAAAAATAGAAAACACTTTAATATATAGTCAAATGAAATATTTAACAAGATGAAGCGCATCCGACTTATCACCTATCTGGAACACCATGTTTGGAGGAAAAATATACTTAACCATGGTCTTAAAGCTCTGTTTCTCTGCTCTTCTTAGCTTGTGCTTCTTTCACTCTCCCTTTAAATTTTTGTACACTCTTATAAAGTGAACTGAGTACCTAAAGCATCCATCTTGATAAATAAAAAATGGGATACATTTGTGATCTAATCTTTTTTATTTTTTCTAGTCATTCACATAATCTAACACTTATGTAAATAAAATTATCTTTAGCAAATTATAAATACCAGTGCTTCTCTATCTATTTAAAGTTTAAAACATAAGGATTTTTCTTGTTTCTTAAAAATTTTCCTTGTTTTCTTTGCTTTTATGCACATCTGCCAGCAGTCTTTTTCTGACATATTTAAGAAATACAGTCATAATTTAGCAGGCATTCTGGAAATACATTTTTATCATTTTAATTATATCTAATATCAAAAACACAAATTAAATATAAACTAAACATATTTAAAGCAGGTCCTTCATAAGACATTTTCATTTTCATCAATCTATACTATAACTTGTAATTACTTTAAACAAAATTTTAAGGTGTACTCTAATGATAATGCCTTTTTCTAGATACCTAGTTTATTAAGCAACTTTTTTGCTATTAGGTTGGTGCAACATTAATTGCGGTTTTGTATTGTTGAAATTTCCTGTCTGGTATTGGAATACATTCTTAAATAAATACAATTATGTTATACATCACTTTAATACACATTCTTTGCTTTATGTTTTTTTGCTAATGACATTATTTGATATTTATCTTATATTTATTACAGACTAGGGAAATGATATTAGACAGAAAGCAAATTTGAGCAATTTTTTTAATTCTAATTCAAAATGAGTTGTAAAGTAGCAGAGACAACTCAACATCAACAATGCATTTGGCCCATGAACTTCTAACAAACGTATGGTGCAGGGGTGGCTCAAGAAGTTTAGCAAAGGAGACAATAGCCTTGAAGACGAGAGTGCGGTGGCCAGCCACTGGAAGCTGGACAGCAACAACTGACAGGATCATCAAAGCTGATCCTCTTACAACTCCATGAGAAGTTGCTGAAGAACCCATCATCAACCAACCAGTCTATGGTCATTCAGCATTTAAAGCAAATTGGAAAGGTGAAACGGCTTGATAAGTGGGTGCCTCAAGAGTTGACCACAAAGCAAGGGAAGTGTCGTTCTGAAGTATCCTCTTCTCTTTTTCTATACACCAATAACAAAACAGTTCTCGATCTGATTGTGATGTGTGACAAAATGGATTTTATACCATAACTGGTGATGACCAGCTCAGTGGCTGGACCGAGAAGAAGCTCCAAAGCACTTCCAAAAGCCAAATTGGCACCAAAAAAATGGTCGTGGTCACTGTTTGGTAGTCTGCTGCCATTCTGAGCCATTACAACTTTCTGAGTCCTGGCGAAACCATTCCATCTGAGAAGTACACTCAGCAATTCAATGAGATGCTCCAAAACTGCAAGGCTTGCAGCTGGCATTGGTCCACAGCAAGGGCCCAATTCTCCTCCATGACAGTGCCTGACCACATGTCACACAACAAACAGTTCAAAAGGTTCGCAAATTGGGCTAGAAAGTTTTCCCTCATCCACCACATTCACCTGATCGCCTGCCAACTGACTGCTACTTTAACAAGAATCTTGACAACTTTTTGCAGGGAAAATACTTCCACAAGCAGCAGGAGGCAGAAAATGCTTTCCAAGAGTTCCTCGAATCCTGAAGCAAGGATTTTTACACTACAGGAATAAGCAAACTTATTTCTCAGTGACAAAACTGTGTTAATTGTAATGGTTCCTATTTTGATTAATAAAGATATGTTTGAGCCTAGTTATAATGATTTATAAAATCATTTGTGATTTTATAAAAAAATCACAAAAAATTTGTGATCCAAAACCACAAGTATCTTTGCACCAACCTAATAAATACTAAACAGTTCCAAGTAGTTTGTTATTATTATGCCTTGTCCTGAATCAAACTTTTTACTTCCATTCTTTGAAACTGGTATGTTCCAATGAAACTTTTTTTTTTTTTTAGCACCACAGTTTTGGAGATAACTTTGGTTGAAAAAAAATGAGCAAAGACAGAAAGATAAAAGACATTTT
>SJXQ01006163.1:87384-127961 GCA_006408695.1 Aepyceros melampus
CTGACTGACTCCTCTAGGAAGTCTGTCACAGAGGATCTTCTTGTGGTTTATGTCAAAATGTGTTCTGCCTATGTTTCCTCTAAAGAGTTTCATAATTTCTGATCTTACATTTAGGTCTTTAATTCGTTTAGAGTTTATCTTTGTGTATGGTGTTGGGGACCTTTCTAATTTCATTCTTTTACATGTATCTGTCCAGTTTTCCCAGAACCACCTATTGAAGTGGCTATCTTTTCTCCATTGTATCATCTTGCCTCCCTGTCAAAGAAAAGGTGCCTGGAGGTGTGTGGGCTTATCTCTGGGCTTCCTATCTTGTTCCATTGGTCTATATGTCTGTTTTTGTGCCAGTACTATACTATCTTGATGTCTGTAGCTTTGTAGTATAGCCTGAAGTCAGGAAAGTTTGTTCCTCCAGCTCCATTTTTCTTTTTCAAGATTGCATTGACTATTTGGGAGTATTTTGTACTTTCATATAAATTGTAACTTTTTTTTTTTGGTTCTAGTTTTGTGAAAAATGCCATTGGTGATTTGATAGGATTGCATTGGATCTGTAGATTGCTTTGGGTAGTATAGTCAGTTTTACAATATTGATTCTTCTGATCCAAGAATATGGTTATAAGTCTCTTCACCTATTTATGTCATCTTTGATTTCTTTAATCAGTGTGTTATAGTTTTCTGTGTACAAATCTTGTGTCTCCTCGGGTAGGTTTTTCCCTAGGTGTTTTATTTTTTTTTGTTACAGTGGTGAATAGGATTGATTTCGTCAATTTTTCTTTCTGGTTTTTCATTGTTAGTATATAGGAATGCAAAGGATTTCTGTGTATTGATTTTGTATCTGGCAACTTTCATAAATTCACTAATTAGCTCGAGTAATTTCCTGAGAGTATCTTTAGGTTTTTTTTTCTATGCATAGTATCATGTCATCTGGAAACAGTGAGAGTTTTACTTCTTTTCCAATCTGAATTCGTTTTATTTCTTTTTCTTCTCTCATTTCAGTGGCTAGGACTTCCAAAACTATGTTAAATAATAGTGGCAAAGTAGGTACCTTTGTCTTTTTCCTGATCTTAGAGGAAATACTTTCAGTTTTTCACTGTTGAGAATAATGTTTGTTCTGGGTTTATCATATATGGCCTCTATTATGTTGAGAAAGTTTCCTTCTATGCTGATTTTCTGGACAGCTTTTATACATGGGTTCTAAATTTTGTTGAAAACTCTTTCTGACTCTATTAAGATTATTATCATATGGCTTTAATCTTTTAATTTATTATTATGGTATAACACATTGATTTGTGTATATTGAAGAATCCTTGCATCCCTTGTTATCCAATTAATTTTTAATTAAAAAGTTGATGTGTAATGTTGAGGTCTCTGAACAATTTGCAAAGTGAAGAAAAGGAATTTCGCCATTTTTCAGCCATGATATTCTCTCTCAGTGGGCTGTAGAGTCTCTCCATATTTTCCATGGTCACACAGGGATGACTTGGGCTAAGTTTGATGACCTATTGATAATGGGCCCCTGCTCTCTCTGGATTCCCTCTGATCTCTTATGGGCTAGTAAGAGTATGACGGCCCTTATTGATAAAACTCTTGAGTTCTTTACTCTCTCCTTTGATGCATCATTCTTCTTCATTATTACAGAGTCATTTGTTGTTTTTGTTGTATAGTTGCTAAATCAGGTCCTACTCTTTTGCAACCCCATAAACTGTAGCCTGCCAGACAAGGATAGTGGAGTGGGTTATCATTTCCTTCTCCAGGGGATTTTCCTAACCTAGGGATGGAACTATAGTCTCCCTCATTGGCAGGGAGCCACCTGAGGCTTTACCATTGAGCCACCTAGGAAGCCCCATTAGAGTCATATCATCAGTTCAGTTCAGTTCAGTCGCTCAGTCGTGCCCGACTCCTTGCGACCCCATGAATCGCAGCACGCCAGGCCTCCCGGTCCATCACCATCTCCCGGAGTTCACTCAGACTCACGTCCTTTGAGTCCATGATGCCATCCAGCCATCTCATCCTCGGTCGTCCCCTTCTCCTCCTGCCCCCAATCCCTCCCAGCATCAGAGTCTTTTCCAATGAGTCAACTCTTCGCATGAGGTGGCCAAAGTACTGGAGCTTCAGCTTTAGCATCATTCCTTCCAAAGAAATCCCAGGGTAGGTCTCCTTCAGAATGGACTGGTTGGATCTCCTTGCAGTCCAAGGGACTCTCAAGAGTCTTCTCCAACACCACACTTCAAAAGCATCAATTCTTCGTCGCTCAGCCTTCCTCACAGTCCAACTAAACTGTTGCTTCCTGACCTGCATACAGATTTCTCAAGAGGCAGGTTAGGTGGTCTGGTATTCCCATCTCTTTCAGATTTTTCCACGGTTTATTGTGATCCACACAGTCAAAGGCTTTGGCATAGTCAATAAAGCAGAAATAGATGTTTTTCTGGAACTCTCTTGTTTTTTCCATGATCCAACAGATGTTGGCAATTTGATCTCTGGTTCCTCTGCCTTTTCTAAAACCAGCTTGAACATCAGGGAGTTCACGGTTCACGTATTCCTGAAACCTGGCTTGGAGAATTTTGAGCATTACTTTATCATCAGTTATTTTTAGATTAGCTTCCTTTAAAAAAATTTCTCCTTGTCACTGCTTAACTTTAGACAATTTTTCTATTTACTTCTATCCTCAAAGAAAATAACAACAAAGCAACAATAATGATGACAGTAATTTTCTGTATAGTGCAATTGCATATACAATAATATAATGATTAACAAAAGTTAAAGTTGGTCTCTTTTGCTTCTTGAGTTGTTTTAGTAAAATTTTCTTGATGGTCAACATCTTAGCTAATATGACATTTTGAGACTATGAGTGACTCATTGAGTCGAATATAGTATCTATATCCTATTAAGATGAAGAAAAATCATCCTGAAGCAATTTATAAGGGAACTGAACCCTGATTTCCTATGTTTCTTGCTTGGCAGGTGGATACTTTACCACTGGACCATCTGGGAAATCCTTGAGTTATAAGAGATAAACCCAAATAGATGAAATTACTTTTTACGCATACAGAAGCTAAAGCATAAGAGGTTTAGAACTTTGAGAAAGATCCCAGAACAAGAGGAAATCAGAGTGGAAAGTAGAATCAGTTCTTTCTACTCTAGGAAACTTTCTCCGGATGCATGCATACTCAGTCATGTCTGACTCTTTGTGACCCCATGGACTGTGGCCTGCCAGGCCAGGCAAGAATACTGGAGTGGGCTGCCGTTTCCTCCTCCAGAGGATCTTCCAGACCCAGAGATTAAACCCACATTGCCTGTATCTCCTGCATTGGCAGGTGGATTCTTTACCACTGAGACACCTGGAAAGAGATACATTTTCCCTTTTGGAATGCTGATAACTTTCCAACAATTTTTTCAAATGGGCCACCTTAAAATGAAAACTTGACTGGTAGGATACAGGGGACACCCCACAGATAAATCTAAATGAAGCAGGTGGCATATGTAGCAGGGTAGAAGTTGGGTGGAAAGTTTCATGCTTTCATAAGCATGAAAACACAAAGAGACATATAGTTTAGTAAGATAAGTAGAATGGATAGTGGGTTGACTTGGAAATTTTATTATCTGTTGTTGAATAGAAAGATTTCTCTTGAGGTTTATTCTGGTGAGAGATTTTATTTTATTTTTTGGCTCCAAAAATCACTGCAGATGGTGACTGCAGCCATGAAATTCAAAGATGCTTGCTCCTTGAAAGGAAAGCTATGACCAACCTAGACAGCATATTAAAAAGCAGAATTACTTTGCCATTCTGTCTAGTCAAAGCTATGGTTTTTTCCAGAAGTCATGTATGGATGTGAGAGTTGGGCTGTAAAGAAAGCTGAGCACCAAAGAATTGACGCTTTTGAACTGTGGAGTTGGAGAAGACTCGAGAGTCCCTTGGACTACAAGGAGATCCAACAAGTGCATCTTAAAGGAAATCAGTCCTGAATACTTATTGGAAGGACTGATGCTGAAGCTGAAATTCCAATACTTTGGCCACTTGATGTGAAGAACTGTTTCCTTGAAAAAGACTCTCATGCAAGGAAAGAGTGAAGGCAGGAGAAGGGGAGGACAAAGGATGAGATAGTTGGATGGCATCACTGATGCAATGGGCATGAGTTTGAGTAAGGTTTGGGAATTGGTGAAGGACAGGAAAGCTTGGTGTACTGCAGTCCTTGAGGTCACAGCATCGAACATGACTGAGCAACTGAACTGAACTGAAGAATATCTAGCAATTTTATACACAGGAATAAAAGCAGATTTACTGGGAAGGTCAGTTTTAAATTAATTCATAATATAGTATATGTTATAGAAAACAGAAAAGCTTCAGAGGTACCAGAAAATAAAAACTTCTTTGAACTTGTCTTGTTGAAAAAATAATTAATGCTGAATTTTACTGCAGGCAGCCAGTCTATTAGTTAATGAGAATGAAATAATATTCTTGTATTAAATCCAGCATCTTTCTTTTCATTATTTATTAGTATTCATTATATGCCAACAGTTTATGGAGCTCTGCACAGACCATAAAAAATAGAATTCTTGCCCAATTATATTTTCATTAAATAAGATGCAGTTAGTGTATTTTATAGCACCTGCCATATAAAAGCGCAGTATCAATTATCATACTGCTTCTATAAAGTATATTAAAAGGTAAGAGAAAAAGCACTGAAGGTTTGTATTGTCTATGGAAAACTTCTGTCTACATTGTGCTGGGACTAGATTTAAATGCAAGTTGGACAGCACTGTTGAGGTGCATTTCAAGATTATAGATTGCTAAGAGCAGATCACTACTTCCTAAATGATGAAGACCACTCCCCACATCTTGCAGAGTTTTGATTAAAGATATGATTAGAAGATCTGGGCTCATTTGGTTAGGCTGAACTTGAGGATTTAGAGCAGTCACAGTCCAAATGTACAATGTGACTGTCAAGAGTGCTCACTGTTACTGCCCAGCACAGTGAGATTTCTTTCTGGGACACTGTTTGGGTCACTGCCCTTTTCTTGGTAGAAAGACCTAGTCAGCCTTATCTCATCTCAACAGAAAAGATGCTCCTCATTCTTATTTTTCAGACTTGGCTAACAAAACTCTGTGGTGTGTAAATCTGAGCTTTCAGTTCTTTCCTCCAGCTTGTTAAATTACCTCACTTTCCTAAACGTGCTCTTTAAAATATAATAACAGAGAAAAGACAAGAGGGGTTAAAAAATCAAGAATAAAAGCAATTCTACTGGTGGAGGGGAAGGTCAAATGGGAAAAGAACCAACCTTTACTGAACATCTACTGTATCCCAGGTTCTGTGATAATCATTTTATAAGCTTTGGTTACATTTATATCAACATTAACCATAAAAGCATCTACAGTTCTTATCCATGTTTACTAACTTTAAATTCAGTTATTGAAATTTTTAGTCTTATTTTCCAACAAAAATCTTAGGACTGGATAGTCTATTGCATGTGCAAAATGAATTGCTTACCAGTTATCTTTTTTTCTCATGTACATCTGTTTCATTGCAAAACTAGAAGAAAAATGGCAGCACAGAACGAATTTCTCATTGACATGAGTACAGAATAATTTCTGTAGGGTTGTGACCTCCCCATAAAACAATCTTATAAAGTATCAGGAAGGGAAGAGGCAAGAGATTGTAATGCCTGGGCGAATGCCTCTGCACTTTAATGATGTTTGCAAGAAAGAAAATGTCCTCTGTCCTTCTAGGTTCCTCTGGCTATCTAAGAATTAAGTTGACACGAGACAGATTAACAAGAGAAAATCACTCAAAAATCCAATAACATATTTACATGAGAGAGACCCAGGAAAACTGAGTAATCTGAGTAATTCACAAAATTGGCCAAAGCCTTCATCTTTAACAACACCTTCCCCTTCAGCTAAAGACAAAGAGGATATTGAGAGTAGTGGTTTGGGACTTCAAAGAGGAAGAAACCAATTTACATGGAGACGGAAAAGCAAATGTTTCATAAACAAATGTTTGCTGGGCCATGCTGGAGACAGGGGGACACAGAGAGGAATTTTAGCAAACAGAAACTGCAAAGTTCCTCTTTATCCACACACCTGGTTCATACTGTAGTAATGTATGGTGATGGCTCCCTTCCTGGAATAGGTCCTCAATCTACATTTCTTAAGCAATTAGTAGGGAAGTGAAAGATTTTTCCTGTGTCTTTTGGGTGTGGATTATTCTCAGCTGCTAATAATCCACATGCCATTGAAAGGTTGCTGCTATGAGCCATGTGTTACACCAGGATTCATGATCTCTGGAGCAGAGGATTTTGATCTGAGGTCATAGATGAGACTTGACTACTTGGAACTTTTGGTGTAGCAAGGTTTTATTAAAGTATAAATGAAAGCTTCTGACATAGACATCAGAAGGAGGCAGAAAGAACGCCCAATTTCTAGTTTTTAGCAAGGTATTTTATGTTTGTTCAGTTCAGTTCAGTCATTCAGTTGTGTCCGACTCTTTGTGACCCTGTGGACTGCAGCACACCAGGCCTCCTGTCCATCACCAACTCCCGGAGTTTACTCAAACTCATGTCCATTGAGTCGGTGATGCCATTCAATCATCTCATCCTTTGTCGTCCCCTTCTCCTCCTCCTTCAATCTTTCCCAACATCAGGGTCTTTTCAAATGAGTCATCTCTTTGCATCAGGTGGTCAAAGTACTGGAATTTCAGCTTCAACATCAGTCCTTCCAATGAACATTCAGACTGATTTTCTTTAGGATGGACTGGTTGGAACTCCCTGCAGTCCAAGGGACTCTCAAGAGTCTTCTCTAACACCACAGTTCAAAACCATCAATTCTTTGATGCTCAGCTTTCTTTATACTCCAACTCTCACACCCATACATGACCACTGGAAAAACCATAGCCTTGATGAGATGGACATTTGTTGGCAAAGTAATGTCTCTGCTTTTTAAAATGCTGTCTAGGTTGGTCATAACTTTTCTTCCAAGGACTAAGCATCTTCTTATTTTATGATTGCAGTCACCATCTGCAGTGATTTTGGAGTCCCCACAAAAATAAAATCTGCCACTGTTTCCACTGTTTCTCCATCTATTTGCCATGAAGTCATGGGACTGGATGCCATGATCTTTGTTTTCTGAATGTTGAGCTTTAAGCCAACTTTTTCACTCTCCACTTTCACCCTCATCAAGAGGCTCTTTAGTTCTTCACTTTCTGCAACATTTGTGGGCAAAGTAATGTCTCTGCTTCTTAATATTCTATCTAGGTTTGTCATAGCTTTTCTCCCAAGGAGCAAGTGTCTTTTAATTTCATGGCTGCAGTCACTATCTGCAGGGATTTTGAAGCCAAGAAAATAAAGTCTGTTACTGTTTCCATTGTTTCCCCATCTATTTGCCATAAAATGATGGGACTGGCAGCCATAATCTTCTTTTTTGAATGTTGAATTTTAAGCCAGCTTTTTCACTCTCCTCTTTCACTTTCATCGAAAGGTTCTTCAGTTCTTCTTCACTTTCTGCCATAAGGTTGGTGTCATCTGCATATCTGAGGTTAGTGATATTTCTCCCAGCAATCTTGATTCCAGCTTGTGTTTCATCCAGCCCAGCATTTCTCATGATGTACTCTGCATATAAATTAAATAAGCAGGGTGACAATATAAGCCTTGATGTACTCCTTTTCCTATTTGGAACCAGTCTGTTGTTCCACGTCCTATTCTAACTTTTGCTTCCTGACCTGCATACAGGTTTCTCAAGAGGCAGATCAGGTGGTCTGGTATTCCTGTCTCTTGAAGAAATGTTCACAGTTTATTGAGATCCACATAGTCAATGGCTTTGGCATAGTCAATAAAGCAGAAATAGATGTTTTTCTGGAACTCTCTTGCTTTTTCCATGATCCAGTGGATGTTGGGCAATTTGATCTCTGGTTCCTCTGCCTTTTCTAAAACCAGCTTGAACATCTGCAGTTTCATGGTTCACATATTGTTGAAGGCTGGCTTAGAGAATTTTGAGCATTACTTTGCTAACATGTGAGATGAGTGCAATTGTGTGGTAGTTTGAGCACTCTTTGGCATTGCTTTTCTTAGGGATTGGAATGATATTGACCTTTTCCAGTCCTGTGGCCACTGCTGAGTTTTCCAAATTTGTTGGCATATTGAGTGCAGCACATTAACAGCATCATCTTTTAGGATTTGAAATAGCTCAACTGGAATTCCATCATCCCCACTTGCTTTGTTCACAGTGACCCTTCCTAAGGCCCACTTGACTTCATATTCCAGGATGTCTGGCTCTAGGTGAGTGATTACACCATTGTGATTATCTGGGTCATGAAAATCTTTTTTGTACAGTTCTTCTGTGTATTCTTGCCACCTCTTCTTAATATCTTCTGCTTCTGTTAGGTCCATACCATTTCTGTCCTTTATTGAGCCCATCTTTGCATGAAATGTTCCCTTGGTATCTCTAATTTTCTTGAAGAGATCTCTAGTCTTTCCCATTCTATTGTTTTCCTCTATTTCTTTGCACTAATCACTGAGGAAAGCTTTCTTATCTCTCCTTGCTATTCTTTGGAACTCAGCATTCAAATGGGTGTATCTTTCCTTTTCTCTTTTGCTTTTGGCTTCTCTTATTTCACAGCTATTTGTAAGGTCTCCTCAGACACGTATTTTGCTGTTTTGCATTTCTTTTCTTGGGGTGATCTGGCTCCCTGTCTCCTGTACAATGTCACGAACCTCCGTCCATAGTTCATCAGGCATTCTGTCTATCAGATCTAGTTTCTTAAATCTATTTCTCCCTTCCTCTTAGGAAGGGATTCCACAAACGTTAGTGATTTGACTTAGGTCATATCTGAATGGTCTAGCAGTTTTCCCTACTTTCTTCAATTTAAGTCTGAATTTGGCAATGAGTTCATGATCTGAGCCACAGTCAGCTCCCAGTCTTGTTTTTGCTGACTGTATAGAGCTTCTCTATCTTTGACTGCAAAGAATATAACCAATCTGATTATATATCTGTTAGGGAGATTCTAATCACATAAAAGAAACACCTCAAGGCTGAGGGAGTTTCACCAGGCCCCTTTCCCACAATATGCATTTTTGAGATAGGAAGGCACAAGGTGTGTCATCCCTGGCCATAAACAATTGACATGAACACTGGTTTCTTGAGCCATTATCAGCCCAAGGTTTGAGAAAAGAGAAAAGAAAAAGAGTTAGTCTTAGACAGTACCATTTTGAAGAAAGTTAAATTCCAAAGCAAATACTTCATTTCATCAGCATAGCTTAAGAAAAACATTTCCATAAGAAAAATGCATTGGTTAGCTCAAGGCAGAAACAGGTGTTGTCAACACAGAATCAAAAGGAGCTTCCTTTAATTTTGTGTAGAGAAGGAAAAAATACCTGCCACTTGCAGTTTATTTTCTCCTGCCACTTGGGGACCTCTGGCCTTCCTACCTGTTACTCTCTCACCATCATCTCACCCCAGTCAGAATGATTGTCATAAAAAAATCGACAAACAATAAATGCTGGAGAGGATGTGGAGACAAGGGAACCCCCTTGCATTGTTGGTGGGAACATAAATTGATACAGTCACTATGGAGAGCAGTATGGAGATTCTTTAAAAAGCTAGGAATAAAACTACCATATATCACAGCAATCCCACTACTGAGCACACACCATAATTCAGAGGACATATGTTAAAAAAAAATAACAGACACAGTACACCAAAGTTCATTGTAGCACTATTTACAATATCAGGCCATGGAAGCAACCTAGATGGCCATCAACAGATGAAAGGATAAAGAAGTTGTGGTACATATATACAGTGGAATGTTACTCAGTTATAAAAAGGAATGATTTTGAGTCAATTAAACTGAGGTGGATGAACCTAGAGCCTGTTATACAGAGTGAAATGTCAGAAAGAAAAAACAAATTTTGTATGTTAACATACATACATGGAATCTAGAAACATGTTACTGATGAACCTATTTTCAGGGCAGGTATAGAGACACAGAGGTAGGGAATGGACTTGTGAGCACAGTGAGGGAAGGAGAGACTGGGACAAATTGAAAGAGTTGCATTGAAATATATACATTACCATGTGTAAAACAGATAGCTAGGGGGAAGTTGCTATATAACACAGGGAACTCAGCTTGGTACTTTGTGACAACCGAGAGGGGTGGGATGGAGGGGTTGGGAGTGAGGCTCCAGAGGGAGGGGATATATGTATAGGTATGGTGGATTCACCTTGTTGTAGGACAGAAACCAACACAACATAGTAAACAATTATCCTCCAACTAAAAAAAAAAATCCATATGCCAGAGACATTTTGGGGTGGCAAGGTTTGCTCCCCCACTGTGAGTTTATTGGGACTCTCTCCCCAAAGGCTGCCATATTTTTTCTTAAACCCTATAAGAACCTATTTTCAGGGCAGGTATAGAGACACAGAGGTAGGGAATGGACTTGTGAGCACAGTGAGGGAAGGAGAGACTGGGACAAATTGAAAGAGTTGCATTGAAATATATACATTACCATGTGTAAAACAGATAGCTAGGGGGAAGTTGCTATATAACACAGGGAACTCAGCTTTGTACTTTGTGACAACCGAGAGGGGTGGGATGGAGGGGTTGGGAGTGAGGCTCCAGAGGGAGGGGATATATGTATAGGTATGGTGGATTCACCTTGTTGTAGGACAGAAACCAACACAACATAGTAAACAATTATCCTCCAACTAAAAAAAAAAATCCATATGCCAGAGACATTTTGGGGTGGCAAGGTTTGCTCCCCCACTGTGAGTTTATTGGGACTCTCTCCCCAAAGGCTGCCATATTTTTTCTTAAACCCTATAAAATGCACTGGAGAAGGAAATGGAACCCACTCCAGTATTCTTGCCTGGAGAATCCTGTGAACAGAGGAGCCTGGTGGGCTGCTGTCCATGGCGTTGCAGAGAGTCGGACATGACTGAAGCGACTTAGCATAGCATAAAATGCAAGTCCATTACATGCTTTGTGTCATGAAAATTTACCTGGCCTTGCAAATGCACAACTTAAATCTTGGAGAGGACCTAGTCCATATGTCCTAAAGTAGCTTTCAGAGTAATGTGCTCAGAGAATGAGGCCAACAAGGTGCAGTTTAGTGCACAAGACACCTGGGTCTCTGAAAGATTTGGACCTCAATGAGTGAACCTTTAAGATTATTGTTGTTATTCAGTCACCAAGTCATGTCTGACTCCTTGCAGCCCCATAGACTGCAGCATGCCAGGCTCTCCTGTCCTTCACTATTTCCAGGAGTTTGCTCAATTTCATATTCTTTGAGTCAGTGATGCAATCTAACCATCTCATCCTTTGTAGCCCCTTTCTCCTTTTGCCATCAATCTTTCCCAGCATCAGGGTCTTTTCCAATGAGTCAGTTCTTCACAACAGGTGGACAAAGTATTGAAACTTTAGCCTCAGCATCAGTGCTTCCAAAGAATATTCAGAGTTGATTTCCCTTAGGATTGACTGATTTGATCTCCTTGCTGTCCAAGGGATTCTCAAGAGTATTTTCCAGCACACAACTCAAAAATATCAGTTCCTCAGTGCTTAGCCTTCTTTATGGTCCAACTCTCACACCTGTACATGGCTACTGGAAAGAACACAGCTTTAACTATATGTACCTTTGTTGGCAAAGTGATGTCTCTGCTTTTTAATACCTGTCTAGATTTTTCATAGCTTTCCTTCCAAGAAGCAAACATCTTTTAATTTCATGGCTGAAGTCATCATCCCCAGTAATTTTGGAGCCCAAGAAAATAAATTCTGTCACTACTTCCATTTTTCCCCCTTCTATTTGCCATGAAGTGATGGGACCGGATGCCATGATCTTTGTTGTTTGAATGTTGAGTTTTAAGCTTTTAAATTTTTAAGGTTTTTTCTCTCTCCTTTTTCAGTTTCATCGAGAGTCTCTTTAGTTTCTCTTTGCTTTCTGCTATTAGAATGGTATCATCTGCATATCAGAAGTTGTTGATATTTCTCCCAGAAGTCTTGATTCTAGCTTCTGATTCAGACCGCCCAGCATTTCCCATGATGTACTCTGCATATAAGTTAAATGAGCAGGGTGACAATATACAGTCTTGTCATATTCATTTCCCAGTTTTGAACTGGCCCATCGTTTCATGTCTGGTTCTGTTGCTTCTTGATCTGCATACAGGTTTCTCAGGAGACAGGTAAGTTGGTCTGATATTCCCATCTCTTTAAGAATTTCCCACAGTTTGTAGTGATCCACACAGTCAGAGGCTTTAGCATAGTTAATGAAGCAGAAATAGATGTTTTGTGCAATTCCCTTGCTTTCTCTATAATCCAACAGATATTGGTAATTTGATCTCTGGTTCCTCTGCCTTTTCTAAATCCAGCTTGTACATCTGGAAGTTCTTGGTTCACATACTGCTGAAGCCTACTTTGAACGATTTTGAGCATAATCTTACTTGCATGTGAAATGAATGCCATTGAATGGTAGTTCAAGCATTCTTTGGCATTGCCCTTTTTTAAAATTGGAATGAAAATTGACCCTTTTCAGTCCTGTGGCCACTGCTGAGTTTTCCAAATTTGCTGACATATTGAGTGCCACACTTTAACAGCATCATATTTTAGGATTTGAAATAGCTCAGTTGGACTTCCATCACCTCTGCTAGCTCTGTTTGTAGTAATGTTTCTTAAGGCCCACTTGACTTCACATTCTAGGATGTCTGACTCTAGGTGAGTGAACATACCATCGTGGTTATCCAGGTCATTAAGATCTTTTTCATAGTTCTTTCATGGATTCTTGTCACCTTTTCTTAATCTCTTCTGCTTCTGTTAAGTCCTTACTGTTCTGTCCTTTATAGTGCCCATCCTTGCATGAAATATTCCCTTGATATCTCCAATTTCTTGGAAGAGGAGTAAATTATGAGTTTAGGATTGACAGATAAACACTCTATATATAAAATAGATGAACAACAGGACTATTTAAAACACAGGAAACTATGTTCAATATCTTGTAATAACCTATAATGGAAAATAATCTGAGAAAGAATACGTGTAACTATGTGTACACAGATACACACACACACACACACACACACACACACATTGCTGTTGCTTAGTCACTCAGTTGTGTCCTACTGTTTGCAACCCCATGGACTGTATTGTAACCTGCTAGGCTCCTCTGTCCATGGGATTTCCCAGGCAAGAATACTGGAGTGGGTTGGTTATCCTTCTCCAGGAGATTTTCCAGACCAAAGGATCTAACCCATGTCTCTTGCATTGGCAGGTGGGTTCTTTACCACCAAGCCACCAGCGAAGCACCATACACATTTGAATCATTTTGCTGTATACCTGAAATTAACACAACATGGTACATCAACTATACTTCAGTAAATTAAAAAAAAAAAAAGATAGGAAGGGGCTCAATGTATTCGACTGCAGAGACTACCCTTAAAGATATGTGAGGTTTTTCTTTTTAACCCAGTGGTTCCTGAACTCAGATGGGCACATGCCTTTGAAACAGTAGCAGCTCCACTAGGCATTTTAAGGCTCAGCAGTGCCTAAAGCTACTTTTTCAGAGTTTCAAAATTTCAGATTCCCTTTTAACTGCCTGCACAATTCCTCTGGAAGGTGTTGTGTGTGTAAGGGACTCCTGCCCATTTGTTATTGGGACATTTCTGCAGCTTGAGGCAAGTGGCATGGAGCTAACAACTCACAACAACCAGCCTATGCTTCCTTGCTCCGGGCAGGACGCACATCCCTTCTGACCCACCGCTCACTCTCACCCGCGGGGCCCGGATCGGTGCCTCCTCCGCTGGGGACTGTTTCCTGGTGGCCCCCTGCTGGTCTCTGGCACATCTATGGGCTCTGGGTATGATCACTATGTAGTTCGTATAACAGGTATTGGTGTTCTGTCGGCTGAAGATAGAATCACGCACCACACTGCCTAGGCAAGCGAGCGCACACTAATCAGCAGAGTAACCTTAATTTGGCCCACAAAGTGAATGGATATTTTAACATGAGTTGCAAAGACTGAGAAATTTTACATAAAATTCCAGGCTTTTGATTTCTTTTGAAAAAGTGGAAGATCTGACATCTCAAAACTCCCATCCCTTTAAAATAGACACACTCAGAGAAACTAACTCTCCACTGAATGAGGCATATGCCCTTCATTTGACTTAAAGCTCCTGCCTGCAGGCATTACATTGTGTGAGTCCTTGCTCAGACAGCTTTACATCAAACAAACAGCAAAGCAAACTTATCTTCTCCTTTCCCAAGGCACCAAGTTCACTTTCAGTATCTCTCCCATGGTGTAGGGCTTTTGAATAGGCTGAATAAATGTTAGTCAGCACTAAATCTCTTTCCCTCCTCACTCAATTCATTTGTGTAGAGCCTCACACATCAGAGTACATGTTTCCTGCTGCTAATTTGTTTATGATCACAGTCCTGCTGGGATCAACAGCAGCCTATTAACTTTCACAGTCATTTTTAACGACAGCCTCAGGGTTTCTCTCTGCTCATTAATTCACTTTTGTGAGAAAGTTTTGAGTGCATTAAAGTGAAGCATTTAAAATAATCCTGATTTAACCAAGTACAAGGCAATCTCACACACACACAGCTAACCTGTGGCAGGACAGGGCCAGGTGCTGGCGACAGACCAGGGCCACTAAGCCAGGGCTCCATGTGTGTCCTGGGGCTGTTCAAGAGCACCACCAATACGACTGCACTTCCACCACACACTGCAACCCAGGTCAAGGTGGAGGCAGGTTCCTAGAAAGATCTACATTAGTTTTTCTTCAAAGAAAATTATGCTCTGTGGGGGTGGGGTGCAGCTTCTCACACTGGGCCATGCCCCACCCATATACACTGGTTAAACATAGAAACACTTAACGTATAAGCTTTTCAGTTTCAAACTACTTATTTTGTTACAACTAAGATCATATCACATTTTTTTACCTCTATGTGATAGCTGAATTAATTAACTAAAACTACTGAGGTTCAACCATGATGAAACGACTTCATAGTACAGCTCTGACGGGCAGATAAAAGCAGGTGACCCAGCATAAAGCCCAAAGCAATAGTTTCTTTAAGATGATCTGAGTATTGACCTTTTTCGTAACTTTATGCTAACCTGCTACTATTGAGTATTCAACCAGAAAGATGAAAATGGAATGCAGAGTGACAATTAAATTAACAATTTTGGAGAATAACACCTTTATCTTGTGAATAAAATGTGTTAGAAATTCTCCTCAAGTACTGTGATGATGATGTTACCTCATCTTATACACCTGGTATCACTAACTCTAGCAACACACGATCCTATAAGATGTGCTTTAAAAATTCTGTGGAAACCTTGGATTTCAAGAGCATCATTAGGTCAAACTCTGGTTCCTGAAAAGCTATGTTAAAATCAATTTCTTCACATTATAACTTGCATATATAACAGTAAACAACAGTTTCCAATGGCAATTACAGGCTTTAATTTTCTTTACTCCCACTTTTTTGCTGACTAAAATAGGCAAAACATCATATTTCCACCTAAAATGTTTTGCTTGTTTTCTGGATTTCTGAGCTGGATTTCAATGTTGAGGTCCTGAAAGGTAACAAGGGATCCCAGGTAATCATTTGCAATAAGACGAAAGAATCTCTTTACCTTCAAAGTTCTGGTTCAACAAAGTGGTTTCAGTAGCTTGCTTGCTTTCTCTTTCTCTCGTGATTCTAAATTTCAGGGAGTGATGAAAGCTTACACAGAAACTATGAAGGGGAGTCATTGTAGAAGGGAAACGCCTCATGTGCATCTTAGAGTCCATTTTTGTACTCTTTGGGAAGGCAGTGCATTACTTTTAGTCGTCTAAGTAGTCCAGTTTTTAAGCATTTTAAAGTAATTTTTAAGTAGTCAATTTCAAGCAGTTCATCTCCCATTTAATTCATCAAATTAGAAGTTTCTGAATCAAGCCTGATCGTTTGTATTCTCCTGGCATTCTGAGTTCAGGAGGAAAAGAAAGTATTCCCAGGATATCTTGAATTAAAAACACACGTGACCTCAACAGCAGTGTTGACAGGCTTACCATCTGCTGTTCGCCAGAGTCACCAATCTGTCACCACTTCACACAAGTTAGACTTGTGGGTAGCCAGTCAAGGGGCAGCATTCTGCTGTGGCTCCTCTCCAGGGATGAGAAACCATCGTGGTGGCACAAAGGTGAAAGCGAGCCATGGGGAGGGAGCAGAACACGGGACACATGCCCTTCTTATGTTGTAGTCACCCACTCTGGCATGCTTTTTATCTTGAGGAAAAAAAAATGAAAAGTAAATCTTCTGAAGAAGGTGAATGACTCTTGAAAACTATTTTCTTTCATGGTATGACTGATACTGTTGGAAAACTTCCCTTATGATTCGAGTAGCAAGCCCACTCCAGTATTCTTGCCTGGAGAATCCCAGGGGTGGGGGAGCCTGGTGGGCTGCCATCTATGGGGTCACACAGAGTCGGACACGACTGAAGTGACTTAGCAGCAGCAAGAGCTTGGAGGAGAAATGGGCATTTACTTAATGGATGGTGTATAATAACATAAACCTATAGCACAGCACAGAAGCTCCTGGGTGTGAGATTCCAAGCTAATGAAGGGGAGATGTGTTTGTGGGCCATCAGCCCTGGAAACTTGCCACGTGTCACCCCTGGAAACTTAACACATGTGCCCACATCACTGCCATGTGGCTGAACCCCCTCTGAAGATCCTTCCACTCTAGAGTGAGTCCTGAGTCATCAGCCCCACAGCCAACTGACTTTCTAAGGTACTACACCAGTAGGAAGTTGAGGACTAGGGAGTTTAGGTTTATGCTAATTTTTTTCTTTTTAACAAACATGCCATTCAAGTCATACTAATTAAAACAACACAGCAGGAGTTACATCTTCTTTTATGCTCTCTACCAAACAGTCCTCCCACTCATCTGTCACCAACATGGACATTTTATGAGAAACACTTTTCAGTATTTGTTTACTAGTTCGTCTTTTACATACAGTTGGAATGAATAATCTAGACTGGCATTCTCCCCAACTCTAGAGTGAGGCCTGAGTCATCAGCCCCACAGCCAACTGACTTTCTAAGGTACTACACCAGTAGGAAGTTGAGGACTAGGGAGTTTAGGTTTATGCTAATTTTTTTTCTTTTTAACAAACATGCCATTCAAGTCATACTAATTAAAACAATACAGCAGGAGTTACATCTTCTTTTATGCTCTCTACCAAACAGTCCTCCCACTCATCTGTCACCAACATGGACATTTTATGAGAAACACTTTTCAGTATTTGTTTACTAGTTCGTCTTTTACATACAGTTGGAATGAATAATCTAGACTGGCATTCTCCCCACCCATCTACCCAGCAAATGTGTTTTTCGTTATCTGAGGTTTTCTCAGAACCCAGAAGACTGTAATCAATATAATACAGTGACAATTTAAGCAAGAAAGAAATATCACTTTAAAGAGGAAATGCCGAGAATTGTAAAAAAAGTTAAAAAAAGTGTGACAAAATGAGGAGCCACAGACACAGAGGTATACCCCTGTCAGGAGACCATGGAAATGGAATGGGTGGGATGGGAAGAATAAAAAGAAAAATAAACCATGTGGCAGGTAATTGCAGCTTTCTGTTTTTCCAGAGGGCTTCCCTGGTGGCTCAGAGCTTAGTGTCCGCCTCCAATGCGGGAGACTCGGGTTCGATCCCTGGGTTGGGAAGATCCCCTGGAGAAGGAAATGGCAACCCACTCCAGTATTCTTGCTTGGAGAATCTCATGGACTGTGGAGCCTGGTGGGCTGCAGTCCACGGGGTCACAAAGAGTCGGACACGACTGAGTGACTTTACTTACTTACTTACTATTTTTCCAGACCCACATTCATCTCAGACATGTATGCTTTCATTTTCTATACTTCCAGGAACACTGACCCTCTTTCTGTTCCTGGAATCCTTAAGGCCAAACGCAGTTTGTTTTGACTTGCCCGCTCAGAGCAGCAGGATTGTCTGAAAATGCCCAGGGGGTTGTACTTGTAGGAGAAGAGACATCGACACTGGATACTTTAGGTCTGTACTGCTGACTTCGATTTTATTGGTCCAGTTTTCACTTTATTCTTGTGCTGGGTGAAGTCATACAATAAAACTCAAGAAAGGAAAATAATTGATTGGATGTACTATTAAGTTAATTAGCTTAGTTTTTTAAAAAAATATAGTTCACAAATGAGGTGAGTAATTTATAGATGTTTAGAATCATAAAAAATGTTGATTTCTTTTTGTTTTACTGCTGGTGAGTATTATCTGGGGCAGAACTAGGCAGCTCATAATGTTTGTGGGCTTGTGTATGTTTAAAAGTTTGTCTGTGAAGCAGGGTGACTGCCTGTTCTCAGTGCTGATGGAGGATCAGAGAAGAATCTGTCAGTTGGGGACCACTCCCTTTCTAAATTCAAAACTTTATCTATGTTTTTTAGTTTTTAAAATTTCTTAGTTGCTTTTTGAAGCAGTGATGCTTTTTGTTTGGGAGTTTTAGTCTTTAACTTCTAAGCAATGTACTTTCATTAGTCTCTTTTATGGCCTTCATTTCTCTTCCCTTCCTGCACCCCATGAACCTCATTACTTGTTATTATATGACCTTGAGCAAGCTGTTTAGTTTGTGTATCTCATCTATAAAATAAGTTAAAAACATTCCTTTAAAGTTCATTTCCAGTTATTCTCCATTTTTATTCACTCCCTTAGAGAATTTCTGTTTAATTTTATTTATTATCTATATATGAAAAAGTCCTAAATTGATATTCCCAGCCTCAGTTTCTCTCACTCCCAATTATCTGTATGCTTTTACGATATATATGTCTCACTAGAATTCAAGGCTTAAGTATTGAACTCTGGTTGTTAAAATGAAATTTCCTCTTTAAGAAAATTAATAGCATGTCTTAAAGAGTCATGAAATATATTCATGTATATACATAACCCAGGAATTCTACTTCTAGGAATCCACAATAAGAAACAGTTCAAGATATATTTTTGGAAAGTATGTTCATTGTTCCTCCTTCTCCAAATTGAAAGGAATCTGAATAAACAATAAAAAGGGATTAAGTAAGTTATGATACATCAACCTGATAAATACTAAAAATCTATTAGAAAGGCTTACTTCCTTTTAGCCACAATGAAATGTGAGTACTATTATATATAATGTAATATAATATCACGTATGTGAACTGAACCCCTTACAAAGTTCTGGCAGGAAATATATGAAAATGATAATAACTGTGTATTCAGATGGCAGATCAATTGTGAATCTTTATTTTGTTTTCTCTTTTTCCAAGCTTGCAATTATGTTTTTTACCCCTCTTGCTGTTGGAAAAAATAATCAATGTTGAAAACTGATCTTATTTCTTTTCTTCCTAAAGTCTTTCCCCAGTGGCTACCAGTGTGTCTTCTCAAGTCCTCTAGATCTAACCCATGTCTCTAATGTCTTCTGTGTTGGCAGGCGGAATCTTTACCACAAT
This sequence comes from Aepyceros melampus, assembly GCA_006408695.1. Lineage (NCBI taxonomy): Eukaryota > Metazoa > Chordata > Mammalia > Artiodactyla > Bovidae > Aepyceros > Aepyceros melampus. The sequence goes on from SJXQ01006163.1 coordinate 106,848, forward strand.
GGCACCCCACTCCAGCACTCTTGCCTGGAAAATCCCATGGATGGAGGAGCCTGGTAGGGTGAGTCCATGGGGTCACTAAGAGTCAGACATGACTGAACAACTTCCCTTTCACTTTTTACATTCATGCATTGGAGAAGGAAATGGCAACCCACTCCGGTGTTCTTGCCTGGAGAATCCCAGGGATGGGGGAGCCTGGTGGGCTTCCATTTACGGGGTGGCACAGAATTGGACATGAGTTGATCCCCTTTAGGATTTACTGGCTTGATCTCCTTGCAGTCCAAGGGACTCTCAAGAGTCTTCTCCAGCACTACCATTAGAGAGCATCAATTCTTTGGTGCTCAGCCTTCTTTATGGAACAACTCTCACATCCATATATTACTACTGTAAAAAGCGTAGCTTTGACTATTGGGACTCTTGTCAGAAAAGTGATATCTGTGCTTTTTTTTTTAATATACTGTCTAGGTTTGTCATAACTTTCTTCCAAGGGTCAAGTGCCTTTTAATTTCATGGCTGCAATCACTGTCCCTAGTGATTTTGGAGCTGAAGAAAATAAAATCTGTCACTGTTTCCACTCTTTCCCCTTCTACCTGCCATGAAATTATGGAACTGGATGCTATGATCTTAGTTTTTTGAATGTTGAATTTTAAGCCAGCTTTTTCTTTCTCCTCTTTCACCCTCATCAAGAGACTCTTTAATTCTTCTTTACTTTCTGCCATCAGAGTGGAATCATCTGCATATCTGAGGTTGTTCATATTTCTCTTGAGCAATCTTGGTTCCAGCTTGTGGTTCATCCAGCTGGCATTTTGCATGAAGTACTCTGCATAGAAGTTAAATAAGCAGGGTGAAGTATACAGCCTTGTCATACTCATTTCTCAATTTTGAATCATTCTGTTATTTTACATCCAGTTCTAACTGTTGCTTCTGATCTGCATACAGGTTTCCCAGGAGACAGATGTGGTGGTCTGGTATTCCCATCTCTTTAAGAATTTCCCATAATTTGTTGTGATCCATACAATCAAAGGCTTTAGCGTAGTCAATAAAGCAGAAGTAAATGTTTTTCTGGAATTCCCTTGCTTTCTCTATATCCAACAGATGGCAATTTGTTGGCAATTTTCTCTCTGATTCCTGCCTTTTCTAAATCTAGCTTGTACATTTGCAAGTTCTCAGTTCATGTACTGTTGAAGCCTAACTTGAAAGATTTTGAGCATAACCTTGTGAAATGAGTACAATTGTGCGGTAGTCTCAACATTCTCTGGCATTGCCCTTCTTTGGGACTGGAATGAAAACTGACCTTTTCCAGTTGATGTTGGTGAAATTTAAAAATATCCAACTAAAATGTTAGCATAATGCTCATTTTTCAGATTTTGAAACAGACACAGAAGAGGACAGAGCCCAAGCCTGCACTGCTGGTTGCTGGAAGGTGAGATTTGGAACAAGTCTGCCCAATTCACAGTCAACTGCTGTTTTATAACACACCACAGGGAACTGAAAAACAAACTGAATTATCGAGATATGGTATTGAACACCTGATTTATATAATGTGCTGCATTAAGCCCTGGCAGGACTGGATATACAAAGAAAACCTACTCCTTTTCTTAAAGAAACAGTTGCTTAGCTGAGAGACAAGCTTGAACAGTCCAAACAACGCAGAATCCATTAAACAGTTCTATGAAGGTGCAAAGCAGAGAGGTGCCTCTATGTAGCTTGCTAGTGATCTGTCATGAGAAGGAATGCCAGAACATGTGCAGGAATGCTGGATAACATATCCTTCATACTCTTTATCACTTAAGACAACTTGTGTGAGAATGAATCAGGAGACATTTCAGCTCACAGAACTTGTGAGTATGTACAGGGGGCCTGTGCTTGACTGCAAATTAACAAGAATTCACATGACAAACAACCTGGAGGGGTAGGGGAGGGTCAACTTGTGACAATTAAGGAGGCAGGACCAACTAGGCTAACAGATATGTCTGAGTAGAGACAATATTTTCCTGAGAAAACCTGATTTACTTCAATATACAAATGGATGGTGAGGACTGGCAGTATATACCATATGACACAGCCAAAATTATTTCAGCTCTTTATTTAAACATGCATTACATCCATCATCACAGCCATGGAAAAACTCATTAAAATGTCTTTCTGCTAGAGCTACCATATAATGCAGCAATCCTGCTTCTGTATATACATCCAAAAGAAATGAAATCAGAATCTTGAAGAGATACCTGTATTCCCATATTTCTTAGCATTATTCATAATAACCAAAATACGGAAACAACCTAAGTGTCCGCCAACAGATGGATGGATAAAAAAAATGTGACACAATAGGTATACTATGCATTTATATTATATATATGTAATATATGCACAGGCTTCCCAGGTGGGTCAGCAGGTAAAGAATCCGCCTGCCAATAGAGGACCCACAGGAGATGCGGGTTAGATTCCTGGATTGGAAGACCCCCTGGAGGAAGGAAATGGCCACCTACTCCAGTATTCTTGCCTGGGAAAATTCCGTGGATGGAGGAAGCTCACAGGATGGCTACAGCCATGGGGGGTCACAAAGAGTCAGACATGACTGAGCAACTGAGCATGCATGCAATATATGTACATACACACATGCAAACAATGGGATATTATTCAGCTGGAAGAAAGGTTAGTCTGCTGTTTGTGACAACATGGGTGGATCTTGAGGGCATTACATGAAGTGAAATAAACCAGACAGAGAAAGACAAATACTCTGTGACATCACTTATATATAGAATCTGAATAAGTCATATATCAAAGGCAGGTGATTTTATGTGCAATTTATGTTGAAGAATGTGGAAGATCAGCTCTTCTAATATCATCTTTTTAATGTAACAAGCTGCCTCTGTCTCCCACTTTTGGTTCAGAGGAGCCTGGAGGTTACCCAAGGCCTCAAAGTTACTGCTCTCTCAGTGAAGATGCTCTCCTCCTGGTGCCACAGGAAGCCATCAACTAGGCTGTAATGCCTTTCCAGGCACTGAAAGGCATCACCTGAGCTGACCAAGTGCCACCTGTGTTCCTGCTTGCTGCCAGGACAGTCCTGGGCACATGGGGCGGGCGAGGAGCAGAACCCTCAGAACAACAGGAATAATCTGTGTTTACCTCCACTTAGTAAGCAGTTACTGAGCAGAGGCCGTGTACAGAGCATTCCTCTGTGCATTTATAGTAAGATACCCACCAGTTCTCACAAGGATCCAGTGAGGTGAGGATTATCACCCTATTACTTTGATGATGCCCTCTTCCCATGAGACAGTTTGGATACAAAGAAGTTAAATGATTCTTCTGGGGTCATATAACCAGTCTTCTGACTCCAGGTTCAGTGCCTTCCATCACCCCATATCTGCTTACTCTGCCTGGCTATTCGGGAATCCCCTTTTCTTTTATGACTTTGTTACATCAGTGTGGCCCATAGACCCCATCTTAGCATTGTAACGGATCAGACTCTATGGGACCTTCCCTGGACAGATCCCTCCCCCAGATTTTCTGCTTGGATCGTCTCTGATGTATTTACATAATAGTTTCTCACGCACATTTCCTGAGTTGTTTTACAGATGCTAAAACCACCACCAAATGGGAGAAATGAACTACGTGATAACCCTGAGCACATGGCCCCCAGACTGACTGGCGCCTAGGGATAATGTGAATCCCTGTTACATTGCCCCATTACCTCACCATCAGCCACTCAGAGAATTATTCATGAGCTGATCGCATACTCTGGGATGCCCCTCTCTCACCTTGCCTTTAAAAATGTTTTGGTGAAACCCTTCAGGGAGTTTGGATTTGGGTTAGCACAAGTTACCTGTCCTCCTGGCTCGGCCCTGCAATACACTGTTTTCTGCTCCAGGCTCCAACATTTCAGTTTGTTTGGTTTTGCTGTGTCAGGCATATGAATCTGTGTTAGGTAAAAGCAACACGTAGGTGCTTGATAGAAAGGCTGAGTCTCGGGCCTCTTCCAGACCTGCTGACTCAGACCTTGCCTTTTATTTGCTTGTTTATTTATTTATTTTTGTTGTTGCTGTTGCTGGTTTTTATTTTAATTTTAATTTTTAATTAGAGAATAATTGATTTACAATGTTTTGTCAGTTTCTGCCATACAACAACATGAATCAGCTATGGGTTTACATAGTCCCCTCCTCCTTGAACCTCCTTCCTACCCCCTTCTTTATCCCATCCCTCGAGGTTGTCACAGAGCAACAGGTTGAGCTCCCAGTGTCACACTGAAAATTCCCAGTGGCTATCCATTTTACATATGGTAATGAATATGTTTCAATGCTACTCTTTGAATGCGTCCCACCCTTTTATTCCCCCACTGTCTCCACAAATCTGTTCTCTATTGTTGCATCTTTGTTGGTGCCCTGCAAATAGGTTCATCAGTACCATTTTTCTAGATTCCATTATATGACTTAACATATGACACTTGTCTTTCTGACTTACTTCACTCCGTATAACAGGCTCTAGGTTTATCCACAATACTATAACTGATTCAAATTCATTCCTACTTATGGCTGAGTAATACTCCGTTGTATAAATGTATCACAACTTTATCCATTCAAATGTCGACAGACATCTAAGCTGCTTCCATGTCCTGGCTATTGTAAATATTGCTGCAATGAACACTGCAGTACATGTGCTTTTTCAGTTATGGTTTTTTCAGGGTATAAGCCCAGTAGTGGGATTGCTGCAGATTTTGTATTCTAACAAGACCCCACACAGTCTGTCTGCACAGAGATCTCAGCAGAACTGCTGCATGAATCATAAAATCAGCTGGGAGCAGCTCCTCCTATAGAACCCTTTGGCTCCAGGCTCTGCAGGATTAAATTCTGCAGAGGAAAACTAATTTTGACTCTATTAGTCTTACTTCTTTAGTGCCAGAGCAGCTTATTAGGAGGCGATTTCACCTGGAAGGTAGTTTCCTACCACAGACATGAAAAAAAAATTTCCCACACAGATCTTACATTTAACGATTCTGTTTTGGAAATATTTATTGTTGTCTGTTATTTGCCAGGCACTGAGTGAGGGGCAGGGCTTAGTGATTTCCCATGGGACACAGCTGTCCACACTACTTCTGGCTTACTTGATTCAGGCAATTCCTGGTTTTAAAGTTACATGTTTGTTTATAGTAAAATTGCATCTGCACTTCTCTTAATCTTTCTTGTTGAGTCATTCATTAGGTCAAACTACATATTTTTTCAGACAACAAACATCTTTCACTGATGAAGTCTATTGCATTTAAGTATACGATGAAGTCCGTTTTATTTATACATATTTGTGTTTCCATAAATATTATATCCTGAAGCAATCCTTAATGGAAACATATTTTTTAAAGGACAACTTGTAAAAAATCATGGTAATTTTTCTACTCTTTTGTGATTAGCAAAATTCCCTCTCTGAGGTTTCATAACTCAATAGAGTTAACTTGGAAATCCTCCCAGGAAACCAATGCTGAAAATTAAGTCTCTCAGGACACGTTGTTGTCTCCATAATTTAACCTGGATGCTATTCAAAATTTGAAGAGAAATTTTTTTTTTCAAAATTTTTCATTTTGATTTCAGACAGAGATTCGTAAGACAATAGCAAGTCTTGTAGTGACTGGAACTTAAGAGAGGTGGATAATTTAAATACTTAGGGCCTTCCACCAACATCAAAATTATAGGCTGGGAACTCTGCTCCTTTATGGGAAACTAGTTCTAAAAGTAGTTCTGAAAATCCCTTGAGGTGATGACATACTCCTGGGAAAAATACCTGGCTGAGTAATTTACTTTTATATGGGAGTATTAAAAGATGAAAAGACTTTAGGCAAAGGACTTCTTATCTCCACACTTGAGAATAATTTTATTTTGCTTGAGAGTCTTTAGGCAATAATTAGTTTTCAAGGATTCAGCTTTATTATACCCTGAAAAATGTTCTGAAATATTTTTCAGTTCAATTCAGTTGTTCAGTCATGTCCAACTCTTTGCAACCCCATGGACTGCAGCACGCCAGGCTTCTCTGTCCATCACCAACTCCTGGAGCTTGCTCAAACTCATTTCCATTGAGTCGGTGATGTCATCCAACAACCTCATCCTCTGTCATTCCCTTCTCTTGCCTTCAGTCTTTCCCAGAATCAGAGTGTTTTCCAGTGAGTCAGTTCTTCATGTCAGGTGGCCAGAGTATTGGAGTTTCAGCTTCACATTGGTCCTTCCAATGAATATTCAGGACTGATTTCCTTTAGGATGGACTGGTTGGATCTCCTTGCAGTCCAAGGGACTCTCAAGAGTCTTCTCCAACACCACAGTTCAAAAGGATCAATTATTCAGTGCTCAGTTTTCTTTATACTCCAACTCTAACATCCATACCTGACTACTGGAAAAACCATAGCTTTGACTAGATCAACATTTGTGGGCAAAGTAATGTCTCTGCTTCTTAATATGCTATCTAGGTTGGTCACAGCTTTTCTCCAAAGGAGCAAGTGTCTTTTAATTTCATGGCTGCAGTCACTATCTGCAGTGATTTTGAAGCCCAAGAAAATAAAGTCTGTTACTGTTTCCATTGTTTCCCCATCTATTTGCCATGAAGTGATGGGACTGGCTGCCATAATCTTCTTTTTTGAATGTTGAATTTTAAGCCAGCTTTTTCACTCTCTTTCACTTTCATCAAAAGGTTCTTCAGTTCCTTTTCACTTTCTGCCATAAGGGTGGTGTCATCTGCATATCTGAGGTTATTAATATTTCTCCCAGCAATCTTGATTCCAGCTTCTGCTTCATCCATCTCAGCATTTTGCGTGATGTGCTCTGCATATAAGTTAAATAAGCAGGGTCACAATATACAGCCTTGATGTACTGCTTTCCCAATTTGGAACGAGTCTGTTGTTCCATGGCCAGTTCTAACTGTTGCTTCTTGACCCGCATACAGATTTCTCAGGAGGTAGGAAAGGTGGTCTGGCATTTCCATCTCTTGAATAGTTTTCCACAGTTTGTTGTGATCCACAGAAAGTATTTGGCACAGTCAATAAAGCAGAATTAGATGTTTTTCTGGAACTCTCTTGCTTTTTCTATGATCCAACAGATGTTGGCAATTTGATCTCTGGTTCCTGTGCCTTTTCAAAATCCAGCTTGAACATCTGGAAATTCACAGTTCACATACTGTTGAAGCCTGACTTGAAGAATTTTAAGCATTACTTTGCTGGCATGTGAGATGAATGCAATTGTGTGGAGTTTGAACATTCTTTGGCATTGCCTTTCTTTGGAATTGGAATGAAAACTGACCTTTTCCAGTCCAGTGGCCATTGCAGTGTTTTCCAAATTTGCTGGCATATTGAGTGCAGCGCTTTCACAGCATCATCTGTTAGGATTAGAAATAGCTCTACTGGGATTCCATCACTCCCACTAGCTTTGTTCATAGTTATGCTTCTTAAGGCACATTTAACTTTCCATTCCAGGATGTCTGGCTCTACATGAGTTATCACATGATTTTGGTGATCTGGGTCACGAAGATCTTTTTTGTATATTCTTCTGTGTATTCTTGCCACCTCTTCTTAATATGTTATGCTTCTGTTAGGTCCATGCCATTTCTGTCTTTTCTTGTGCCCATCTTTGCATGAAATGTTCCCCTGGTATCTTTAATTTTCTTGAAGAGATCTCTAGTTTTTCCCATTCTATTCTTTTCCTCTATTTCTTTGCATTGACCACTGAGGGAGGCTTTCTTATCTCTCCTGGCTATTCTTTGGAACTCTGCATTCAAAAGGGTATATCTTTCCTTTTCTCCTTTGCCTTTCACTTCTCTTCTTTTCTCAGCTATTTGTAAGGCCTCCTCAGACAACCATTTTGCCTTTTCTGCATTTCTTTTTTTGGGGGATGTTCTTGATCCCTGCCTCCTGTGCAATGTCACGAATCTCTGTTCATAGTTGTTCAGGTGCTCTACCTATCAAATCTAATTCCTTGAATCTATTTCTCACTTCCACTGTATAATTCTAAGGGGTTTGATTTAAGTCATACCTGAATGGTCTAGTGGTTTTCCTTACATTCTTCAATTTAAGTCTGAATTTGGCAATAAGGACTTCATTATCTGAGCCACGGTCAGCTCCTGGTCTTGTTTTTGCTAACTGTATAGAGCTTCTCCATCCTGGCTGCAAAGAATATAATCAATCTGATTTTGGTATTGGCCATCACGGTGATGTCCATGTGTAGAGTCTTATCTTGTGTTCTTGGAAGAGGGTATTTACTATGATCATAGGCGAAAAAGAGACTGACAAGATAGTGGAGAAGGACGTGCACTCATAATCTCTTGCGAGCAATCCAAAATTACAACTCGCTGCTGAACAGGCATCAATAGGAAATTGTTGAATCCCACCAAAAGAAGATACCCCATGCCAAGGGCAAAGGAGAAGCCTCAGCAAGATGTTAGGAGGGGCAAAATTGCATTTAGAATCATGCCCCACACCCACCAGAAATGCTCAGAGGGCTCAAACAGTACCTTGTGTACACCAGGACCCAGAAACCATGCAGAGACTGAACCAGACCTGTGTTTGGAAGTACCAGTCAGCAGTGGCCTGCCACAGGGACAGGGGCTCTGGGTGCAGCAGACCTGTGACATAAGCCCTCGTGGGGGAGGTCATCATTAACCCCACCATAGAGCCGCTGAGCAGATGACCCACAAACTACAGAAAAAGTATATCAAGGAAATTATTGCACTGTTTTAAGAAAGTTGTAGGACCCACAAATCATTTCCCAACCTGGAGATCTGACAAAGGGACTGAGAACCCGCAGGGAATTTGAGTTTGGAGGCCAGTAGGATTTGATTACAGAACTTGCACAGGACTGGGGAAACAAACCTTGGAGGGCACAAACAAAACCTTCTGTGCACCAGGACCCAGGAGAAAGGAGCAGTGACCCCACAAGAGACTGACCCAGACTTGCCTGTGAGTATCCAAGAGTCTCCAGTGGAGGCATGAGTTGGCGGTGGCCTGCTGCAGCGTCAGAGACACTGAGTGGGGCAATGCATGCATGGGACCTTTTGAAGGAGGTTGCCCTTATCTTCATTACCTCCACCATAGTTTGGTCTCAGGTCAAACAACAGGGAGGGAACGCAGCCCCATTCATCAATAGAAAACTGGATTAAAGATTTGCTGAGCATGGCCCCACCCATCAGAACAAGACCCAGTTTCCCCCTCAGTCAGTCTCTCCCATCAGGAAGCTTCCATAAGCCTCTTATCCTTCTCCATCAGAGGGCAGACAGAATGAAAACCACTATCAGAGAAACTAATAAAACTGATCCCATGGACCATCTGACACAAATGTGGTCCACTGGAGAAGGGAATGGCAAACCAGTATTCTTGCCTTGAGAACCCCACGAACAGTATGAAAAGGCAAAAAGATATGACACTGAAAGATGAACTCCCCAGGCCAGTAGGTGCCCAATATGCTACTGGAGAAGAGTGGAGAAATAACTCCAGAAGGAATGAAGAGATGGAGCCAAAGCAAAAACAATACCCAGTAGTGGATGTGACTGGTGATGGAAGTAAAGAACAATATTACATAGGAACCTGGAATGTTAGGTCCATGAATCAAGGTAAATTAAAAGTGGTGAAACAGGAGATAGCAAGAGTGAACATCATTTTAGGAATCAGTGAACTAAAATAGGCTAGAATGGTCAAATTTAATTCAGATACCTACAGACTACTACTGTGGGCAAAAATCCCTTACAAGAAATAGAGTAGTCCTCATAGTCAACAAAAGGGTCTGAATTGCAGTGCTTGGGTGCAATCTCAAAAACAGCAGAATGATCTCTGTTCATTTCCAAGGCAAATCTCTCAATATCACAGTAAACCAAATCTATGCCCCAATAGTAATGCTGAAGAAGCTGAAATTGAACGGTTCTATGAAGACCTACAAGATCTTCTAGAACTAACACCCTAAAAAGATGTCCTTTTCGTTATAGGGGACTGGAATGCAAAAGTAGGAAGTCAAGAGATACCTGGAGTAACAGGCAAATTTGGCTTTGGAGTACAAACTGAAGCAGACTAACAGCATTTTGCCAAGAGAATGCACTGGTCATAGCATGTTGTCACCCTGATAATTTAGCTTGCATACAGAGTACATCATGTGAAATGCTGGGCTGGATGAAGCACAAGCTGGAATCAAGATTGCCTGAGATATATCAATAACCTCAGATATGCAGATGACAGCAGCCTTATGGCAGAAAGCTAAGAAGAACTGTAGAGAGTCTTGATGACACTGAAAGAGGAGAGTGAAAAAGCTGGCTTAAAACTCAGCATTCAAAAATGAAGTTCATGGCATCCGGTCCCATCACTTCATGGCAAATAGATGGGGAAACAGTAGAAACAGTGACAGATTGTTTTCTTGGGCTCCAAAATCACTGCAGATGGTGATTGCAGCCATGAAATTAAGAAATCCTTCCTCCTTGGAGAAAAGCTATGCCCAACCTAAACAGTATAATAAAAAGCAGAGACATTACTTTGCCAACAAAGGTCTGTCTAGTCAAACCTATTGTTTTTCCAGTGGTCATGTATGGTTGTGAGAGTCAGACCATAAAGAAAGCTGAGTGCTGAAGAATTGATGCTTTTGAACTGTGGTGTTGGAGAAGACTTGCGAGTTCTTTGGACTGCAAGGAGATCAAACTGGTCAGTCTTAAAGAAAATCAGTTCTGAATATTCATTGGAAGGACTGATGCTGAAGCTGAAGCTCCACCACTTTGGTCACCTGATGTGAAGAACTGACTCACTGGAAAGGACCTTGATGGTGGGAAAGATTGAAGGCAGGAGGAGAAGGGGATGGCAGAGGATGAGGTGGGGGGATGGCAGAGGATGAGGTGGTTGGATAGCATCACCAACTCTATGGACATGAGTTTGATCAAGCTCCGGGAATTAGTAATGGACAGGAAGCCTGGCATGCTGCAGTTCATGGGTTGCAAAGAGCTGGACAGGACTCAGCAACTAAACTGAACTAAACTCATTAAGCATCACCAAGAATCTTTAGGTACCTCTCAAGGGCTATGACAATATTCTGAGCCATATCCTGTGAGCTGTCTTATAGATAATGGATGACCAGACTGTAGTCATGACATAAGCTGCCACTATTTCTAGAAGTGGACTCAAAGAAATGGCAACAAACCGAGTCTGAAGTTGGTACTGAAGATTAATCATACCTCAAACAGTCAAGATGATGCTGATCAGACTACTGATGACCAATTTCAAGATGACTGTCAGAGCTGACTTATCTGTCTCTGCATGTAGCCCCCTCTCTCTGTGTATAAAAAGTCTTGCCCCTTGATTTTCAGTGGGTTGGGGTCAGCCTTTGGATAGGTGTCCATCCTCCCCTCACTCTGGTTGTTGACATCCAAAAGAAGGCAAACATTCTTCATCAGCCTGGCCTCTTCATTGACTCTTGAGTGGCGAGCAACCAGATTCCACTTTTTGTAACAAGAGCAACATTTACTAGAAATTAGATCCCATTCACAGGATACAGATAAAGATTTTCATAGTTTATTTTGGCAATTAAAGACGTGCTTGTTTGTCAATTCTGGAGAAGTTTTCAGTTTTCCCTGTCTGAGGTTTCATGATTTTTTCATTTAAACTGAAAGTCGATACTTTGTGAAAGTATTGCTATTTGGGGAGAATTTAAGAAACACCAGTTACAGAAGTTAGTGCACGTAGCAAACCACTTGGTGGCAGTAAACTCCTTGTTAATCACAATATGAACCTGAACTGCTGTACGGGCTTCTTAACTCCTATTCTTTTGTGGGAGTCCTTTTTTCCTCTATAATTATTTTTGATCCACAAACAATGTCTCTGTCAAATGAAAAAGGTGTGGTTTCTTCTTGTTTTTTCTTTGTTTCCCCTAACAGACTGAATTTTATGTAAAGATTATACGTTGTAAAGAATTTTTACTATTTAATTCTCAAAACTCAATACGTTCAGAAGTCATAATGTATAATCTTTACATATAATTCAGTCTGTTAGGGGAAAAAAATAACAAGAAGAAACCACACCTTTTTCATTTGACAGAGACTTTTTTGGAGATAAAAAATGATTATAAATTATTACTTATCATTGCAACAATAGTGAGAGGCAGCTTGGGTAGTCCAGTCTGCACAGTGTGGTTAGAAAAACTTTGGTTGCCTTGGGACATTTCACTCTCCTTTGCTGAAGATGGAGGAATAGAATGACTAATCTTCCTCCACTTACAATGGGTTTTGCATCTTGATAAACCCATTGTAAACTGGAAATATCCTAAACTGAAGTGTAAATACACATAACCTACTGAACATTGTAGCTTAGCCTCACCTATCTTAAACACAGAACACTTTTGTTAGCCTATATTTGGACAAAATTATCTAACACAATGTCTGTTTTATTATAAAATGTTGGCTATCTCACATAACTTATTGAGTACTGTATGAAAGTGAAAAACAGAATGATTGCATGGGTGCAGAGGGGTTGTAAGTATGTGATAGTTTACCCTCATGATCCTGTGGCTGGCTGGGAGCTGGCTGCTACTACCCAGCACCATGAGAGAGTATCATACTATAAATCACTAGCCTGAGAACAGATCAAATTTTAAAGTACAGTTTTTACTGAAGGTGTTTTATTTTTGCATGATCACAAAGTTGAAAAATTGTAAGTTGTGCCATCAGAAGTCAGGGACTCTGTATCTAAAAGTTCTGACTCTGTAGATAAGAAGAGCAGAATCAGAACTGACTCACATAAGAGACCTCACACAGGGTCAGACACACATAGGGACTTAGTAATGTTAGTCCCAAGCCTCTCCTTATTTGTTCCTTTGAAGTACCTAGTATTCACTAGCTCTTTGAGGCATTTGCTTCTGAACCCCAGCTGGCAGTTGCTTGCTACCTTATGATCTTGTGACTGCACATGAGAAGCCAGTTCCCTGTTAAGAGTGACCTGACATGGTCGAGGTGGGACATTAGTTCCAAGTCTAAATTATTTCAAATATATGAAAATATTTATGCTAAACTATCTATGACAGGAAAGAAAGCATTAAAAATGTTCACCAGCAGAAAGCACATCAAATTATACTTAATTGTCAAAGGCCAAAATTGAGAATAAGGTAAGAATTTCTATTCTTATCACTTCAACTCAACATTGTCCTGGAGGTCCATATCAATAAAATAAGGCAAGAAAAAAAAATTAAATGTACACAGGTTGGACAAGAAAAAGTAAATGGTCTTTATTCACAAATGACATGATTATATAGGTAGAAAATTCCAAGCACTCTACCAAAAATAATAAAACTTATTAATACTGGAAATTTTATTTAGGAAATCTGTCAGGTAAAAGGTTAATATACAGAGGTTGTCTTCTTATATACTAGCAATACAAATCAGAAAATATTTAAAAGATGTCATTAACAGTAACATCACAAAGCATAAAACTCCTCAGGGGAAATTCTAACAAAAATATAACATCTCTATGTTGAAACTACAAAACATTAGTGAAACAAATTTTAAAAGTGCTAAATAAACAGATAAGCCAAATTCATGAGTTGGAAAACATATTGTTAAGATGTCATTTCCCCCAATTGATCTATGGATTCCGTGNAAAGCATAAAACTCCTCAGGGGAAATTCTAACAAAAATATAACATCTCTATGTTGAAACTACAAAACATTAGTGAAACAAATTTTAAAAGTGCTAAATAAACAGATAAGCCAAATTCATGAGTTGGAAAACATATTGTTAAGATGTCATTATCCCCCAATTGATCTATGGATTCCGTGAAATCCCAATCAGAATCTCGGAAGACTTTTTATAGAAACTGACAAATTGACTCTAAAACATATTTGGAAATGAGAAGTACGCAAAAAGACCAAGAAAATTCTGAAAGACTTTTAATTACAATTTTGAGGCTTAATATAAAACTATAGCAATCAAGACAGTATGGTATTTGCATGAATACAAACATTTAGATCAATGAACATAATAGAGGAGTCCAGAAATAGACTCACACAAATATAATCAACTAATGACAAACATGAAAGAATAGTTCAATGGAGTAAGTATAATCTCAACAAATCGATGTTGAAACAATTAGATATCACTTTGCAAAAGACTAAAAAAGTCAACCTAAACTTCACCCCTTTGATGAAAATGAACTGAAAGTGGATCAGAGATTTAAAAATATAAAGTAAAACTATAAAAAATTTAAAGAAAACACATAGAAAAATCTTCCTGATTAAGGGTTAAGCAAATCTTAGATATGACACCAAAAGTGCAATCTGTAAAAGAAAAATTTAATTTCATCTAATTTAAGCTTTCATGCTTCAAAGGACACCATCAAGAAAGTAAAAAGAAAACCTACAGAATATTTGCTGAGGGAGAAAATATTTGCAAATCATATGTTTGATTACGTGTTGTGCCCAGAGCATGTAAGGAATACCTTAAATGCGATAATAAAAAGGTAAACGAGTTAAAAGAGGGTGAAGGATATGAACAGACACGTCACCAAAGAAGAAATACAGATGGCCAATAAGCACACGAAAAGATGACCAACATCACGGCCTGCTAGGGAATTGTCAGTTGAAACCACAAACCTCTCACCACACTGAACGGCTATAATAAGAAAGATGGTCAACAAAGAAGTGATGAAGAGAATAAGGACAGATTGCCACTCACACAGTAACTGGGAAAAATGTAAAATGGTGCAACCATTTTGGAAGAGTTTAGTAACTTCTTAAAAAGTTAAATATAAAGTTACCATATTGACCCAGCGATTTCATTCCTAGGTATTTACCCAAGAGAAATGAAAATATATTCACATAAAAGCTTGTCCATTCATAGCAGCATTAATCGCAATAATCAAAGAGTGGAAAAAACCCAATGCTCATTAATGGATGAAAGGATAAAAAAATGTGATATATCCATACAGTGGAATAATTCCATACAAAGAGTAAAGTTAATAAATATGTGTGACAACATGGGTGAGCTTAGAAAACACTTTACTGAGTGAAAGAAGACAGACACATATTGTATGATTTCATTTATAGGAAACATTCAAAATAGACCAATGCATAAGAGGCAGAATAATAATCCAACCGGATTATTGGATGCCAAGAGCTGGGTAGAGGGAAGATTGGGGGGTGACTTTTAAGTGGTACAGGTGTTTTTGGGATATGATAAAAATGTTCTAGAATGATGTTGATGATAGTCACACAAGTTCAAGTATATTAAAACTCACTGAATTATACTCTTAAACAATAAACTAATAAAAAATCATTTATGTAGATTCATACTATGTAACTTTCAAGGATATGTACATACTTAAGAATACACTTAAACATATTAGGAATGCCTTTGGGTGGAGAATAAAATAAATAGGAAAAGAATTCTGCCTCCTCCAAAAAAACCCCCAGAGAAACAGAATAGATCAGTGGTTAACAGGGGTCAGGAGTAGAGGCAGAATTTAATTACAAAGGGCAACACAAAGGAATCTTATATCCAGTGATGAAATTGTTCTGTATCTTGATTGTTGTGGTGGTTTCACAAATCTACATGTGTGATAAAACTCATGGAATTGCATACCAAAAGAAAAAGTTACTTTTTAATGAACATAAAGTTTGGGAGAGAGGCAGTGTAACATGTATGATATCATAAGTGAAACGAATCGCCGGTCTACATTCAATGTGGGATGCAGGATATTTGGGACTGATGCACTGGATAATCCAGAGAGATGGGGGAGGTGGGGGTCGGGATTGGAAGTTCATGTACACTTGTGACTGATTCATGTCGATGTATAGCAAAACGAATTGTAAAGCAAAACAAACTAAAAAATAAACATTATTAAAAAAATTGTATTGAGACACGTGCCTTGTATTATTTTAATTATTTTTATTTATCATATATAAGATATTATTAACTATATATATATTATTATTGTAACCCTCTTCCACTTTTTCATAAAGTGTCTATATTACTCTTTTCTATGTGAACAATCTCTTTTAATTTATTTTTAACAAATTCATGCATTAATCAGTGTGTTGGGTAATTCTCAGTTTAGTACATACAAGGTATGCTGCATGGATGAACCTTACATATATTATTTTTGTATTTGCATTTAAAGGTTTTGATTTCTTTTGCATTGGAAATGGCCTTACCTGTTGAAAACAGTCATTTGCCAGTACAAAACTGAGGATTTTGTTCAAACCCAGAAGCTAATTGTGTAAAAGAGCTTCCACTCTGTGTTTATAATACTTGCTCTATGGTAGTCACCACAAGCACTGTGGGTGGTATTACTAACTAACTCCTTTAGATTAATTAGAACATACTTTTATGAATTTCTCTTATCTTTTAAAAAGGGACTTTATTTAAAAAATTGAGATGTACAAAGATTTTCCATATACCCTTTTCCCCTGACGTGTATAACCTCATCCATTATATCATTGGTATCATTGTACCAGAATGGTACATTTGTTTTAAACCAGGGATGACCTTCTTTGACACATCATTATCATCCAAAGTCCATAACTTACCTCAAGATTCACTCTTGGTTTTATACAGTCTATGGTGGTGGTGTTTATCTGTAAGTTGTGTCCAACTGTTATGACCGCATGGGCTGTAGCCTGCCAGGCTCCTCTGTCCATAGGGTTTCCCAGGCAAGAATACTGGAGTGGGTTGCCATTTCCTTCTCCAGGGGATCTTCCCGACTCAGAAATTGAATACAGTCTCTTGCGTTGCAGGCAGATTCTTTATCGACTGATCTGCAAGGGAATCCTATACAGTCTATGGGTTTGGACAACAGTATAATTATAAGTATCCATTGTTATGGTATCATACAGATATTTTTCTGCTCTAAAAATCTCCTGTGCTCTGCCCTTTCATCATTTCCCTTCCATCCCGTGGCATCACAGATCATTTTACTTAATCCAGCAGTTTGACTTTTCCCAGAATGTCACTTAGTTGGAATCTGATAGCATGCTGTGTCTTCAGAGTGACTTCTTTTGCTGAGTAACATACATTTAAGGTTCCTCCATGTCTTTTCATGGATTGTTAGCTCATTTTTCTTTAGTGCTAAATGTTGGTGCATGTACAAAGTATATTTATCCATTCACCTACTGAATGAAATTTTGGTTGTTTCCAAGTTTGGCAATTATGAATAAAGCTCCTATAAATATGCATGTATGGGTTTCTGTGTTGACAGAAGTTTTCAAATCCTTTGGGTAATACCAAAGAGTGCAATCATATGGTAAGACCATGTTTAGTTTTGTGAGAAGCTACCAGACTGTCTTCCAAAGTGGTTGTACCATTTTACACTCTCACCAGTAATGTCTGAGAACTCCTGTGGCTTCATACCCTTACCAGAATTTGATGTGATCACTGTCCTAGATTCTGGCCATTCAAATAGTTGTACAGTGGTATCCTATTGCTTTAATTTACATTTCTCTAACAATGTGATGATGTGTATCCTATCATAGGCTTATTGTCATCCGTATATTTTATTTGGTGAAGTATCTGTTAAGATCTTTGGCTGGCTTTTTAACTAAGTTGTTTGTTTTCTTCTTGTTGAGTTTTAAGAGTTCTTTGTATATTTTGGATAGCAGTTCTTTATCAAGTGCGTCTTTTGCAAATATTTTCTCCCAAACTATGGATTGTCTTCTCATTGTCTTGATGTCCTCTTTCACAGAGCATAAATGTTCAATTTTGATGAAATCTAGTTTGTCTTTCCTCTTTTTTTGTTTCTATTATTTTATTTTAAAAATATTATTAAACTTTTTATTTCAAATTGAAGAATAGTTGATTATCAGTGTTGTATTATTTTAGGTATAGAGCAAAGTGATTCAGTTATCTATTGTTTTTAAAATTCTTTTTGCATTTAGTTTGTTACATAACATTGAGCAGAGTTCCTTGTGCTATACAGTAGGTCCTTATTGGCTATCCATTTTAAATACAGCAGTGTATGCAAATCAGTCCCAAATTCCCCAACTATCCCTTCACTCCCCACTTCCATCTTGGTATTTAATTTAATATGATGTTTGTTCTCTAGGCCTGTGAGTCTGTTATTGTTTTGTAAGTAAGTTCATTTGTATCATTTAAAAAAAATTCCATGTATAAGCAATATGACATGGTATTTGTATTTTTTTGTTTCTATTATTTTATTTTAAAAATATTATTAAACTTTTTATTTCAAATTGAAGAATAGTTGATTATCAGTGTTGTATTATTTTAGGTATACAGCAAAGTGATTCAGTTATCTATTGTTTTTAAAATTCTTTTTGCATTTAGTTTGTTACATAACATTGAGCAGAGTTCCTTGTGCTATACAGTAGGTCCTTATTGGCTATCCATTTTAAATAGAGCAGTGTATGCAAATCAGTCCCAAATTCCCCAACTATCCCTTCACTCCCCACTTCCATCTTGGTATTTAATTTAATATGATAAGTTTGTTCTCTAGGCCTGTGAGTCTGTTATTGTTTTGTAAGTAAGTTCATTTGTATCATTTTAAAAAAATTCCATGTATAAGCAATATCACATGGTATTTGTCTTTCTCTGATTTGGTTCCATATATTTATTTCTAGGTCCATCCATGTCACTGCAAATGGCATTGCTTCATTTTTTTTTTAAATGGCTGAGTAATATTCCACTGAGTATATTACCACATCTTCTTTATCAGTTCACCATAATTCACATGCAGGGTGACATGGTAATGCTATTTTCAGTGTTTTAAGGAATCTTCATACTGTTTTCCATAGCAGCTGTACCAGTTTACATTTCCACCAACAGTGTAAGAGGGTTGCCTTGTTTCTACACCCTCTCCAGCATTTATAGTTTGTAGATTTTTTGATGATAGCCATTCTAACTGATAAGTGATACTTCACTGTATTAATAATTTTGATTTTAATGTCTCTGATAATTAATGATGTTGAACATCTTTTCACCTGCTTCCTGGCCATCTGTATGTCTTCTTTGGAAAATGTCTATTAAGGTCTTCTGTCCATTTTTTGATTGTGTTTTTTGTTTTGATGATATTAAGCCACATGAGCTGTTTGAAAATTTTGGAAGCTAATCCCTAATCTATAACATGTTTGCAAATATCTTCTACCACTCTTTGGGTTGCCTTTTCATTTTGTTTAAGGTTGCCTTTGCTGTGCAAAAGCTTTTGAGTTTAACTAGGTCCCATTTGTTTATTTTTGTTTTTATTTTCACAACCCTTAGAGACTTAAGGAAAAAAAATGTTGCTGAGATTTCTATCAAAGAGTATTCTTTCCAGGTTTTCCTATAAGAGTTTATAATGTCTGGACTAACATTTAGGTCTTTAATCCATTTTCAGTTTTTTTGTGTGTATGATGTTTAAGTGTTTTAATTTCATTTTTAAACATATGGCTGACCATTTTAACCAGAACCATTTATTGAAGAGGCTGTCTTTCCTCCATTGTATAGTCTTATCTACTTTGTCACAGATTAATTGATCATCTATTAATTAATCCACAAGACTAAAAACTAACTGGAAAAGGTCACTTTTGATTCCAAACCCAAAGAAGGGCAATGGCAAAGAATGTTCAAACTGCTGCATAATTGAACTCATCTCACATGCTAGCAAAGTAATGCTCAAAATTCTCCAAGCCAGGCTTCAATAGTCCATAAACCATGAACTTCCAGATATTCAAGCTGGATTTAGAAAAGGCAGAAGAACCAGAGATCAAATTGCCAACATCTGTTGGATCATAGAAAAAGCAAGAGAGTTCCAGAAAAAACATTAATTCTGCTTTATTGACTGCGCCAAAGCCTTTGACTGTGTGGATCACAACAAGCTGGAAAATTTGTCAAGAGATGGGAATACCAGACCACCTGACCTGCCTCCTGAGGAATCTATGGAAGTCAAGAAACAACATTTAAAATTGGACATGGAACTACTGACTGGTTCCAAATAGGGAAAGGAGTATGTCAAGACTGTATATTATCACCCTGCTTATTTAACTTATATGTAGAGTACATCATGTGAAATGCTGGGTTGGATGAAGCACAAGCTGGAATCAATATTGTCAGGAGAAATATCAATAACCTCAGATATGCAGATGACACCACCCTTATGGCAGAAAGCGAAAAGAACTAGAGCCTTTTGATGAAAGTCAAAGAGGAGAGTGAAAAAGTGGCTTAAAACTCAACATTCAGAAAACTAAGATCATGGCATCCGGTCCCATCACTTCACGGCAAATAGATGGGGAAACAATGGAAACAATGAGAGGCTTCATTTTTTTTTTGGGCTCCAAAATCACTGCAGATGGTGACTGCAGCCATGAAATTAAAAGATGCTTGCTCCTTGGAAGAAAAGCCATGACCACCTAGATCGCATATTAAAAAGCAGAGATCTATCTTTGCTGATAGATCTAGTCAAAGCTATGGTTTTTCCAGTAGTCATGTATGCATGGAAAAGTTGGACTATAACGAAAGCTGAGCACTGAAGAATTGATGCTTTGGAAGTGTGGTGTTGAAGACTCTTGAGAGTCCCTTGGACTGCAAGGAGATCAAATCAGTCAATCCTAAAGGAAGGACCAGTGCTGAAGCTGAAACTCCAATACTTTAGCCACTTGATGTGAAGAACTGACTCATTGGAAAAGACCCTGATTCTGGGAAAGATTGAAGGCAGGAGGAGAAGGGGATGACAGAGGATGAGATGGTTGGAGGGCATCACCGACTCAATGGACAGGAGTGTGAGCAAGCTCCGGGAGCTGGTGATGGACAGGGAAGCCTGTCGTGCTGCAGTTCATAGGTCACAAAGAGACGGACAAGACTGAGTGACTGAGTTGATCATAGGTGCATGGGTTTATTTCTGAGCTTTATGTCCTGTTCCAGTAATTTATATTTCTGTTTTTGTGCCACTACCATACTGTTTTGATAACTATAACTTTGTAGTATAGCCTGAAGCCAGGGAGATTGATTCTTCCAGTATCTTCTTTTTTTCAAGATTGTTTTGGTTATTCAAAGTCTTTTATGTCTCCATACAAATGTTAAAGTTTTTTTGTATTCAGTTCACTTCAGTTCAATCATTCAGTCGTGTCCGACTCCTTGCAACCCCATGAATCGCAGCACGCCAGGCCTCCCTGTCCATCACCAACTCCCGGAGTTCACCCAGACTCACGTCCA
>SJXQ01006163.1:129161-139828 GCA_006408695.1 Aepyceros melampus
TCTTTCTGATCTTTTGTTGTTAGGGTGTAGAAATGCAACATATTTCTATGTATTAATTTCATAGACTGCAATTTCACCAAATTCATTGATGAGGTCTAGTAGTTTTCCAAGATCATCTGTAAAATTTTCTATTTATGGTATTATGTCACCTGCAGTGATAATTTAACTTCCTTTCCAATTTGAATTCCTTTTATCTCATTTTATTCTCTGATTTCCATAGCTAGGACTTCCAAAACATTGTTGAATAAATGTGGTGAGAGTGGATTTCTTGTTCTGTTCCTGATCTTATAGGAAATGTTTTCAGTTTTTCACTGTTGAATGTGATGTTAGACCATGATTTTTTAAACATGGTCTTTATTGTGTTAGTTATGTTCCTTCCATGCCAACTTTCTGGAGAGTTTTTATCATAAATGTTAAATTTTGTCAAAAGCTTTTCCTGCCTCTATTGAGAAGATCACATGATATTTATTCTTCAGTTTGTTCATGTGGGTATCATATTGATTGATTTGCAGATTTTGAAAACCCCTTGCTTCCTTGGGATAAATCCCACTTGATTGGTGTATGATCCTTTTAATGTATTGGTGGATTCAGATTTGCTAGTATTTTGTTAAGAATTTTTGCATCTATGTTCATAAGTGATATTGGCCCATAATTTTCTTTCCCTTTCTTTCCTTTTTTTTTTTTTTTGAGATATCATTGTCTGATTTTGCTATCAGGGTGATGGTGGCATCATAGAATGAGTTGGGAGTATTTTTTCTTCTGCAATTTTTTGGAACAGTTTGAGAAGGGTAAATGCTAGCTCTTCTTTAATTATTTGATAGGATTTGACTGTGAAGCTAACTGGTCCTGGAATTTTGTTTTTGGAAAGTTTTAAAATCACAGTTTCAATTTAATTGCTTGTGCTTAGTCTGTTCATATTTTCTGTTTCTTCCTGGTTTTACCTTGGAAGAGTGTATCTTTCCAAAAATTTGTACATTTTTTCCCAGGATGTCCATTTCTTGGTATACAGTTGCNAGTATTTTTTGACTATTCTCTTTGATTTCTTCAGTGATCCATTGGTTGTTTAGTAGCATATTGTTTAGCCTTCACATGTTTGTGCTTTCTATGGTTTCTTCTTGTAGTTTATTGCTAACCTCATAGCAGTTGTGATCAGAAATGATGTTTGATATGATTTCAATTTTCTTAAATTTACCAAGACTCATCTTGTGGCCCAGCATGTGGTCAATCCTGGAGAATGTTTCATGTGCATTATTACTGTGTTACTGTACATTTCTCCCTTTATGGTTGTCAGTATTTGAGATGCTCCTATGTTAGGTGCATATATATTGGCAATTGTTATTCTTCTTGAATTGATCCCTTGATCACTATGTTGTGTCCTTTCTTTCTATAACAGTCTTTGTTTTAACATCTATTTTGTCTGATATGAGTATTGCTACCCAGCTTTCTTTTGATTTCCACTTGTGTGGAATACCTCCTTCCATCCTCTCACTTTCAGTCTTTATGAATCCCTAGGTCTGATGTGGGTCTCTTGTAGATAGCATATCTATAGGTCTTATTTTTGTGTCTACCTAGCTAGTTTATATCTTTTGGCTAGTGTACTTAATCCATTTACATTTAAGATAATTATTGATATGTTTGCTCCTATTACAATTTTCTTAATTGTTCTGGGTTTGTTTTTGTAGGTCTTTTCCTTCTCTTATGTTTCCTGCTTAGAAAAATCCCTTTAGCATTTGTTGTAAAACTGGTTTTGGTGGTGCTGAATTTTCTTAACTTTCCTGTCTGTAAAGTTTTTTTGTTTCTCCATCAAATCTGAATGAGAGCCTAGCTGGTTATAGTATTCCTGTTTGTAAGTTCTCTTTCATCACTTTAAATGTATCACACCACTCCCTTGTGGATTGCAGGGTTTCTGCTATGAAATCAGCTGATAACCTTATGGAGTTCCCTTGTATGATATTTGTTGTTTTTCCCCTGTTGTTTTTAATATTTTATCTTTGTCTTTAATTTTTGTCAATTTGATTACTATGTGTATCAGCATATTCCTCCTTGGGTTTATTCTACTTGGGACTCTCTGCTTGTAATCATAAATGATAAAATTTATCACCTTGCACTATGTTAAGATCATTCTATAATTAAATTAATGCAGGCTGATAATTAACATAGGGCTGATGATAAACATATGTACAAAAACAAGGACACAGATTTGTAGGAAGGGAAAAATCTCTATGTGAATATGCTCCAAAAAAGTGAATTAAAAGGTGGGAGAAAAAAATACATTCCACTTAAATATTTAGGTAATTAAATCTTTCTGTTATGTTCTAAAGGAGATGGTGAAGGAGCAGATAATAGGCATATATGGTGACATTGACAAGGCTTTTTTTGAATGACAGAATGGGGGCAATCATGTCAACAGGTCAATATGTCAATATGTCTGCTAGTTGGGCAACTCTATGTATCCTTAGGCAAATTAGAAACTCTAGTATAGGAATTAACTGAGTTTGAACATAAACATTTATACATAAGGTATACCGTATAAGGGATATGTCTTATATATTAGGCAGACCTAACTTTATTGCCATATTCAAAATAGTTTTTAAAATTTGAGTTTTAAAAGGAAAAGCTTTAAATAACTTTTAAAGAAAAATGTAATATTAATTTTGTTTTTTCATCCTTGTAGATAAAATGAAATGTTGCCATAGTAAGTTGTGAGGTGATCAAATTTCTGATAAGCTATTTTGGTTTATTTGAACAAGGAAGCATGGCAGGTAATTTTAAATATACAAAAAAGGACAAGTATATACCTTCACTTTCAGAAGGTAAAACCACTTCGGTATGTGTGTTAACTGCTAACATACTAATAAGTAGAGATAAATCTATCTTTACTTTCTATTTTTTTCTTCTTATTTTTAAAAACCAATTAATTCACTTATTTGACTGTGCCAGGTCTTAGTTGTGGAATGTGGAATCTAGTTCCATGACCAAGGACCAAACTCTGGCCCTCTGCATTGGGAGCATGTACTCTTAGCCACTGGATCACCAGGAAAGTCTCAATCCATACTTTCTCTTATTTCAAACATTTTAAGAGTGGATTTGCCATTTATATTATTTTCAATATGACTTTTAAGTTTAGAAGTGAAACTCCTATTCTGACCATCACTTTCTGCAAATCACTTCCATGGCCATTGCCACATTGTAGGGATACAAGATGCAGAACTTGTCACCCAGTCTTCAATGACCTTGATTGTTTTATCAACCCTTAAGAGAGCAGTAAGTGAAAAACAAATACTATTGATTAGGTCTAGGAGTTATTCATAAGGGCAACACATCAGTATCAATTGCAGGCAAATCTCACTTTATTTCCTATATTAAGTAAACATTGCTGTCATGAATTGTAGTCATGGTACTTTGGTTAGACTTTAAAACAACTTTTTCTTTTTCTAGACTAGTCTTTTCCCAAAAATGTAACCATGGAATGCTTTTTCATGGGAAAATTTTACCTCCCCCCTACCCACCAAAAAAATCTCTTGGAAAATTCTGAATTCCATATTCCATTTTTAAACATTCACAAGATGAGTTAGTGACTCTCATAACAAAGGAACCTACTTATCTTTGCTTAGCTCAGCAATTTCTGTTTGACCACTGAACTCTCCCCCTGCTCATGTTGTGTGAGTAGTTATGAATATCCCTCAGAACTTCTATTTCCAGGAAGACACTCTGATAAATACTTATCTTGACTGACAAATATGTTAGTCACTCAGTCATGTCTGACTCTTTGCAACCTCATGAACCAGAGATTGATCTGGGTATAACCATGGAATGCTTTTTCATGGGAAAATTTTACCTCCCCCCTACCCACCAAAAAAATCTCTTGGAAAATTCTGAATTCCATATTCCATTTTTAAACATTCACAAGATGAGTTAGTGACTCTCATAACAAAGGAACCTACTTATCTTTGCTTAGCTCAGCAATTTCTGTTTGACCACTGAACTCTCCCCCTGCTCATGTTGTGTGAGTAATTATGAATATCCCTCAGAACTTCTATTTCCAGGAAGACACTCTGATAAATACTTATCTTGACTGACAAATATGTTAGTCACTCAGTCGTGTCTGACTCTTTGCAACCTCATGACCCAGAGATTGATCTGGGTCTCCTGCATTGCAGGCCGATTCTTTACCAGTTGAACCACCAGGGAAGCTGGGATAGAATCAGTTTAGATAAATGTTACATCCTTCCAAAGCTTGAAAATTCTGATAAGCTCTTGGAGGAGCCACTACACCACAACTAAATGAGTCGAGGGGAAAGGACTTTTGGGAATTACAAGGCTGCTGATCAGTGGTAGACAACACCTACTTAAGGAGATTCCTGAGATTTAAGGGAACCCAATTGTACTGTGGATGTAGCTGAAGAGTCCTCTGATAGTACATATTGGCCTCTTCTGTGTTTTTGGTCAGTATTTCAAAGTTGTTCAGCACAATTTCATGGTGTGGATACAGCCTGAAATAATGTAAATGCTAAGCCTTGATTGTCAAACTCCTCTAAGTTTGGCATAGTTTGCTTGTTTTTAAATCCAAGTATTCCAAGACCAAAACAAAATAATGAAAACAAAACAAAACAATGAAATTTTCCTTTACTTTCTCATCAGAAACGGTATGATTGTGCCAATCTTTTTGATCAGTTTCTTTTTTGTAAAAAAAAAAAGTAATTTAACTTGTTCATAAATTTTTCTTCTTGAAATGCACAAATCTGGCAGAAGAGAATAGATTTGACACATAGTAGTCAATTTAAGGAGAAGGCAATGTCACCCCACTCCAGTACTCTTGCCTGGAAAATCCCATGGACAGAGGAGCCTGGTAGGCCATAGTCCATGGGGTCGCTAAGAGTCGGATATGACTGAGCGACTTCACTTTCACTTTCCACTTTGATGCATTGGAGAAGGAAATGGCAACCCACTCTAGCGTTCTTGCCTGGAGAATCCCAGGGACTGGGGAGCCTGCTGGGCTGCTGTCTAGGGGATTGCATAGAGTCGGACACTACTGAAGCGACTTAGCAGCAGCAGCAGTCAATCTAAGGGTCTTCCCTGTAGCTCAGATGGTAAAGACTATTCCTGAAACGGAGGCAACCCGAGTTCAACCCCTGGGTCAGGAGGATCCAATGCAGAAGGAAATGGCAACCCACTCCAGTATTCTTGCCTGGAGAATTCCATGGACAGAGGAGCTTGGAGGTCTACAGTCCATGGGATCACAAAGAGCCAGACAGGACTAAGTGACTAACACACAGTGAATCTAATGCTTAAGTAATACAATTTAGAAATAGCACGAAAAGCTAGAGTGGTTAAATAAACCCCAAGTTTTTATGGCTTATAGAGTTAGTTTCAAGTTGTTTTCATGGAAAATTCTCATGAGATGTTGCGTTTTTGAACTGGAGGGATTGCTGACAGCCTGCTCCCTAGTGCCCTCTTTTTACACAAGTGAGTGAGAATTCTTTGATTTGTGTATGAGAGACTTATGTAAATGTGTTTAGATCAATTATCAGCAAAGCTAGCATTCTGAAGAAGGAAGTTACATATAATATATGCACATAAAAATACATCATATCACTAAAATGGTTCTTCTTTAGGATTCATCAGTTGTTTAATTTCCCCCTTCTTCACCATGAGATCCTATCTGGTCTGATGTAGAAAATCCTAGCCAGATACATATAAAATTTTAATTAATGCATCTTATGTTAAAAAAAGAAAAAGGCCAACATTCCTAAAGTTCAAATGCAAAAGCGATCTGGATGTATATTAATAAAGAATATTTGTGCTGATGTAGGAGGTGAGAGAATCTGCTTACTTCCTAAATGATAAGCCAAATGATCACAAGTACATAATTCACATATTTCTGCTACATTTAGAATGGAGCTATTTGACAATTTAATAAGTTCTTTTCATCTCTGTCATCTACAGAACTGTGAAGCTGGCTTTAATGTAGAAAAACAGAACATGTCCAAGGAATAAAAATAATCTGCGCTTGTCAAATCCTCTGACAGCTAAATGGTGCACATGCCCTTTGTTCTGTCCTATCTAAGAAGATCAATTTAATTTTGGAGCAGGAGGAGTTTCCATTGAAAGGCCAAGGAAGCCACTTTGCAGTAGCTCATAAAGGTCCACACAGTATCTTGGGGAAACTTTTTGAAGAGACACGTTGTTAGAGGCAGCTGGACAGAGAAATCATGCAGAACTGGCCCTGTCCTGCGGCTCCTTGGTGCCCCTTTAATGGGCAGACAGTTCGGGGGGCCTCCCCTACCACGAAGCACAGTGGGAGCAGTAAACACGGCCATGCAGCTTTCATGCTATTTTTGACCAGAGCCAGAGGCTATTGTACTTAGGATAGGAGGCAAAATACTGTTGTGCTGAGAAAAACAAAAACAAAAACAAAACAACTTGTGTTCTAAGCCTATGAAAAATCCTTAGCTTAGATGGAAGAACTTCTTTGTTACTCCCTGGAAACTTTTACAAAGAGCATATCTCAGCCAGAATTTATTGATTTAAGTAAAGTGCTGTGACTCTGATAGATTGTGGGTGTACCAGTGAACGTGGTGAGGGCAATTCCCATGCTCATTGTTTCCAAGGTGACAAGCAGCAATATAAGGCATGTCTGGGATATTTCCCCCCTTTTATCACAGAAGAGGTAATTTCATAAAATTTTACCTTTTTCTTATTTTTCTGGCTTGTGAGCCCTGGAAATAAACATGTGAGGTGAAGGCACTGACTAGAGGGAGGGTCAGGCTGAAATCAGGAAGAGCTTCCATGAGGGGCTCACATGTTTGTGAGATGCCCTTCCGCTGGGTCACATGGCTGCCCTCACCAGCTGCTCTCAATTCACCTTCTGGGACTTCATTCTCATGGTTCCAGCCGTTCTTTAAGTAGTCATGCTCACTGACTGCAGGACTGTTTTTTTTTTTTTCCTGCTTCTTGATCCATAACAGGAAATAAATTCATCTCTGAGTTCTCAAAACCAGAAACAAATATCGACAAGGAAGAAAGGAAAAAAAAAAATGAGCTGTGAGCAAAGAAGAGATCTTGTTTTAATAAATAGCTCCAAATTATAGTTCACTTGTTGGCATTTACTGTAATTTACTAATTCTATTATATTACCAAGCTTCAGTCCTCCATCTGGATCATGACATTAAAAAAAAATTTCTATAATGACAAAGGCCTGTAGGAATATCCTCTCTCTGTCTAGGGATCTGATTGGTGAAAATTTCTGTGAGCTTCACCCAACCATGGGCAAGTACTAAATTATTAATGAAACAAAGCTGAATTTTATTAAAAATATTCTTCAACAACCAAGTGGAAAATATTTTTATTTCTTACAAATTTAGTTTTATAAAATGCATTGTTTTCTCCTGTTTATCAAAGATAAGGCCTACTTTGTGTCTTTCTCTTTAATTAAATATATGTTTAAATTATATTGGAGCTTGAAATCTTTGGAAAAATCAAGTGGGGATCATTTCCACTGAGGAGATGTATAGTTTAAGACATGTCCATGTTTCCACATCAATTACCAGAATAAACTTGACTCTTACTCTAGAGGCATATTATACAGAAGTTTCTGTTTATAGTTATTCCTTACTTCAGTGAAAGAAATTGAATTGCATTGGCATAAAAAAAAACCCAAATACTTCACTGAGTTGGAAAAGCCTGATGTTTTTCAGTTTTGGGGAGAACAGCTGCTGCATTTAGTTGGTCTCACCATTTTAAAAAATTATTTCTTCCTATAACATGAATTATAATTTCTTTATGAGATTGTATGTAGTATGCTCAATTAATAAACTTACTGTTTCATTTAAAAACACAAATATAAGTATAGAGACAAATAGTCTGATGAGCTACACAGAGAAAAGAAAGAATCATTTTTTACTTGCATTGTATTCCTTTTTTAAAAATGTTGGTTGCACTGGGTTATTGCCGTGATGTGTGGGCCTCTCCAGCTGCAGTGCACAGATGTCTGAGCATAGGCTCCAGAGCTCACAGGCTCAGTACTTGCAGTGTCCAGGCCCTCCAGCCAAGGCATGAAGCCCCAGCTGCCCAGCTGCTTGTGGGATTCCAGTTCTCTGACCTGGCATTGAACCCACATTCCCCACACTGGAAGGTGGACTCTCAACCACTGAACCACCAGGGAAATCCCTATATTCCTTTTTTAAATTGAGGTAGAGTTGATCTTGGAGAAGGAAATGGTAACCCACTCCAGTATTCTTACCTGGAGAATTCCAGGCAAGATACTCCATGGACAGAAGCACTTGGAGATCTACTGCCCATAGGGTTGCAAAGAGTCAGAAATGACTAATGTGACTTCACACATACACAAATAGTTGATCTAAAATATTATGTTAGTTACAATTGCACAACAAAGTGATTCAATATTTTTATAGATTATACTTCATTTAAAGTTAAATCCCATGGACGGAGGAGCCTGGTGGGCTGCAGTCCATGGGGTCACTAAGAGTCGGACAAGACTGAGTGACTTCCCTTTCACTTTTCACTTTCATGCATTGGAGAAGGAAATGGCAACCCACTCCAGTGTTCTTGCCTGGAGAATCCCAGGGACGAGGAGCCTTGTAGGCTGCCGTCTCTGGGGTCGCACAGAGTTGAACATGACTGAAGTGACTTAGCAGCAGCAAAGTTATTATAAAATATTGGCTGTATTCCTTATGTTGTTCAATATGTCCTTATAGCTTATACATAGTTGTTTGTACTCAACAGTGAAAAGCTGAAAGTCTTTCCTCTAAATTCAAGAACAAGACAAGGATGCTCATTCTCACTCCTTTTATTTAATGTAGGTTTGAAAGTCCTGTCTACACCAATCACAAAAGAAAAGGAAATAAAAATTATCCTAATTGGAAAAGAAGTGGTAAAAGTGTCACTATTTGCAGATGACATGATACTCTATATAGAGAGCCCCAAAACTATTAGAAATGATACATGAATTAAAATTGGGGGATCTAAGGTTAATATACAGAAATCTGTTACAGTTCTGTACACTAACAATATAGAGAAACCTTGAAAAAAAATCCTTTTAAAAGCCACATTAGAAAAAGACCTAGGAATAAAGCAAGGAGGTGAAAGACCTATATTTTGAAAATGATGAAATATTAATTAAGAAAATTGAAGATAATTCAAACTAATGGAAAGATACCCTATACTTGGGGATTGGAAGAATTAATATAATTAAAATGGTCATACTGCCCAAAGCAATCTACAGATTTAATGCAATCTGTGTCAAAATACTCATGATGTTTTTCACAGACCTAGAACAATAATCCTAAACTTTATATGGGATCATGAAAGACTCAGAATTAGTAGAACAATTCTGAGGAAAAAGAAGAAAGTTGGAGGCATAAACTCTCCAGACTTCAGACTATTCTAGAAAGTTACAGTTATCACAGTAGGATGGTATTGGCACAGATCAATGTAACAAAAAGCCCAGAAATAAAACCATGTACCTTTGGTAAATTAATCTATGACCGAAGAGGCAAGAATATAAAATGGAGAAAAGACAATCTGTTCAACAAGTGGTGCTGGGAAAGCTGACCAGGCACACGTAAATCAATGACATTAGAACAGTCCGTCCACTATATAAAAAGTAAATTCAAAGTAGTTTAAAGACCTAAATATAAGGCATAAAACATAAAATTATAGAAGACAACATAGAATGCTCTTTCACATAATTATAGCAATATTTTCTTGGAAATAAAGTCTTTTTGAATGAAATTAATAGTGCTTTGATTTTGAAATATAGCTATACACATGATTCAGTTCAGTTCAGTCCAGTTGCTCAGTTGTGTACGACTCTTTGCGACCCCATGGACTGCAGAAGGCCAGGCCTCCCTGTCCTTCACCAACTCCCGGAGTTTACCAAGCTCATGCTCATTGAGCTTGGTGAGGCCATCCAATCATCTCATCCTCTGTAGTCCTCTTCTTCTCCTGCCTTCAATCTTTCCCAGCATTAGGGTCTTTCCAAATGAGTAAGCTCTTCACATCAGGTGGCCAAAGTATTAGAGTTTCAACTTCAACATCAGTCTTTCCAATGAACACTCAGGTCCAATCTCCTTGAGAATGGACTGGTTTGATGTTCTTGCAGTCCAAGAACCATCTCCAACACCACAGTTCAAAAGCATCAATTCTTCGGGGCTCAGCTTTCTTTATAGTCCAACTCACATGCCCATACATGACTACTGGAAAAACCATAGTTTTGACTAGCCAGACCTTTGTTAGCAAAGTAATGTTTATGCATTTTATTTATTTATTATTTTCTTTATTTTTTTAAAATTTAAATTTATTTATTTTAATTGGAGGCTAATTACTTCACAATATTGTATTGATTTTGCCATACCTCAACATGAAGCCACCATGAGTGTACACATGTTCCCAATCCTGAACCCCTCTCCCACCTCCCTCTTCATACCATCCCTCTGGGTCATCCCAGAGCACCAGACCCAAGCATCCTGTATCCTGCATCGAACCTGGACTGGCAATTGGTTTCTTATATGATATTATACATGTTTCAATGCCATTCTCCCAAATCATCCCACCCTCTCCAAAAGACTGTTCTATACATCTGTGTCTCTTTTGCTGTCTTGTGTACCGGGTTATGTTACCATCTTTCTAAATTCCGTATATATGTG
>SJXQ01006163.1:140777-178717 GCA_006408695.1 Aepyceros melampus
TAGATAGCATATTAAAAAGCAGAGACATTACTTTGCTGACTAAGGTCCATCTAGTCAAGGCTATGGTTTTTCCAGTAGTCAGGTATGGATGTGAAAGTTGAAGTATAAAGGAAGCTGAGTGTTGAAAAATTGATGTTTTTGAACTGTAATGTTGGAGAAGACTCTTGAGAAGAGTCCCTTGAACTGCAAGGAGATCCAACCAGTCCATCCTAAAGGAATTGGTCCTGAATATTCATTGGAAGGACTGATGCTGAAGCTGAAACTCTAATACTCTGGCCACCTGATGCGAAGAACTGGCTCATTTGAAAAGACCCTGATGCTAGGAAAGATTGAAGGCAGGAGGCGAAGGGAACGCAGAAGATGAGATGGTTAGATGGCATCACTGACTCAATGGACATGTGTTTGAGTAAACTCCGGGAGTTGGCAATGGACGGGGAGACCTGGTGTGCTGCAGTCCATGAGGTCACAAAGAGTTAGACACAACTCAGTGACTGAACTGAACTGAACTGAGTTTATATATTCATTTATTGACAAACATGTGAATAGAATCATCCAGTCTACAAACCCTGTATTTCTTTGACAACACTGGTTCAAGATGTTGGACAATCTTTGTGGCTCTTAACATTTTATGTATTACAGTCATCAATTTAACCCCATCTATTAAGTAACAGACAAACATTTAGAACTAATAAACTGAATAATTATACATTAGTACTATCAACATAGGTAAAGTTCATCTTGAAAAGGTCAACTTCAGAACTGACATTTTAATACTTTTCCCCAATTTAGACAAGACTTTTATTTTTACCCCTGTTCTCTTTCAGGAGAATACTATATTTAAAACATGAGCTCTCATTCACAGTCCACAGTGTGTGTTTTCTTTTTCTTTTCCTTTTTTTGTTTTTTGTTTGTTTATTTATTTTAACTGGAGGCTAATTACTTTACAATGTTGNTCCCCAATTTAGACAAGACTTTTATTTTCACCCCTGTTCTCTTTCAGGAGAACACTATATTTAAAAAATGAGCTCTCATTCACAGTCCACAGTGTGTGTTTTCTTTTTCTTTTTCTTTTCCTTTTTTTTGTTTTTTGTTTGTTTATTTATTTTAACTGGAGGCTAATTACTTTACAATGTTGTAGTGGTTTTTTGCCATGCATTGACATGAATCAGTCATCGATGTGCATGTATCACCCATCCTGAAACCCCTCCCATCTCCCTTCCCACCCCATCTCTCAGGGTTGTCCCAGTGCAACAGCTTTGAGTGCCCTGTTTCATGCATCAAACTTGGACTGGTGATCTATTTCACATATGGCAATATACATGTTTCAATGCTATTCTGTCAAATCATCCCACCCTCACCTTCTCCCACAGAATCCGAAAGTCTATTCTTTATATCTGTGTCTCTTTTGCTGTCTTGCATATAGGGTCGTCATTACCATCTTAAATTCCATATATATGTATTAATATACTGTATTGTGGTTTTTCTTTCTGACTTACTTCTCTCTGTATAATAGGCTCCAGTTCCATCCACCTCATTAGAACTGATTCAAATGCATCCTTTTTAATAGTTGAGTAATATTCCATCTTGTATATGTACCACAGCTTTCTTATCCATTCATCTGCCGATGGACATCTAGGTTGCTTCCATGTCCTAGCTATTGTAAACAATGCTGCAAAAAACACTGAGGTACACGTATCTCTTTTAATTCCTGTTTCCTCGGTGTGTATGCCCAGCAGTGAGATTGCTGGGTCACATGGCAGTTCCATTTCCAGTTTTTTAAGGAATCTCCACATTGTTCTCCATAGTGGATGTACTAGCTTGCATTCCCACCAACAGTATAAGAAGGTTCCTTTTCTCTGCACTCTGTTTCACATATGGCAATATACATGTTTCAATGCTATTCTGTCAAATCATCCCACCCTCACCTTCTCCCACAGAATCTGAAAGTCTATTCTTTATATCTGTGTCTCTTTTGGCTTCTATTTTTAAAATGTTTCTATCTATCCAATCTTCTTATCTATTTTAATTTATTTTTACATCTCTCTCTCTCCATGACTTTATTTTCTCATTTGTTTCTCCTCTTCAGCATTCTCTTGCTGCCTCTCAGGATCACACTCTATGTTAGCCTTTTTCCCAGAGATTCTTCCCTTATAATCTTTCTTTCCTGCCCCTTTTTTCCTTTATTCACCCCTCCCTCCTTCCATTCCTACCTCTCCCTCTTTCTTTTGAAATCCATACACCTACCTACATACATAAATACCTACTTACCTAGGTATCTATCCAGCTGTTAATAATCTATATTCATTGTACTCTTTCTGAATTGACTTCTACCTTTTAGAACTTTCCCCCACCCTGCACAGTTATACTTAATTTTCTTACTGTATCCTCTTCTCTCATTCTCTCTACTTATTCATGTGATTGTCTTCTGAAACATCCTTTCTAAACTGATTTCCTTCCTCCCTCCCTGCTTCCCCTCCCTGCCTTCCTTATTTTCTTTCCTCCCTCTCTCCCTTCTTCCATTTTTTAAAATAATGTTTTGACTTATTTATTTGGTTACACTGGATCCTTTCATTGTACTCTTTCTGAATTGACTTCTACCTTTTAGAACTTTCCCCCACCCTGCACAGTTATACTTAATTTTCTTACTGTATCCTCTTCTCTCATTCTCTCTACTTATTCATGTGATTGTCTTCTGAAACATCCTTTCTAAACTGATTTCCTTCCTCCGTCCCTGCTTCCCCTCCCTGCCTTCCTTATTTTCTTTCCTCCCTCTCTCCCTTCTTCCATTTTTTAAAATAATGTTTTGACTTATTTATTTGGTTACACTGGATCCTAGTTGTGGCATGTGGGATCTAGTTCCTTGACTAGGGATCAAACCCAGGAGTGCAGAGTCTTAGCCACTGGACCACCAAGAAAGTCCCTCTTCTACCTTCTTAAGTTTTTACTCATGACTAATTTCTTGACACCTAACAATTCCCACTCTCTTAATCCATAGGTTTCCCTGTCTTGTCCTTCCCCTGGATGTCTGTCTTATATCTCCAAACTTATTATAGACTTATTCAGAGGATCTTCTTTCCATTTAGTTTTTCCTCCCAGAAGCCATTTCAATTTCCACTTCTCTCATTCCACATCATTTCTTTCCTACACTTATCAGCTTTTTCTGTTTTCCAGAGATTTGTTATGGGCCTACTGAAAACTTGATGAGATAAAGGACATTAAATTTAAAGCACAGGGTTCCATCCTATTTATCTTCTGGGCACATCCCTAGTCAGAAACGTTATCATTTTCTGTTTTAAAGGGCACACATTCAGGTCAATGAGACTTTCCCAAATCTGCAGAGATGAAAGAAGACACCTAACAGGCTGAGTGAAGTTTGCCTATTTATTGTCCTTTCAAAGCCTGTGTAAACTCTGCTTTCTTTTCTTGGTCCATAAACTTGACACATTCTTTTATGGTACCCAAATATATTACCCTAGCATTCCCAGGCATAAGAATATTTCCAGTTATTCTTGGAATTTTTTTCTTCCAACAATGGTAATTATATCCTTTTTATTTGATTTTTTGTTTTCATTTTGAATGCCACAGTGAACATCTTGGCAACCCAAACTTTGTTTACTGTTTTAAGAAAAAATATATATTCCAGGAATTTTTCAGCTGTGTGTTCTTAACTAATCTGCAGAGATGAAAGAAGACACCTAACAGGCTGAGTGAAGTTTGCCTATTTATTGTCCTTTCAAAGCCTGTGTAAACTCTGCTTTCTTTTCTTGGTCCATAAACTTGACACATTCTTTTATGGTACCCAAATATATTACCCTAGCATTCCCAGGCATAAGAATATTTCCAGTTATTCTTGGAAGTTTTTTCTTCCAACAATGGTAATTATATCCTTTTTATTTGATTTTTTGTTTTCATTTTGAATGCCACAGTGAACATCTTGGCAACCCAAACTTTGTTTACTGTTTTAAGAAAAAATATATATTCCAGGAATTTTTCAGCTGTGTGTTCTTAACTTTTGATGTGAAAGTCAAAGAAAACATTGTCATAGGAAGTAACCAAAGAATTTTTTTTTCCTACAACAGGATATAATCCTTGAAACTTTGACATTTCTTAAAGACATTTTTAGTGATAATGTTCACTTCAAAAATAATTCAATTCAGTTAACCATCAAATTTATTTATATAGCAGGTTTTATCTGACTACAGTTACAGCTATAATTGTGGACAGACAGGCACCTTTACTCTGTCCTTGTCTCTTTTTTTCACTACTTTTTATCATGGTAAAATAAACAGCATAAGATTTGCCATTTTAAGTGTACAATTCAGTAGCATTAAGTATATTCACATTTTTCTCCAACCATCAGCACTCTCCAACTCTAGAACTTTTTCATCATCACCAGTTAAAACTCTGTTCCCATTAAACAAACATTCCATTTCCTCTCTTCCCACCATGTTCAAACACCATTCTATTTTCCATCTCTGAATTTGACTCCTCTACCTCTCTGATATATTCATTGATATATGTTTCATTCTGTTCTGGAAAAGGTGGAAGGCCAATGAAAGAATGATTGATAGGTTTTTATCCAAGAAGGGCTGCTAGACTACCACTTTACCTGGTGTCATTATCAATAATATTCTCTTTTGTACCTAGGCATAGAAGCATAACATTATTTTATAATTAATGAGATAGTCTTGGAATCTTTTATAATTAATGAGATAGTCTTGGAATCTCTCGGTTTCAGTGCTCAGAAACATGTGTCTATAAAAACCTTACAGATAACTCCAGTAGGTTGAAAATTTTGTCCTCTTTTCTTCTTGATTTTTTATTTTTATTTTGAGTGAATTGTTTATTTGTTCTTCTAACTTTATGAATAAATGTGAGGGAAAAGTGGCAAGTCCTATTAATGTGTTTCCCTGTGTACCTAGTCATGGATCCATCTGATATTGTATTTTTGTCATTAATGTTCAGTTACCATCATTTTCAAAGATATTGTATGAACATTCTTGTATGATTTTTCTCTCATTTCTTTCTCTTTTCAAGGATATTTGGCATATTCTGCTGTTATTCAATTTTCCCCATTGATACTTTTATGACCCATCATAGAGTTGCAATCTCTGCAGATGTTTTATTCCAATCTAGGTAAAGCTAGTGATCACATACCACTGAAATACTGTCATATCCAGTGTGGCTGATGTAATATGTTTGTCTAATACAGATTGTTGTCCTGTAATTTAAAACTTGTTTCACTGGAATTGAATATTTTATTTCCCTTCCTTTCATGAGATTTAATTCAGATTATTTCATTTAGGCATTGGCTCAAATGTGTGCATGTGTGCCAAGTCACTTGTCATTTGTGACTCTTTGTGACACTTGGAACTGTAGCCCACCAGGCTCCTCTGTTCATAGAATTCTCCAGGCAAGAATACAGGAGCGGGTTGCCATGCCCTCCTCCAGGGGATCTTCCTGACAGAGGATTGAAATGGAGTATCCTATACTGCATGCAGATTCTTTATCATCTGAACCACTATGGAAGCCCAGTTCAGTCACTCAGTCTGTGTCCAACTCTTTGTGACCCCATGGACTGCAGTATGACAGGCTGCTCTGTCCTTCAGTATCTCCTGGAGTTTGCTCAAATTCATGTTCATTGAGTCAGTGATGCCATCCAACCCTCTCATCCTCTGTCATTCCCTTTTCCTCCCACCTTCAATCTTACCCAGCATCAGGGTCCTTTAAAATGAGTCAGTTCTTCCAATCAGGTGGCCAAAGTATTGGAGTTTTAGCTTCAGCATCAGTCCTTCCAGTGAATATTCAGGAATGGTTTCCTTTAAGATGGACTGCTTGGATCACATTGCAGTCTAAGGGACTCACTCTCAAGAGTCTTCTCAAACACCACAGTTCAAAAGCATCAATTCTTCAGCAATCAGCTTTCTTTATACTCCAACTCTCACATCCATACATGACCACTGGAAAAATCAGAGCACTAACTAAACAGACCTTTCTTGGCAAAGTAATGTCTCTGCTTTTAATATGCTATCTAGGTTGGTCATAACTTTCTTACCAAGGAGCAAGTGTCTTTTAATTTCATGGCTGCAGTCACATTTGCAGGGATTTTGGAGCCCCAAAAAAGTAAAATCTGTCACTGTTTCCATTGTCTCCCCATCTATTTTCCATGAAGTGATGGGACCAGGTGCCATGATCTTAATTTTTTGAATGTTGAGTTTTAAGCCAACTTTTTCACTCTCCTCTTTCACTTTCATTAAGAGGCTCTTTAGTCCTTCTTCACTTTCTGCCATAAGAGTAGTTTCATATGCATATCTGAGGTTATTGATATTTCTCCAGCAAACTTGATTCCAGCTCATGCTTCTTCCAGCCCAGCATTTCTCATGATTTACTCTGCATAAAAGTTAAATAAGCAGGGTGACAATATACAACCTTGATGTACTCCTTTCCCCATTTGGAACCAGTCTGTTTTTCCATGTCCAGTTCTGATTGTTGCTTCCTGACCTGCAAATAGATTTCTCAAGAGGCAGGTCAGGTGGTCTAGTATTCCTAACTCTTGAAGAATTTTCCACAGTTTGTTGTGATCTACACAGCCAAAGGCTTTGGCATAGTCAGTAAATCAGAAGTAGATATTTTTCTGGAATTCTCTTATTTTTTGATGATCCAACTTGTGTTGGCAATTTGATCTCTGGTTCCTCTGCCTTTTCTAAAACCAGCTTGAACATTTGAAAGTTCATGGTTCACATACTGCTGAAGCCTGGCTTGGAGAATTTTAAGCATTGCTTTACTAGCGTGTGAGATGAGTGAAATTGTGCCGTAGTTTGAGCATTCCTTGGCATTTTTCTTTCTTTGGGATTGGAATGAAAACTGACCTTTTCCAGTCCTGTGACCATTGCTGAGTTTTCCAAATTGCTGGCATATTGAGTGCAGCACTTTCACAGCATCTTCTTTTAGGATTTGAAAGAGCTCAACTGGAATTCAATCACCTCCACTAATTTTGTTGGTAGCAATGCTTCCTAAGGCCCACTTGACTTCACATTCCAGGAGTCTGGCTCTAGGTGAGTGATCACACCATCGTGATTTCAGGTGTACAGGAAAGTATTTCATTTATATAGACATGTATCTATTTTTTCAAATTTTTCCCATTTGACATATAATAAACATTAGAGTATGTAGAGTTTCCTGTACTATAGAGTAGGTCCTTGTTGACTATTTTCCATATAGTAGTGTGTATCCATATCATTTTTGTCCTATTAACATTAGCTTTTTCCTATTTTAGTGAAGTGAAAGTTGCTCGTTCTTGTCTGACTCTTTGCAATCCTGTGGACTGTAGCTCACTAGTCTCCTCTGTTCATGGAATTCTCCAGTCAAGAATACTGGAGTGGGTTGCCATACCTTTCTCCAGGGGATCTTCTCAACCCAGGGATTCAACCCAAGTCTCCCACAATGTGGGCAAATTCTTTACCATCTGAGCCATGAGGGAACCCTTTTAGTGACTTGTTATAGGTTCACTAAGATGGTGATGAGATGAAGAACATTAAGTTAAAAGGCACTGGGCTCCACTCTGTTTATCTCCCAGGACACATCCCTAGTTAGCACGTCCAAGAAAACCCAACTTCATAGGTCCACATTTATGTCAATAAGACCTTCTCAGACCTGCAGTGATGAAAGAAAATGCTTAAAAGACTGAGTCAAATTTGCATATTCATTGTCCCTTCAAAGTGAAGGTGAGGTGAGGTGAAGTCGCCCAGTCGTGTCCAACTCTTTGCGACCCTGTGGACTGTAGCCTACCAGGCTCCTCTGTCCATGGGATTCTCCAGGCAAGAATACTGGAGTGGGTAGCCATTCCCTTTTCCAGGAGATCTTACCAACCGAGCAATCAAACCAGGGTTTTCTGCATTGTAGGTGGATTCTTTACCAGCTGAGTTACAAGGGAAGCATTGTCCCTTCAAAGCCTGTGCAAATTCTGCTATCTTTCCATCATTCATAAACTTGAGGCACATTCTTCCATGTCCTTGAGTACTTTACCCAAGCACTCCTAGTTTTAAGAATATTTCCTATGTTATGTTAGATTTTTTTTTCTTCCAAGAATGGTAATCATCTTTTTATGCTTTTTGTTTATATTGTAAATGACAGATCATCATGACGATCTGAATTCTGCTTAATGATTGCAGAAGAAATTTATATCTTAGGAAATATTCAATTGTTTATATTATTCTCTTTTACTTCTTGACTTTTGATGTGAAAGATAAAGAAATCATTATGTGTGAAGTCACTGAAAATTGTTTTCCTACAAGAGGATAAAATTTTAACAATTTTAATATCCTTTAATGACAATTTTCAGTGATAATTTTTATTTCAAAGATAATTCAACTCAGGAATATATCAAATTAACACATTTTGACAGGAGTTAAATGACCACTGTTACAGGGTAGATTTGTGGACAGAGAAACTCTGTCCTCATGTCTTCTCAAGTACCTCTTTTGCAAATGAGCTTTTGTTTGCTGCCTATGTGTTCTGAAAAAGAAATGGCTTAAGGCAAGACCTATTATTGATATGATTTTTATCACTAAGAGTGAGCTATACTACCTGTTTGCTTGGTGTCATTTTCAATCTTATTCTTTTTGGAATTCAGACATAAAGTGAAGGTGAAGTTGCTCAGTCGTGTCTGACTCTTTGTGACCCCATGGACTGTAGCCTACCAGGCTCTTCCATCCATGGGATTTTCCAGGCAAGAGTACTGGAGTGGGTTGCCATTTCCTTCTCCAGAGGATCTTTCTGACCCAGGGATCAAACCCAGGTCTCCCACGTTGTAGGTGGATGCATTACAGTCTGAGCCACCAGGGAAGTCTTGGAACTCAGGCATATAAGAAGTACAACTCATTTCCCTCTAATTGCTAAAATAGCCTTTGACTTTCATGGTTCAAATATTTATAAATGTGTGTTGGTTATAACTCCACAGAAAAATATGACAGTGTTTGAAAATATTGTCCTCCACCATTCCTAACAAGTTACTTCTTTAGGCATGAATCATCTATTTGTGCCTTTCATTTTGTCAGAAAGTGTTAGGCAAAAAAAAAGGGGGGGGTCAAATCTTGTTAACATATTTCCCTGTGTACCTACTCATAGCTTCATTTTTCTCTTGTAAGTTTGCCTTCAATGCTCGATCATCATCTTCCTCAGAGTCAGTACACACATTCTTGTATGATTTTATCTCATTTTTATGTCCTTTCAATGGTTTTGTGTCATATTTACTTGTTAGTCAATTTCCCACATAGGTGCTTCTGTGATTTGTCCTGTTGTTGCAATCTCTCTTAGGTATAGCACTGATGAAGTTGACTCCATTTATAGAGTAAAAGCCCAGTGACAAATTAGACAAAATAAGCTGAAAAGCAACAACAGTAGTATATTCAATATAGATAATAAATATTTTTTAAACATAGACTTTAGAATTATTATTTTAAATTTTTTTCACAGTTAATACAATACGTTTACTTTTTACCCATATTCCCTTTGGGAGAATAGTCTCTTAACCAAGTGAGCTCTCAGCCACTCTGTGTATGTGTGTGGGTATGTTTGTGTATTTGCATTTAAATAGTTAAGAAATAAATATGAATTTTATAATACATTTTGTTTCCTAATGTACCATTTCTATGACATTGCCCTTAAACTTCTCATTTTATTTTTCTAAAGAACCTTAGGGAAAAAATAGTAAGTATTCTTAAACATATTTCTCACAAACCTATTTTACATAAGTGATTTTTTGAGGCCTTGACATTCCCAGTCTCTTAATCCATATGCTTTCTTTGTATTGCACTATTTTTGCATGTCTACTTTTATCTCTCCAACTGTTAGTTATAGACTTATCCATAGAGAGTTCTCTTCATTAATTTTCACTTCTAAAAACCTATTTCAATACCTCCTTATTCCATTCTATATCATCTCTTTCCTGTTAACATTAACTTTTAATGTTATAGGCTTACTTGGAGAAGGCAATGGCAGCCCACTCCAATACTCTTGCCTGGAAAATCCCATGGACGGAGGAGCCTGGTAGGCTGCAGTCCATGGGGTCGCTAAGAGTTCGGCACTACTGAGCAACTTCATTTTCACTTTTCACTTTCATGCATTGGAGAAGGAAATGGCAACCCACTCCAATATTCTTGCCTGGAGAATCCCAGGGACGGGGGAGTCTAGTGGGCTGCCGTCTATGGGGTCGCACAGAGTCAGACACAACTGAAGCCACTTAGCAGCAGCAGCAGCATAGTCTTACTTAAACGGTGAGGAAATTAACGAAATTAGGTTGACAGGAACTGTGTTCCTTCTCTTTCTCAGAACACATCACAATTAGGTCCTCTGGCTAATTCCAATATCTAGGGCCCACGTTTAGGTCAGTGAGACTTTCCTAAACCTGCAGAGATCAAAGACCACTAACAGGCTGAGTAAAGCTTGGCTACTCATTGAATCTTCAAAGCCTGTATAAATTCTGCTTTCTTTTCTTAGTCCATTAACTTGATACTCATTCTTCCACTGTGCCTAAACACATTTTCAGATATAATAATATTTCCAGTGTCATCCTTGCAATGTTTTCTTCCAATATTAGTAATCTTTTCCTTTTTATTCTTTGTTTTGCACTTTGAATAACACATGATCTTCTTTGCAATGAAATTTTATTTAATAGTTTTAGAAGAAATATATATCCTAGGAAATTTTCAATTGTTTATATTCCTCTGTCAGTTTTCAATGTGAAAGACTAAGAAACTGTTGCCCTAGCAAGTTGCCAAATATTAATTTTCCTACAGCGTGATAGAATATGTAAAACTTTAATATCTTTTAATGACATCTTTCAGTGGTATATTTTGTTTCAAAGATAATTTAATTCAGTTATATNTTTCAGATGTGAAAAACCCTAACTTAGATCAGGTACAGAGAGACTACTGCTCTGCTAGGCAAGCCTATGCCCATGCACAGCAGGAAGAAGTTACAGAAGAAAGAGACCTCCACCCTAATTCCCCAAAAATTTCTTGAGTATGAAGTCTCTCAGGGGACCTATGTGCTGCGTTAGGGAAAGAACGTTGTTTTTATGTAAATCACTCGGGGGTAGTCAGGGAGTCCCTGACCAAGATAAGAGAAGGGCGGAGTCAGAAAAAAAGAGAGTGAGAGACACAACAAAGATGGTTTGACTCCTGGTTCCAACAGTCTCTGTGGTTAACAACGCTGATTTCCACCATGATGGGCCCAGTTATAGTGCTACTATTAATACTTACTTTTGGCCCATGCATCTTAAACAGACTTGTGACTTTTATAAAAGAACATACTAATACAGTCCAGCTATTCATGCTTAGGCAGCAATATCAGGCTGTGTCCCAGAACAAAGAGGAAGATTCCACTATATGATCTAGAGACAGGGAGGAATGTTGGGACCAGACTCCGGCCATGACAGGCTCAGTGAGCTACACTAGGCCAAAAACCTGAGTCATGTTTCTGGGAATTATACCCTTGAGCTAAACCTGAGTCATACCCTTGAACTAAACCTGAGTCATTTGAAATAAACCTAAGTCATGTTCCCAGGAATTATACCCTTGAATTAATCAAGAGAGTCCCCATTCACACCAAACCTCAGCCAATCATGTAATGCCAGCTACCCTGTTACTAAGACAAAGAACTGCCTGTATATAAACAACTACGACCCAGAGCTCAGGCCTTTTGTCGGATTCCACTGTGCTGGATGAGACATGGGCCCTAGCTCGAGCTAGCAATAAAACCCCTTTATGCTATTGCATTGCTGTGGACGTCTTATTCTCTCGGTTTCAGGGACTCGGACTCTGGGCACAACAGAAAGATATAAGCATCTGAATGCAGTGTTCCAAAGAATAGCGGGAAGAGATAAGAATGCCTCCTTCAGTGATCAATGCAAAGAAATAGAGGAAAACAACAGAATGGGAAAGACTAGAGATCTCTTCAAGAAAATTCGAGATACCAAGGGAACATTTCATGCAAAGATTGGCTCGATAAAGGACAGAAATGGTCTGGACCTAACAGAAGCAGAAGATATTAAGAAGAGGTGGCAAGAATACAGAGAAGAACTATACAAAAAAGATCTTCAAGACCAAGATAATCACGATGGTGTGATCACTAATTTAGAGCCAGACATCTTGGAATGTGAAGTCAAGTGGGCCTTAGAAAGCATCACTATGAACAAAGCTAGTGGAGGTGATGGAATTCCAGTTGAGCTATTTCAAATCCTGAAAGATGATGCTGTGAAAGTGCTGCACTCAATATGCCAGCAAATTTGGAAAACTCAGCAGTGGCCACAGGACTGGAAAAGGTCAGTTTTCATTCCAATCCCAAAGAAAGGCAATGCCAAAGAATGCTCAAACTACCGCACAATTGCACTCATCTCACATGCTAGTAAAGTAATGCTCAAAATTCTCCAAGCCAGACTTCAGCAATACGTGAACCGTGAACTCCCTGATGTTCAAGCTGGTTTTAGAAAAGGCAGAGGAACCAGAGATCAAATTGCCAACATCCGCTGGATCATGGAAAAAGCAAGAGAGTTCCAGAAAAACATCTATTTCTGCTTTATTGACTATGCCAAAGCCTTTGACTGTGTGGATCACAATAAACTGTGGAAAATTCTGAAAGAGATGGGAATACCAGACCACCTGACCTGCCTCTTGAGAAATCTGTATGCAGGTCAGGAAGCAACAGTTAGAACTGGACATGGAACAACAG
This sequence comes from Aepyceros melampus, assembly GCA_006408695.1. Lineage (NCBI taxonomy): Eukaryota > Metazoa > Chordata > Mammalia > Artiodactyla > Bovidae > Aepyceros > Aepyceros melampus. Next base: position 153,507 of record SJXQ01006163.1, read on the forward strand.
ACTGGTTCCAAATAGGAAAAGGAGTACGTCAAGGCTGTATATTGTCACCCTGCTTATTTAACTTCTATGCAGAGTACATCATGAGAAACGCTGGACTGGAAGAAACACAAGCTGGAATCAAGATTGCTGGGAGAAATATCAATAACCTCAGATATGCAGATGACACCACCCTTATGGCAGAAAGTGAGGAGGAGCTAAAAAGCCTCTTGTTGAAAGTGAAAGAGGAGAGTGAAAAAGTTGGCTTAAAGCTCAACATTCAGAAAACGAAGATCATGGCATCTGGCCCCATCACTTCATGGGAAATAGATGGGGAAACAGTAGAAACAGTGTCAGACTTTATTTTTTTGGGCTCCAAAATCACTGCAGATGGTGACTGCAGCCATGAAATTAAAAGGCGCTTACTCCTTGGAAGAAAAGTTATGACCCACCTAGATAGTATATGCAAAAGCAGAGACATTACTTTGCCGACTAAGGTCCGTCTAGTCAAGGCTATGGTTTTTCCTGTGGTCATGTATGGATGTGAGAGTTGGACTGTGAAGAAGGCTGAGCACAGAAGAATTGATGCTTTTGAACTGTGGTGTTAGAGAAGACTCTTGAGAGTCCCTTGAACTGCAAGGAGATCCAACCAGTCCATTCTGAAGGAGATCAGCCCTGGGATTTCTTTGGAAGGAATGATACTAGAGCTGAAACTCCAGTACTTTGGCCACCTTGTGCGAAGAGTTGACTCATTGGAAAAGACCCTGATGCTGGGAGGGATTGGGGGCAGGAGGAGAAGGGGACGATCAAGGATGAGATGGCTGGATGGCATCACGGACTCAATGGACGTGAGTCTGGGTGAACTCCGGGAGTTGGTGATGGACAGGGAGGCCTGGCGTGCTGCGATTCATGGGGTTGCAAAGAGTCGGACACGACTGAGCAACTGAACTGAACTGAACTGGAGTCAGGAGGTCTCTGGTGTTCTCACGATTTGGGTTTAAGCCTCCTGTTTCTGGTTTTTAGTCTTGTTTTTACAATAGTCTCGAGTTATCCTTCTATATAGCACTGCTGATAAAACATCTAGGTTAAAGATGAAAAGTTTCTCCACATTGAGGGGCACTCAGAGAGATTCACAGAGTTATTTGGGGAAGAGGAGAGGGAGGAGGGAGTTAGAGGTGACCTGACTGAGATGAGGTGGAATCAAAAGAGGAGAGAGCAAGCTAGCCAATAATCACTTCTTTATGTGCACTCCACAGTCTGGACTGCTCAGAGATGTTCATGGAGTTAAACAGAGAAGAGAAGAGGGAGGAAGGAGACAGAGGTGGCCAGGAGGATAAAAGGGGCAAATCAAAAGGAGAGAGACAGATCCAGCCAGTAATCAGATCGTCAAGTGTTCTCCACCATCTGGAACACATTGAGATTCACAGCGTTTGGTAGAGAAGAGAAGGGGGAGGGAGGAGACAGAGGTGACCTGGTGGAGAAAAAGGAGAGTCCAAAGGGGGAGAGAGCAGTCAAGCCAGTAATCTCGCTCCCAAGTAAAAATGGGTACTGAAGATCGGGTTCTTAAAGGTACAAAATTGATAACAAATACCAAAAAGTAAAGATTAAAAATCTAGAGTAGAGGTTGGATTTTCAAAAATACAATATTAAAGAAAAGAAGAAGAAGAAAAAAAAGTCACAAAAATTATTTAAAAAAATATGAAGTTTGCTTTAAAAATTGGGCCTTTTTTTTTTTGAAAAGTAATAGTAGATTATAAAAATGAAAATTAAAGAAGTAATAGAGGACTTAAAAATTTTTAAAAATGAAAAAAAAAAGAATGATCGTAAAAACAGTAAAAATATATCTAGGACTTTTTCTGGTGTTGTTGTGGGCAGTGTAGGGTCAGTTCATGTTTGATAGTTCCTGGTCTGGCTTATATTTCTCAAGATCTATAGGCCCTTTCCTATGTTGTTGGTACTAACTACAGAGTTTTAATCTATTGCACCCGTCACTTCCAAGGTGGTTCCCTCTGTTTTAGCTCCTTCTGTTTGCTGGTCTCTTCAATGTCTGATTTCTGCCCTGACACAAGGAGGGTAGTGGTGGACACTTTTTTAGGCTCACTTGTTCAGTCGCGCTGTGGGGAGGGAGGAACACTGCAAACAAATAACACTGGCATGTGCTCACAGTGTCTCAGCCACACTGGGCCTGCTCCTGCTCACGGCGCATGTGCCCTCCCTGCCCACACAGCTCAGGCTCTTGGTTGCTCTGCTGGGAACCGTCCAAGGCCAGCCCTGGGCTGCATGCACCTCCCAGGTCTAAGCCACTCAGGTTCAGGCACTTGTGTAGTTCTCAGAGGCACAGACTCCGTTGGGCCTGCATTTTGTGCCCTTTCCAGGTCTGAACAGCTCAGGTGATGAGGTGTTTTGTGAGCGCGGTCGCTGTGACTTATTGCCTCCCCCGTTCCTGCCGCTAGGTTTTCTGGGTGTACAACTGACGCACCTTCTCAGGCAAATGTTGACTGTCCAGAACCCCAAGAAGTCTTAGTTAGCAAAGAAGCCTGCTTGCAGCCATAATGTCTCTCTGGGGCTGTGATTGTCCCCTTCTGGCTCTGGCTGCCTGTAACTGGAGCGGGATGGTCTGCATCCTGCTAGTTCTGTTCAGTCCTTTGTTCTGTGCGCGGTTCTGGTGGTGTCTTAGGTTAGGGCTTTTCGCATGGTAGCTATCCCACAGTCTGGTTTACTCGCACAAGTTAGTTCGCTCTGATTACCCTTGGGGCATTCAGGCCTGGGCCTTACTCTAAGCAATGCAGCCTGTGCCTCCCTGCCCAGCCCCTGCTTGCTAGTAGCAGATGCAGGTGTCTGCTCTGCTTCTCCACTGGGGGAGTTACTGTTGGGCTTGTAATTTGTGAGTTTTAATTATTTATTTATTTTTCCTCCCTGTTATGTTGCCTCTGGGCTGCCAAGGCTCACCACAGACTTGGCAGTGGAGTGTTTCCTGGTGTTTGGAAACTTCTCTCTTTTTAAGACTCCCTTCCCGGGATGGAGCTCCGTCTCTACCTCTTTTGTCTCTCTCTTTTTTTTTTTTGTCTTTTATATTTTTTCCTACCTCCTTTCGAAGACAATGGGCTGCTTTTCTTGGTGCCTGATGTCCTCTGCAGGCATTCAGAAGTTGTTTTGTGGAATTTACTCAGCGTTTAAATGTTCTTTTGATGAATTTGTGGGGGATAAAGTGGTCTCCCTGTCCTATTCCTCCACCATCTTAGGACCGCCTCCCTGTTTCAGCATTTTAATATGCTGTCTAGGTTGGTCATAACTTTTCTTCCAAGGAGTAAGTGTCTTTTAATCTCATGGCTGCAGTCACCATCTGCAGTGATTTTGGAACCCCCCCAAAATAAAGTCAGACACTGTTTCCACTGTTTCTCCATCTATTTGCCATGAAGTGATGGGACTGGATGCCATGATCTTTGTTTTCTGAATGTTGAGCTTTAAGCCAACTTTCTCACTCTTGTCTTTAACTTTTATCAAGAGGCTTTTTAGTTCTTCTTTGCTTTCCGCCATAACAGTGGTGTCATCTGCATATCTGAGGTTATTGTTATTTCTCCCAACAATCTTGATTCCAGCTTGTGCTTCTTCCAGCCCAGCATTTCTCATGATGTACTCTGCATAGAAGTTAAATAAGCAGGGTGACAATATACAGCCTTGCCATACTCCTTTCCCAATTTGGAACCAGTCTGTTGTTCCATGTCCAGTTCTAACTGTTGCTTCCTGACCTGCATACAGATTTCTCAGTAGGCAGGTCAGGTGTTCTGGTATTCCTATCTCTTGAGGAATTTACCACAGTTTGTTGTGATCCACACAGTCAAAGTCTTTGGCATAGTCAATAAGCAGAAACAGATGTCTTTCTGGAACTCTCTTGCTTTTTCAATGATCCAGTGAATGTTGGCAATTTGATCACTGGCTTCTCTGCCTTTTTAAAACCAGCTTGAACATCTGGAATTTCATGGTTCATGTACTGTTGAAGCCTGGCTTGGAGAATTTTGAGCATTACTTTACTAGTGTGTGAGATGAGTGCAATTGTGCGGTAGTTTGAGCTTTCTTTGGCATTGCCTTTCTTAGGAATTGGAATGAAAACAGATCTTTTCCAACCCTGTGGCCACTGCTGAGTTTTCCAAATTTGCTGGCATATTGAGTTCAGCACTTTCACAGCATCATCTTTCAGGATTTGAAATAGCTCAACTGGGATTTTATCACCTCTGCTAGCTTTGTTTGTAGTGATGCTCTCTAGATAAATGTGACTCCTAGGTGGCTAAAATAACTCTATTATTATAAGTAAAATAATGCTTCTTAGATTTAATGATCAAGGCTGCTAGATTTTAACACATTCAGGACTCTAAATGTAAACACCAATATAGTAGTAACTTGATTCCAGCAGAGGAAATGCCTCCACGTGTTAAAATTATGTAACAAAAGTTACTGGAATTATAATTCCTTCCAGAAGCACCTGCCAGTTGGCATCTGAGACCATCTATAGTTATGAGAGTTTTTTAAAAGTTCACTAAAAGTAAGCTGTGTAAAAAGGTGATGTTTTTCCTGTTCAGTAGATTCTAGTTTTTACAATGTTCTAAGTGAACAAGTTTTATTGAACATACTTTACATTAAAAAAAAATAATAATTGTATTGGATGCCCTTAGAGTATCACTAAAAAAGTCAATTGATTTGCACCTGCAGTTAGCTTTAGTTATATTTCATTGCAGCCCTAATGAAATAACATTTCCTTACTAGTCATAATTTATCTTTTAAAATATTTTTTATTAAAAACTATACATATAAGTCTCATGAATCAGTGAACTAAAATGGACTTCATGGGCAAATTTAATTCAGATGACCATTATATCTACTACTGCAGGCAAAAATCCCTAGAGGAATGGAGTAGTCCACATAGTCAACAAAAGAGTCTGAAATGCAGTACGTGGGTGCAAACTCAAAAATGACTAATGATCTCTGTTCATTTCCAAGACAAACCATTCAATATCACAGTAATCCAAGTCTATAACCCAACCAGTAATGCTAAAGAAGTTGAGGTTGAATGGTTCTATGAGGACCTATAAGACCTTCTAAAACTAACACCAAAAAAGAATCTCTTTTCATCATATGGGACTGGAATGCAAAAGTAGGAAGTCAAGAGATACCTGGAGTAAAATGAAAATTTGATCTTGGAGTACGAAATGAAGCAGGGCAAAGGCTACCAAAGTTTTGCCAAGAGAACGCACTGGTCATAGCAAACACCCTCTTCCAACAACAAAAGAGAAAACTCTACATGTGAACATCACCAGATAGTCAAAACCAAAATCAGATTGAGTATATTCTTTGCAGCCAAAGATGGAGAAGCTTTATACAGTCATCAAAAACATGTGGCTGAGATCATGAAGTCCTTATTGACAAATTCAGACTTAAACTGAAGAAAGTAGGGAAAACCACTAGACCATTCAGGTATGAACTAAGCCAAATCCTTTATGTTTATACAGTGGAAGTGATGAATAGATTCAAGGAATTAGATCTGATAGACAGAGTGCCTGAAGAACTATGGATGGATGTTCATGACATTGTATTGGAGGCAGTGATCAAGACTATCCCCAAGAAAAAGAAATGCAAAAAGGCAAAATGTTTGTCTGAGGAGGCCTTACAAATTGCTGAGAAAAGAAGAGAAGTGAAAGGCAAAGGACAAAAGCAAAGATATACCCATTTGAAAGCAGAGTTCCAAAGAATAGCAAGGAGAGATAAGAAAACCTTCCTCAGTAATCAATGCAAAGAAATAGGGGAAAAGAATAGAATGGGAAAGACTAGAGATCTCTTCAAGAAAATTAGATACCAAGGGAACATTTCATGCAAAGATGGGCTTGATAAAGGACAGAAATGGTCTGGACCTCACAGAAGCAGAAGATATTACGAAGAGGTGGCAAGAATACACAGAACTGTACAAAAAGGATCTTCATGACCCAGATAATCATGATGGTTGATCACTCACCTAGAGCCAGACATCCTGGGATGCGAAGTCAAATGGGCCTTAGGAAGGATCACTGTGAACAAAGCTAGTGGAGGTGATGGAATTCCAGTTGAGCTATTTCAAATCCTAAAAGATCATGCTGTGAAACTGCCACACTCAATATGCCAGCAAATTTGAAAAACTCAGCAGTGGCCACAGGACTGGAAAAGGTCAGTTTTTATTCCAATCCCAAAGAAAGGCAATGCCAAAGAATGTTCAAATTGCTGCACAATTACACTCCATCTCACACACTAGCAAAGTAATGCTCAAAATTATCCAAGCCAGGCTTCAACAGTAAGTGAACTGTGAATTTCCAGATGTTCAAGCTGGACTGAGAAAAGGCAGAAGAACCAGATCATGGCATCTAGTGCCATCACTTCATGGCAAATAAATGGAGAAAAAGTGAAAATCGTGTTTGATTTTATTTTTCTGGACTCCAAAACCACTGAGGATGGTGACTGCAGCCATGAAATTAAAAGACATTTGCTCCTTGGAAGGAAAGCTGTGAGAAACCTAGACAGCATATTAAAAAGCAGAGACATTACTTTGCTGCCAAAGTTCATACAGTGAAAGCTATGATTTTTTCCTATATTCTTGTAGGAAAATGAGAGTTGGACCATAAAGAAAGCTGAGAGCCAAAGAATTGATGCTTTCAGATTGTGGTGCTGGAGAAAACTCTAGAGGTTCCCTTGGACAGCGAGGAGATCAATCCCATCAATCCTAAAAGTAATCAACCCTGAATAGTCCTTGGATGGAGTGATGCTGAACCTGAAGCTCCAATACTTTGGTCACCTCATGTGAAGAATTGACTCACTGGGAAGAACTTGGATGCTAGGAAAGATTGAAGGCAAGAGGAGAAGAGGGCAACAGAGTGTGAGCTGTTTGGATAGCATCACTGACTCAGTGGACATGGGTTTGGGCAAACTCTTGGAGATGGTGAAGGACAGCAAAGCCTGGCATGCTGCAGTCCATGGGGTCTCAAAGAGTGGGGCAAATTTAGCGACTGAACAACAAGAAACATTATGATAACAAGTCTCTATGTGTTAAGTGAATTTTAATAAAAATAAGGTCAGACCTTTCCTTTGCCATGTGTTAACCAATTACAAAGTAAGTACAGAATCATTAAAAACGTAGTCCTTTTTTAAAGTTATATTCTGATAGAAAACAACATGAACAATGAACTTCAACCCTGTTCTGCAGTTTTCTTTCTTTTCAGAGGTTCTGCTTAAAACCTTGATAACAGAGTCATCAGGAGCATAGAAGGCCATTGTAAGGTCCCCTGGGTGCCTAGGTGCACTTGAGTCCTCCAGAGGGCAGGGTAGTACATCTCCTGCTTGACTGAAACAAAGTAGAAAATGAATTTTAGTTAATTTACTGTTTATTTTGTGCTGAAGTTGTACTTGTGAAGAAGAAAATGGATGTGTGGTGAGTGATGATCTCAACTCCCTTATCAGGACTAAATCCTGCATGTGGCTGATATCCAAACACCTGGGGCATTACAGGAGTGGAAGGGTAGAAAGGATATCTAGGTGAATAAATATTCCATAGAACATGGGCTGATATTCTAGTGATGTTGGAGAGGGTCAGTCTAACTCACTGGGCAGTAGGATTCCCAAATGTGAGGCTCTTGATGGCCTGCTGAAAATGACCAATGATTTCATACATTGAGTCTGAGCAATAGTAGAAACTATATATATATGTATATATTTACTATTTTTATCTATAGGAGATATATTTCACCTATAATAGAAACTCTTTTGAACAGTTTCCACTTTAAAAAGTCTCTAGGGGGACTTCCTTGGCAGTCCAGTGTTTAAGATTCTGCACTTTGAATGCAGGGATGCAGGTTTGAGCCCTGTTTGGGGAACTAAGATGTCAAACACCATATAGCATGGTGGAAAAGTCACCAGATTAACAGACATTCTCTGCTCCTTTTGTGAGATGCACTGAGTTATGACCTAACAAACACTTGAGCAAGTGCTCTGCTCTTTATTATACATGTGCACCCCTGTTTCTCTGACTGAGTTGGTTGTTTGCTGAGTCACTTAATGATTATTCCCAGTTTATTCAGTTGCACTTTCTATTTCAATTGTGTAATTTAGTAAAATATTCTATAAGTGGCTAAAATCATTTAATTTGAGTGTGAAAGAGTTGTATTTTTGTGACAACCAAATGTATGTTTTGGAAAATCTAAAAAAAGTGAAATTGTTGAAGAATAGAAGACTTTGATTCAACAAAGCCTGGATGAGACAACTGTAAAAGACTGGAGGGGGGTAAAATTCTGAAAATGGGGGATTACTCAACATAATTACAAGTATGTTTAGATTTTTGTTCCACTTTAAAAATATCAAAACTGATGCTACCATAAGTGATGCATTTTGGATCTGCTTTATGTGAGAATAATGATTGGTTTTCTAATAGATAGGCTTTTATTAAAAGACTTTGACCTGACTTTAAAATATGGATGAATGTATATTTTTATGTTTTAGGTTAAAATAAAATGTTTGACAGGGAGGCCTGGCGCGCTGCAATTTATGGGGTCGCAAAGAGTCAGACACGACTGAGCAACTGAACTGAACTGAAAATATTTGAGGTTAAATATTCTTTTCTTTATGATTCTTGGCTTTAAACTAAGTTTTAAAATTAATCAATCAACTACTGGCCAATTAGAAGTTCACTGAAAGCCATCCTGTCTAAACCAGGGAGGGTCATGGTGCTCCTTTTGGATTTATCCAGTGAGGTGTTTCACTGGATCACATAGTGGTTGTGCAGGAAGAGCTGAGACTGGGTGATCTTGATTTTCTACTCCAAACATGGGAATTGGAATGGTAGGAACCTTCTCCAGGGCAACTCAGTGTTCTGAAAGCTTTGGAGACATATGGCAGATTCACCAGTGGTTTTCTAATTCTCCATTATACATAATCCCAAACTTTACAGAACCCAGAATAAGCACAAACATGAGAGCTACCCTTCAGCAAAGAAAAGCTAACATTTGTGTTTGCTGGAGTGAAGGGAAATGTTTTGACTTTCCCCCCCTATGATTCAGGTTTTAAACTGACACTATAACTTTAAATACAGCATTTTTCTAGGAGAAAATTTCCCATACTATACAAGTATATTTGGGTCATGACCAGAGGGAAGAGGCAGAGGTAACTCTGCAATATTGTAAAAGTAAAAATTTAAAAGAATTGGAAGAGTCATGTTGTATATCATTATGCTTATTAAGGCAGTTTGAGAAATATAAGCCAGCCAAAAAGTGATTGACTTGTAATAAATACAATTTGAATGACTAACTTCACTATTGCTTTTGGAATCTACACAGTCGTTACAGCTGGAACCATGATTTTTAGAGCTGACTTCAGATACTTTAACCCTGCATTTCCTTATCATTCTCTTTCTTGCTGTGTGCAGATAATGAAAAAAATTAGATATACTTAAGAAGAGGAGATTAATAGGCACTTGGAAGGGAAAGGAGTTCCTCCCTTAATAACTTTTATGTAAAAGTAGCACTAACAAAATAAAAGCAATATTCTATCATCTACAACAAGTAATCACCAAAATAATGAATAACCTGGTAGTTTTTCCTTTTTTTCTCTAGTGCTGATAAAGAGAGAGAACTTATTTCAAAGGACACCAGCATTCATTCAGTATTCACAACAGGTGCCTCCAGACAGTAAGGAAGGTAGTTTCTAACCAGCCAGATTCTTGAGACTGGTCTGAGAGGATAAAATATTTCATCAATCACTGTGGGGTATATTTGTAGCTATAATTATTTTGTTTTTCGTCTCTCAAGAGAAATGTTTCTCACAAAAGCGCAAAAATGTTAATAGAACAGCACTTATTTTTATTGTTTCACTGGAGATAAATTCAAAATGTCCAACCAACTACTTATTGTAATCCTTTAAAATCAACCACCAGTGAATAGCAATCACTTTATATCCTTATCCCAAATGACTTAATGTCTGCTTGGGTTTTCTGTTTGAGCCTGACAGAAAATAAATTTTAAGAATAAGAAAGTATTTACGAAAACATTTTTTTTTACCCTATATTTTTTCAAGTAACTTAGTGTTCATTCCTGGCCCCCTGACAGGAATACTATGCAAAGTTGTTAAATTTTAATTCATTGCTCAAGCCTTGAAGTTTACATAATATTTTCTGATTGTTAAAGTACAGCATTTTAAGGGTACAAATGTCAACATAATCCAATCAAAGATAATAATAAGTGAACCTAAGTCATTATGGGGCAGAGTTTGAACCCCAAAATTGATACATTTTTTTAAGAGGCAGTAAAGAGTACTGTTGAGGAATGTTGTCAATTTCTTTCACATTTTGAAATGGTTTTCCCAGGGGAGGAGATGGTAGGAAGGTAGGAGAAGTGATCAGATTGAGACCTGCCAGTAGAAGAGGCAGATTACATGGGCTTAGAAATCCTTCCTGGGGAATGAGAGGTTCATACTGGGCACCCCAGTCCTGGGTTCTGACTCTGGGAAGATGAATCCTCTCAGGTAGCTTATACCAGTGGGACTAACAGGAGGGCTGAAGAAACTGACTTCACCTGTGAAGAGCACACACACTTACTCCTGGGAACTGCATGGAGGAAGCAGATTGACACTGCCAGAGACACTGGCCAGTTATCCCTGACAGTTGCAGTGCATACCAGAGCCCTCACTCCTGCTCCTATCATAGCCTGCTCTGGCTATTTGTGCTTCAACTCCTCACTAGGGTGTTGCTGAGGGAAGTACTACTGCTACTGGTGATAGAGCTTGTTTGGACCTGGTGCTGCATCTGGAAAATGCCATGGACAGAGGAGCCTGGTAGGCTGCAGTCCATGGGGTTGCGAAGAGTCAGACACGACTGAGCAACTTCACTTTCATGCATTGGAGAAGGAAATGGCAACCCCCTCCAGTGTTCTTGCCTGGAGAATCCCAGGGACGAGGGAGCCTGGTGGGTTGCCGTCTATGGGGTCACAAAGAGTCAGACACAACTGAAGCGATTTAGCAGCAGCAGCAGCTGCACCTGGAGGAAGTGAGGGCAGCCACTGCTTGGCACTCTTGGAGTTGGAAGTGAAGTGCCAGGACTGCCAGCACCAGCTCAGGTGGGAGGGGTAGAGCACACACTTGGAGGAAGTAAAACCAGCTTCGACTCAACCCTCAGGGCTTCTGCCCCAGCACCTTGGGACCCACCCAGACCTCTGATAGGATGGTGATGGCTATTGAGCTTAGGAGGAGCCCTGTTTCACACCTGGCTCTGGCCCCTGAATCTCTAGCTACATCTCCCACCAAGGCGACATGGGAATCCCCAGCTACCCCAGGGAAGATGTGACCATATTCATTTCAGATCTAGTTCCCTCAACAAAGCCACAACGGATATACAGACTTCATAGGGATGCTCACACACAAAGACATCCCTTCAAGATCAGGATAGGTAACTGTTTCACATTTCATAGAGACAGAAAAAAATTAAACAAACTGAAAAGACAGAGGAATATGTTTCAAATGAAAGAACAAGAACTGCCCTCTCCCCCACCCCATGAAGAACACCTAAAGAAACAGAGATAATAATTTACCAGATAAGGAATTCAGAGCATTAGTAATAAGAATGCAAATTGAACTTGGGCAAAGAATAGGAACACAGAATTTTAACAAGAAACTAGAAGATTTTTTTAAAAAAAAGACTAGTCAAGAGCTGAAGAATGCAATAACTGAAATGAAATACACACTAGCAGGAATTAATAAACCAAGTAATACATAAGAATGCATATGTGATCTGGACAATGAAATAATGGAAATCACCCAATCAAAACAGCAAAAAGAAAAAAAAAACAAATAAAAATGGAGCTAAGGAACCTCTAGGACATCAAGGGCACTAACATTTGCACTATAGGAGTTTCAGGAAGAAAAGAAAGAGACAGGGGTCAGAAATGCATTTGATGAAATTATGGCTGAAAGCTTATTCATCCTGAAGAAGGAAACAGTTTTCCATGTACAGGAAGTACAGATTTCCAAAGAAGATGAACACAGAAAACAGCAAAATTTTGTAAAACAATTATCCTCCAATTAATAAATAAAATTAAAAAAAGAAAATGAACACAAAGAGATCCACCAGATATATCATAATTAAAATGACTAAAGTTAAGGATAAAGGGAGAATTCTAAAGGCAGCAGGAGAAAAACAGCTATGTATGAGGGAACCCACATAAAGCTAACAGTTTTTTTCTGCAGAAACTTTGCAGGGCAGTAGGGAGTGTAATGATACATTTAAAGTGATGAAAGGGAAAACTCCACAACCTAGGATAGTCTACTCAGTAAGGTTACCATTCAGAATGGGAGCAGAGAGAGAGAACTTTTCAGACAAGCAAAAGCTAAAAGAGTTCATCAAACTAAACTGACCCAACAATAAATGTTAAAGGGTCTTCTCTAAGTAGAAATGAAAAGGCTACAACAAGAAGTAAGAATTTATAAGAAATGAAAAATCTCACTAGTATAGGCAAATATATATTAAATGTTGTGGATCAACCACTTAAATAAGATAGTATGAAGATCAAAAAGCAAAAATTGTAAAATCAGTCATAATTACAATAAACAGTTAAGGGATAAACATGAAGATGTAAAATATGGCATCAAAACCACAAAATATGGGAGAGAGGAGTAAAAAAAATGTAGATCTTATGGAATGTGTTTAAACTTAAAAGACTATCAGTTTGTATTTTTTTCTTTCTAATGGTTAGGACCATCAAGATTTGTGAATTCTATGGGATACTTCGTGAATTTTTGGATATATATAAGCATCTATAAACATGCTCACATGGCAAATAATGAAGGTGGCAGGTATGCACATCCAAACAAACATGTTACCTGTATATGAATAAAATACCCTTAGTGTGTAATCATAAGGGTCTGTATGTGCCAGAGACACACCTGAATCCTGGGCACAGCTGGGTCATCTCACCTGAGGTGTCTCCTGGAGCATAGCAGGGCCATCAGACAACCCGAGGGCACATTGCACAGCCAGGGAATCATGCAGCTCTCAGTGATCAGACCAGTCTGGCTTTCCTAATTTAGGGTGTGGTGGGCAGAAGGTGAGGTGCCCCTGGACTGCTCTCCTGCTAACTAGATGCTGCAGAGACAATGACAGGCACTCATCTTGCCAGGGAAGCTGGTTTGAGGCAAGCCCTTTCCTCCTTTCTTTCTGGGCTTCCCTGACAGCTCAGTTGGTAAAGAATCTGCCTGCAATGCAGGAGACCTCAGTTCGATTCCTGGGTAGGGAAGATCCACTGGAGAAGTGAAAGGCTATCCACTCTAGTATTGGATAGGGTACCCACTCTAGTATTCCCTTGTGGCTTAGCTGGTAAAGAATCTGCCTGCAATGCGGGAGACCTGGGATTGATCCCTGGGTTGGAAAGATCCCCTGGAGAAGGGAAAGGCTACCCACTCCAGTATTCTTCCCTGGAGAAGTCCATGGACTACAGTCGATGGGGTCCAAAAGAGTCAGACATGACTAAGTGACATTTTTTTTCTATTTCTTCCTTTCATTTCTATCTACTTACAGGGGGCAGGCTTTTTCATCATGGAAAATTGATGAAACAGCCCAAGTTGATCTTTGTGAGATCAGCCCTGGGTGTTCTTTGGAAGGAATGATGCTAAAGCTGAAACTCCAGTACTTTGGCCACCTCATGTGAAGAGTTGACTCATTGGAAAATACTCTGATGCTGGGAGGGATTGGGGGCAGGAGGAAAAGGGAATGAACGACAGAGGATGCGATGGCTGGATGGCATCACCAACTTGATGGACGTGAGTTTGAGTGAACTCCTGGAGATGGTGATGGACAGGGAGGCCTGGCATGCTGTGATTCATGGGGTCGCAAAGAGTAGGACACAACTGAGTGACTGGACTGAACTGACCGAACTGATCAGGGGACAAGATTTTTCATCACGGAAATTTGATGAAACAGTCCAAGTCGATCTTTGTGAGCATGATAAAGAACCAAAGGAAGAAAAGATTAGTGGTTTTCATAAAAGGAGAAAAATCTATAACCACAACCTCCTCTACAAAGCATGAGATGAGGTACTGTGTGGTGTCCCTTTATTCTCTTCTTTTTCCTTTTATTCTTTCCTGCCAGCCTCACTTCTTTCAATGTGGGAAACTATGAGATGGCTTGCGTGCAAGACTTTCTCCCATCCCTTCCCAGCCTGCAAAGTCACTTTTTCTCTATTTCTCTGCATAGTGCTTGTAGGTGCCTGTTGGAAGAAAGACACACTCCAGACCTAGGTGTGTGCATGGGAACTTGGAAAGCTCCTGACATCAGGTTGTGGTGAAGGCAAGTGTAGTATTTATAGCAGATACCAAACAAAGAATTCCAGTGGATACTGCTCAGAAGAGCCAAATTCCCTGTTTTGTTGTTATTCAGTTGTTAAGCTGTCTCCGACTCTTTGCGAACTCCTTGAACTGCAGTGTGCCAAGCTTCCCTGTCTTTCACTATCTCCTGGAGTTTGCTCAAACTCATGTCCATTGAGTCAGTGATGTCATCCAATCATCTCATCCTCTGTTATTCCCTTCTCCTTTTGCCCTCAATCTTTCCCAGCATCAGGATCTTTTCCAGTGAATCGGCTCTTCTCATCAGGTGGTCAAAGTATTGGATCTCCAGCTTCAACATCAGTCCTTCCACTGAATATTCAAGGTTGATTTCCTTTAATATTGACTGGTTTGAGCTCCTTGCTGTCCAAGGGACTCTCAAGAGTCTTCTCTAGCATCATAGTTCGAAAGCATCAATTCTTTGGTGTTCATCCTTCTTTATGGTCCAACTTTCATATCCATACATGACTACTGGAAAAAACCACAGTTTTGACTAGATGGACCTTTGTTGGCACCTAATGCTGGGCTTTCCTTCACTGCAATAAATGCTGGGCTTTCCTTCACTGCAATCCAGTGTCAGTAGATCGATTTTACTGTACTCAGGTGAGCAGACCCAAGTACAGTTCGATAACTGAATGTTTTAAATGGAGAAGTGATACCAACAGTTTAACATTTTAGGATGATTTCTTTGGGAGTTGTTTAGTAGAGAGGAGAGGGAAGGCTCAGAGCCAGAACCATAGCAGTGGGTGCAGAGAAAAGTGGAAGGAGTCAGGAAATATTCAGGAAGCAGAAATGGCAAGATTTGATGATAGATAATTCTTAGAGAAAAACTCTGTATGCTCAGTCAGCTCTCTCCTTTTCCTTTCCATATCTTCCTCCCTTCTTTTCTTCCTTTCTCATTTTTAAAAATACTTCTTCCAGGGGCCTAGAAGAGCATTACTGCATCTCTCAAAGTCCCTAATTTTCACCTAAGAACTATTTTTTAGAAGGATTACTCTCAACTAATTGGTATTCGTATTTATCCCTACCCTTTGTGGCATTGATAGAATATTGTTCTTTTCTTTGGTTTTCATGTATGAAAGACACAATAGAAAAATGAACACTATTGTTTTTAAGTTCATTTTTGTTAATACTAAGACATATAATACTTTAAGAAGAAAATAAGGTTTTCATCTTCTTAACTTCTTTTTTCACCTCATTCCATTTGGAAAGTTAAATTATTAGTTTACATTATAGTCTTCAAGCAAAAACACAGCAGTTAATAACAGTTTTTGAATTCTGAAAATGATTTTGGTGATTTTTTTTTCTCTAAAGGGTCATATCAATATTATGTTTTGTTATTTCTTATTAAACTTATGTTTGGAATTTAAAGTTGGCAAAATAGTGAATTTAAAATAAAAATGGCTAAGATTAGGTTTTTCATTTAAAATTTTATTTAAATTTTTTAGACTTTACAGTAGAATAAGAATAGCAGCTAGCATTCATGAATAGCTACTATGTGCCAGATGTTCCAAGAACTTTACATATATTAATTCCTTTAATCATTATAACCTTATTACATCAAATTATGCATTGGAAACTAATGAATACTGAGGCTGATTAACTTGCCCAAGGTCACACAGCTAATAGGTGGCAAAGTTAGGATTTCAAACAAAGTATTTTGGTTCAGTCCCTGCTTCCTCACTTAACTAAGGGAATAGCCAGGGCAAGGGAGGGAGGAATTAAAAAGATGGGCTGAGATCTCTTTGAGGTAAGATTGCCTGGACCTCTTTGTTGATTATATTGGAGATGAGTGACCAAGTAGGAAGTTGGAAAGGGCCTGAGGAAGAAACGACTGATGTGGCCCAGTTTCTAGACATTTGTAATTTCTCCAAGATAACTTTTCACTTAATATTTGTAGTGGATTTAATGATAGCCTTCCAAAAGATATGTCTACCCCAAAAAGTGAATATGACCTTATTTGGAAAAAAAAGTCTTGGTAGATGTAATTAAGTTTTCTTAAAGTGAGATCATCCAGGATTATCCAAGTGTGTATGTACTCAATCCTGTCTTACTCTTTGTGACTCCATGGAGCCTGCCAGGCTCCTCTATCCATGGAATTTTCCAGCCAAGAATACTGGAGCGGGTTGCCATTTCCTACTCTAGGGGATCTTCCCGACCCAGGGGTCAAGCCTGTGTTTTATGTCTCCCGAATTGGCAGATGGATTCTTTACCACTGTGCCACCTGGGAAGCCCATTATCCAAGTGAGTCCTAATTCAATAAGTGTCCTTATAAGGAAAAGAGGAGACACAGAGGAAAAGGCCATGTGAAGGTGAAGGCCAGTCTGGAGTTACATAGTTTCAAACCATGGACAGAGGATCCTGGTGGGCTACGATCCATAGTGTTGCAAAGAGTTGAAGGTGACTGAAGTGACTTAGCATAACACAGCACATAGCTACAGACCAAGGAACTCCAATGATTGTCAGTAGCCACCCCAAGATAGTAGAAAGGTGTGAGATGAATGGCCCCTCAGAGCTTCCAGAAGGAATCAAACCCGCTCCTGCCTAATTTCCGACTTCTGGCTTCCAGAATTGTGGCAGAAAAATATTGTAGTTTACTCACTTCCCAGAGATGGATGGAATTACTCAACCCCAGGAAAGCACTGTTTTTCTATTGGATTCTACTGTAAGCTCCTTCTGTAACATTTTCCCTTACTAGATTCTTTTTCTCTATTACGTAATGAACAAAAATAAAATAAAATGAGATAAATGAAAAACATTCCACAAACCTGCAAATTCCAAGATTGCTTCTCTCTCCAGAGTTGGGCTTCTATGTTTGCTTTCTTGTTGCCCTAGGTTAGTAGTTCTAAGGGTTTTAGTTGAATATGCAGTTATCGATTTTTTTTCCCACAAGGAAACATAAAGATGATAATTTATTTTGGTAAATACAAAATTGTTATAATAATCACAGCAAGTTAAGATTATAGTTAATGCCTTCCTTTTAATTTAGAGTTTTCATTCCTATTTTTAACTCACAACACTGTAAAACTATAAGAGTGATAGAAAAGCAAATTCTGTCGATTGTATCTTAAGTTTTCAAAATGTTAGACTATTCTTTTAACATTACTAGAAAGTAGAGCGGGAGGACATCTCTAAGAAAGTAAACATAAGTTAAAAAAATTTAAAAAAATAGTGTTCAACTAGAAGTTGAAAGAGATAATTTGTTTTTCTCTAAGTTCTGGGCCCTCCTTTGACCTGACTCTTAGTTTTGACAATGACTATACTTACAAGAGATAGTTCTTACAGAATTGTTATCATTGTGTTGTGTTTGTACTCAGTTGTGTCTGACTCTTTGTGACCCCATGCACTGCCAGACTCCTCTGTCCATGGAATTCCCCAGGCAAGAATACTGGAGTGGGCTGCCATTTCCTTCTCCAGGGGATCTTCCCAACTCAGGCATTGAACCCACATCTCCTGAAGTTCCTGCACTGGCAGGCGGAATCTTTACCATTGTGCTATCTGAGAAGCTCTTCAAGATGTGGGTGAAACACATTCCACGGATTCACTTGTTTAATTCTATCAACGTCTCTGTCAGGTGGGTGGTAGTATTATCATCTCATTTTAAAGATGAAGAATCTGTAGCACAGAGTAGTAAAGTTTTCTTTTTTTCCCAAGTTACAAAACTAGGAAGTAGCTGAGTAGGAACTTGAACAAAGCTTAAGGCTCTTAGACATTCAGTCAGTCAATCAGTTCAGTCGCTCAGTTGTGTCCAACTCTTTGCTATCCCATGGTCTGCAGCACACCAGGCTTCCCTGTCCATAACCAACACCCAGAGCTTGCTCAAACTCATGTCCATCGAGTTGATGATGCCATCCAACCATCTCATCCTCTGTAGTCCGCTCCTTTCCTGCCTTCAATCTTTCCCAGCATCAGGGTCTTTCCAAATGATTCAGTTCTTCACATAAGGTGGCCAAAGTATTGGAGTTTCAGCTTCAGCATTGGTCCTTCCAATGAATATTCAGGACTGATTTCCTTTAGGATTGACTGGTTTGATCGCCTTGCTGTCCAAGGGACTCTCAAGAGTCTTCTCCAACACCATAGTTCCAAAGCATCAATTGTTTGGTGCTTAGCTTTCTTTATAGTCCAACTTTCACATCCATACATGACTACTGGAAAAACCACAGCTTTGACTAGATGTCCTAGAGATCACATTTAACTATCTTTTGTAAAGGAACAGAATCAGTTCTGAGGTCCCAGGCCAATTTGCTATGCGAAACAAAGAAGCATCATGGGAAAACCAACAGATGAGGATTTTGCTCTCCCAGAGTTTATATTCTCTGCAGTAGGTCTGCTGCTTCCTCTGGTTCAGGAATTTAAAGAACAGCAAACAGGAACTTGCTTCCTGCAGAAGGAGAGGATGATTTAGATGAGGGGTTAGGGAACTTTCTATTAAGGACCAGAGAGTAGAAGTTTTTGGCTATACCAGGTCATATGATCCCTGTCACTCAACTCAGCCATTACAGCGTGAATGCAGCTACAGAGAAAACATAAACATAGTGGGGTTGGGGGTGGCTGGTGAGGACTGGATTTGACCCAGAGATGGTAATTTGCCAACTCCTGGTATGAAGTGCTATTTTTTTGTCCTTGAAATATAGTGAGATAAACTATCTCAGAGTACATCAATTTTATCCTAATGAACAAATAACCAGACTTCCTATGTGGCAAGGATGTGGCCCCAGTCTTAGTTTTTCCTCTTGGTCAAGGCCATGGGTTCTTAAACCGTAGTCTGTGGGCACTCATAAGCAAATTTCAGAAAGTCTACAAGCTGGATATGAGAAAATATATTTTCTTTTATGTATTTCTTGCTATTTTGAAGATTTTGGAGGAAACGTTGAGTTTGAGTAAAATAGTTTTAATTTAGATAAGATAATGTGGCATGGACTGTAACTATACCCAGGTAAAGATACGTCATCATCCTTCTCAGGTATGGATATTATATGGTTTCTTATTAATACGGATTAAAGAAAACTCCTTATAGCAGTATTATGAACTTTTCTCTTTGGTTTACACTGGATCCAGTTTATGTTGGGAACATAAAAGCAAGTATTGATGAATTCTTTGGCTTTTAAGTCAGATATGTGCTCAAATCTTGGCTCCCTTCTTGGTAGCTGGGTCAGTTTGTGCAGCCTACTCACTCTTGTTGAGCCTCAGATTTCTCAGTGTAAAGTGGAATTACAAAGACTGAATTAAAATATGTCAACCATTGAGCACAGCATCCCAATAAATGAAAGCCCTCATCAGCCATATTGTGAAACATGGTGCTGGGTATTTATGCTTTCATGTGTAAGGTTCTTGCCAGTGGAAACTGTGGGGAGAACTGTAATCCTGAAATGCCCTGGACACTGGGAGTCTTTAAGAGCAAAGAAACTCTTTTAAGAAAGGCTGGAACTTGATCAGAATTTGAATTTTTTCCAAGACAAAAGCTTAGTTTAAGGTATTTTGTAAAACTGCTTCTTGTATTGCCAACCAAAACCATCCCCTATAATTAGACAGGCCTTGGTGAAGCCATATGTCTTAGGAATGGTCCAGTGGGTTTATAGTTTGGAACTGAGGACAGGACCTCTGTCAAAACATTATCTTCACCCAAACTGTTGACATTTCTCCTAATTTGCTGAAGCAAATCTTGTCAAAATTGGCAGTTAGGCCTTTGATATGCGAGTGGATGAAATCACTGAAGATCTTCTTTGATTTACCATGGGGTTACATCCCCAAAAGGCCATTATTAGTTGAAAATATCATAAGTTGAAAATGTGTTTAAGACTCTTAACCCATCAAACATCATAGCCTACACTACATGTGCTCATTATATTACGTTATAATTAGCAAACTCATCTGACCCAAAGCCTATTTTATAATAAAGAGTTGAATCTCTTATGTAATTTATGGAATCTATACTGGAAGTGAAAAACAGAATGGTTGTCTGGATACAGAGTGGTTGTAGCTGTATAGGTTATGTACTTGTGTGATCAAGTGACTGACTGGGAACCATGGCTGACTTTCTGTACAGTTAGCTCTTGGGCTTTACCCAGTATGGCCAGTTAGGGATTTATTTTTTGAAGCTTGATGTAGGTCTGAAAGAGAAGCATCTTTGGAGGCCTGACTTTATGCTCTGACTGCACAGTTCCTGTGCAGACTTGTGTTCAGGGGTCTGTACTACCTGTTGCAAACCCTTCAAGGCAGGGCTAGTCTTGCTGTCTCTGTACCTCACTCCTTAGTTCATAGAAATGATACTAACAGCTGACATGTATTGTCTTATTTTATCCTCATACCCAATTTACAGATGAGAAAATGGAAGCCAGAATGGTTAGGTATATAATTCTGATATAACTCCAACATGTCTCTGACACTATCAAGCAATTCTCTGACACCAGCTGACAGTCCTATTAGGCCCTGCAGGTAAGGGTTCAGCCCTACAATACTGCCGCATCACCCACTTCAAATGCAAATTATAAGCCCAGGTTGTTATCCATGCTTCTGAACTACTATACATTGGAGGTTCCCACTACCTGTTCCTTGAGTTTTATTTGTTTGCTAGGATGTGTCACAGAACTTGGGTAAAAATATTACTTATGAGATTACCAGTTTAAAAGTGTATGACTCAGGAATAGACAGATGGAAGAGATGCATAGGGCAGGATATGGGGAAACAATGTGGGGTTCCCATACCTCTTGCAGGGGTGCACTCTCCTTGAACCCGATGTGTTCACCAGACTGGAGGCTCTCTGAATGCTACCCTTTTGTTTTTAATGGAGGCTTCATTTCATAGGCATGGTTGATTAAATCACTGACCATTGGTGACTGATCTCAATCTCTAGACTCTTTTCCCACTCAGGAGATGGTGTGGAGTGTGTGGAAGTGAAAGTTG
This sequence comes from Aepyceros melampus, assembly GCA_006408695.1. NCBI lineage: Eukaryota > Metazoa > Chordata > Mammalia > Artiodactyla > Bovidae > Aepyceros > Aepyceros melampus. The sequence continues at coordinate 174,759 of SJXQ01006163.1, forward strand.
CCACTTTTCTATCACACCACTGGTTCCCCTGGCAACCAGCACCACCTCCCCACCCCTTCTTAGGTTACTGTCAGCTCAGTTCAGTTCAGTCGCTCAGTCGTGTCCAACTCTTTGCGACCCCATGAATCACAGCACGCCAGGCCTCCCTGTCCATCACCATCTCCCGGAGTTCACTCATACTCACGTTCATCGAGTCTGTGATGCCATCCAACCATCTCATCCTCTGTGGTCCCCTTCTCCTCCTGCCCCCAATCCTCCTCAGCATCAGGGTCTTTTCCAATGAGTCAACTCTTCGCATGAGGTGGCCAAAGTACTGGAGTTTCAGCTTTAGCATTATTCCTTCCAAAGAAATCTCAGGGCTGATCTCCTTCAGAATGGACTGGTTGGATCTCCTTGCAGTCCAAGGGACTCTCAAGAGTCTTCTCCAACACCACAGTTCAAAAGCATCAATTCTTCTGCGCTCAGCCTTCTTCACAGTCCAACTCTCACATCCATACATGATCACAGGAAAAACCATAGCCTTGACTAGATGGACCTTAGTCGGCAAAGTAATGTCTCTGTTTTTGAATATACTATCTAGGTTGGTCATAACTTTTCTTCCAAGGAGTAAACGTCTTTTAATTTCATGGCTGCAGTCATCATCTGCGGTGATTTTGGAGCCCAGCAAAATAAAGTCTGACACTGTTTCCACTGTTTCTCCATCTATTTCCCATGGAGTGATGGGACTGGATGCCATTATCTTCATTTTCTGAATGTTGAGCTTTAAGGCAGCTTTTTTACTCTCCTCTTTCACTTTCATCAAGAGGCTTCTTGGCTCCTCTTCACTTTCTGCCATAAGGGTGGTGTCATCTGCATATCTGAGGTTATTGATATTTCTCCCAGCAATCTTGATTCCAGCTTGGGTTTCTTCCAGTCCAGCGTTTCTCATGATGTACTCTGCATAGAAGTTAAGTAATCAGGGTGACAATATCCAGCCTTGACATACTCCTTTTCCTATTTGGAACCAGTCTGTTGTTCCATGACCAGTTCTAACTGTTGCTTCCTGACCTGCATACGGATTTCTCAAGAGGCAGGTCAGGTGGTCTGGTATTCCCATCTCTTTCAGAATTTTCCACAGTTTATTGTGATCCACAAAGTCAAAGGCTTTGGCAGAAAACTAGTCAATCTAATCACACTAGGACCACAGCCTTATCTAACTCAATGAAACCAAGCCATGCCTGCGGGGCAACCCAAGACAGGCGAGTCATGGTGGAAAGATCTGACAGAATGTGGTCCACTGGAGAAGAGAATGGCAAGCCACTTCAGTAATCTTGCCTTGAGAACCCCATGAATAGTATGAAAAGGCAAAATGATAGGATACCAAAAGAGAAACTCTCCAGGTCATTAGGTGCCCAATATGGTACTGGAGATAAGTGGAGAAATAACTCCAGAAAGAATAAAGGGTTGGAGCCAAAGCAAAAACAATACCCAGTTGTGGATGTGACTTGAATGGCAAGCCACTTCAGTAATCTTGCCTTGAGAACCCCATGAACAGTATGAAAAGGCAAAATGATAGGATACCAAAAGAGAAACTCTCCAGGTCATTAGGTGCCCAATATGGTACTGGAGATAAGTGGAGAAATAACTCCAGAAAGAATAAAGGGTTGGAGCCAAAGCAAAAACAATACCCAGTTGTGGATGTGACTGGTGATAGAAGCGAGATCTGATGCTGTAAAGAGCAATATTGCATAGGAACCTGGAATGTCAGGTCCATGAATCAAGGTTACTGTCAGTGCACTGACATGACAGAAGACAGCTTTACCCCTCTCAATACTTTAGAAGCTTTGTTCCTGGACCAGGGATGAAGACTAAATATATATATTTCTTATTATAAATCACAATATTATAGGTAACCTGCCCAAATGAATATACATAGTAAGTGGTCAACATAGGAGAAGGACTGAAGAGATGTGGTTTTATGCATATTCTACCTAAACCAAAGCACTGTGCTGACTCATAGCAGTGACTGCTAAACTCATCCAAATATTATTCAGCATAGACAAATTTATAAAGACTTCTGTACTTGAGGAAATAAGTCTAAACTTAAAGTCTTACATTCTTAGATATTATTTCATATAAGGAATAAAAAAAGATGATGTCATGGTTTCTAAAATAGTGATAACTTTTCTTTGCATAGAACAAAATTCTTACAGATGCACTCCACTGGTCTCTCAGATTGGAAAGTGTTTTTCATCAGACAGGTGTAATGGCTGTGTTTTTTTTCTTTAATATTTATTATTAAATAGAGAATAATTGCTTTACAATATTGTGCTGGTTTCTTGCCATACATCAACATGAATCAGCTATGGTATGTCCCCTCCCTCTTGAATCTCCCTCCCATTTCCCACCCCATGTTTGTGTTTTATTTATTTTTTTTAATTAATTTTTATTTTTTAGTTTGTTTTGCTTTACAATACTGTATTCATTTTGCTATACATTGACATGAATCAGCCACAAGTGTACATGAACTCCCAATCCCGACCCCCCNCTATAAGTTCCACAAGAAAGGAGGGCCCACGGTGGGGTCCCCTTTAGAGACTCAAGTGGATGCCGGTGGCCCATGTAGATGGTGCAAACCTCTTGTCTTGAGGTTTTATTTGCTTTCCCTGTAAACCAAGTTATTCAGCCTTCTACTTTTCTATTAATTTCCTACTATTCTATCCTGTCCTGAGCTATCCTGTCTTATCCTGTCCTATCCTTTCCTATCCGCCTGCTCCATCCCACCTTTGAATATCCCTGGATCAACCGGGGCTGAACCCCGGCAGACCCCCACCACAATAGAGTGTTGACCCTAACTGCAACTAGAAAGGAGCCTTCTGGATAAAACTAGATTGAAAATCCCACCTCAGCTAGAGAGTAGTGCCTTGTCCACATCAACTAGAGTAATGACTGCAACAACCCACAGGAACCACCACACCACCACTAGAAAGATACCCCTAGTACAATGCACCTAGAGGGAGACCCTTGCCACAAATAGTGTGTTGACCACATCCCACAACAAGAAAGAAGACTGCACATCACATCTGGATAAGAGTCCCCTGTATACCACAAAGACTGAGGAAGACCACTGCCCAAAACAACTAGAGACGTACCACCGAGTTCTTTGGTGAAACATGAGAGAAACCACTGGCCACAATAACAGAGGAGACAGATGCCAGGAGCCAGCACGAGGAGTCCTGCCCATGGCAAAGGTCATGAGGTTAAGGGGTCCGACAGGTAAAGGCGAGTTGGGCCTTAAGGGAGCCTCACTGAATTTTCTTGAGCATCTACCCCCAAAACCAGAGTCTGCCTGCCTTACTGCATTATGCTTTCCACCTATTCTTCTGACATTACAGGGGGCTATCCCCTGCAAGTCGACCACCTTTCTCTAGAAAAAGTTAACTTAGAGCTCCAATTGGTCTCCTGCATATGAAAGGAATATTTCAGCTCAAATCCCTCTGATGACTTTCTAACTTACCTGACAGGTTCCCCTGGATTTTTACAACCTGTGATTGTTTACAGTCCCTCAACCAAGAGAGGCACACAGCTTAAAACATCTTAAAGATATACAGCCTTTTCTAAAAACCTAAAAATTATATTTCTGATGGGTTTCACTGTTGAGTCAGCAACTGCTGCCAGGCCTCTATATTCTTTCTCTTTTAGGCACCTGAAGGATATTATTAAATGTAATTGGGATATAGAAAATGGAATATAGTATTTTTTCATGTTAGCAACACTAGACTTTTAATAATTTTTATTTTTTAGTTTGTTTTGCTTTACAATACTGTATTCGTTTTGCTATACATTGACATGAATCAGCCACGAGTGTACATGAACTCCCAATCCCGACCCCCACCTCCCCCTTCCTGCCCCACACCATCTCTCTGGATTATCCCCGTGCATCAGTCCCAAGCATCCTGCATCCCGCACTGAACCTAGAC
>SJXQ01006163.1:178975-204544 GCA_006408695.1 Aepyceros melampus
GTTTATCATTACCATCTTTCTAAATTCCATATATATGTGTAAGTATACTGTATTGGTGTTTTTCTTTCTGGGTTACTTCACTCTGTATAATCGGCTCCAGCTTCATCCACCTCATTAGAACTGATTCAAATGTATTCTTTTTAATGGCTGAGTAATACTCCATTGTGTATATGTACCACAGCTTTCTTATCCATTCATCTGCTGATGGACATCTAGGTTGCTTCCATGTCCTGGCTATTATAAATAGTGCTGCAATGAACATTGGGGTACACATGTCTCTTTCAATTCTGGTTTCCTCGGTGTGTATGCCCAGCAGTGGGATTGCTGGGTCATAAGGCAGTTCTATTTGCAATTTTTAAAGGAATCTCCACACTGTTCTCCATAGTGGCTGAACATGTTTGTGTTTTAAATAATTGAATCTTGTCTTAATATAAGTTCAGCTCAGTTCAGTTGCTCAGTTGTGTCCGACACTTTGTGACTCCATGAACCACAGGACACCAGACCTCTCTGTCCATCACCAGCTCCCAGAGTCTACCCAAACCCATGTCCACTGAGTCGGTGATGCCATCCAACAATCTTATCCTCTGTTGTCCCCTACTCCTCCTGCCCTCAATCTTTCCCAGCATCAAGGTATTCTCAAATGAGTCAGCTCTTCGCATCAGGTGGCCAAAGTATTGGAGTTTCAGCTTCGACATCAGTAATTCCAATGAACATCCAGGACTGATCTGCTTTAGAATGGACTGGTTGGATCTCCTTGCAGTCTAAGAGACTCTCAAGAGTCTTCTCTAACAGCACAGTTGAAAAGCATCAATTCTTTCGCACTCAGCTTTCTTTATAGTCCAACTCTCACATCCATACATGACTAGTGGAAAAACCATAGCCTTGACTAGATGGACCTTTGTTGACAAAGTAATGTCTCTGCTTTTTAATATGTGGTCTAGGTTGGTCATAACTTTCCTTCCAAGGAGTAAGCATCTTTTAATTTCATGGCTGCGATCACCATCTGCAGTGATTTTGGAGCCCCCCAAAATAAAGTCAGACACTGTTTCCACTGTTTCCCCATCTATTTGTCATGAAGTGGTGGGACTGGATACACTCTCTCAAAAGAAGAGTATCTTTTCAGATGTGAACTGAAGGAGGTTTCTTTGAATTACTGGCATCTGCTAGTTTATTGAATAGAACTTGCGTCTTCTTAGCAACGAAAAAGCAAAGCCAAATTACTGACACTGGGCTGTGGTGAAGGGGTTTTATTGTGGGTTCCAGTAAGAAGTAGGGGAAGTTCATGCTCAAAAGACCTGAACTCCTTCATGGTTTCCAGGGGAGGGTTTCTAAAGGCAACATTTGGGGTGAAGGATTCCAAACTTTCTTCTGATTGTTGGTGGTAAGGTAACAGGATTGTGTTTCAAGAATCTCAATTATCAACCTTTTGGTTTCAACCATTTTATCTACTACTGTGAGCAAGAATCCCTTAGAAGAAATGGACTAGCCATCATAGTCAACAAAAGAGTCCAAATGAAGTACTTAGATGTAATCTCAAAAATGAAGAATGATCTCTGTGCGTTTCCAAGGCAAAATCATTCAGTATCACAGTAATCCAAGTCTATGCCCTGAGCAGTAATGCTGAAGAAGCTGAAGTTGAATGGTTCTATGAAGACGTACAAGACTTTCTAGAACTAACACCCCAAAAGATATCCTTTTTATTATAGGGGACAGGAATGCAAAAGTAGGAAGGTAAGAGAACACTGGAATAAAAGGCAAATTTGGTCTTGGAGTACAAAATGAAGCAGGTCAAAAGAATGCACTGGTTATAGCAAACACCCTCTTCCAATAACACGAGAGAAAATGTTACACATGGACGTCACCAGATGGTGAATACCAAAATCAGATTGATTATATTTTTTGCAGCCAAAGATGGAGAAGCTCTATACACTCAGCAAAAACAAGACTGGGAGCTGACTGTGGTTCAGATCATGAACTCGTTATTGCAAACTTCAGACTTAAATTGAAGAAAGTAGGGAAAACCACTAGACCATTCAGGTATGACCTAAATCAAATCCCTTATGATTATATGGTGGAAATGACAAATAGATTCAAGAAATTAGATCTGATAGATAGAGTGCCTGAAGAACTATGGTTGGAGGTTCATGACATTGTACAGGAGGCAGTGATCAAGACCATCCCCAAGAAAAATAAATGAAAAAAGGCAAAACGGTTGTCTGAAGAAGCCTGCCAAACAGCTGAGAAAAGGAGAGAAGTGAAAGGCAGAGGAGAAAAGGAAAGATATATCCATTTGAATGCAGAGTTTCAAAGAAGAGCCAGGAGAGATAAGAAAGCCTTCCTCAGTGATCAATGCAAACAAATAGGGGAAAACATTAGAATGGGAAAGACTACAGATATCTTCAAGAAAATTAGAGATACCAAGGGAAAATTTCATACAAAGATGGGCACAAGAAAGGACAGAAATGTTGTGGACCTAATAGAAGCAGAAGGTATTAAGAAGAGGTGGCAAGAATACAGAAAGAACTATACAAAAAAGATCTTCATGACCCAGATAAACACAGTGGTGTGATCACTCACCTAGAGCCAGATATTCTGGAATGCAAAGTCAAGTGGGCCTTAGAAAGGATCACTATGAACAAAGCACATGGAGGTGATGGAATTCCAATTGAGCTATTTCAAATCCTGAAAGATGATGCTGTGAAAGTGCTGCACTCAATATGCCAGCAAGTTTGAAAAACTCAGCAGTGGCCACAGGACTGGAAAATGTCGGTTTTCATTCCAGTTCCAAAGAAAGGCAATGCCAAAGAATGCTCAAACTACCCCACAATTGCACTCATCTTACACACTAGCAAAGTAATGCTCAAAATTCTCCAAGCCAGGCTTCAACAGTACGTGAACTGTGAACTTCCAGATGTTCAAGTGGATTTAGAAGAGGCAGAGGAACCAGAGATCAAATTGTCAACATCTGCTGGATCATGGAAAAAGCAAGAGAGTTCCAGAAAAACATTAATTCTGCTTTATTGACTACACCAAAGCCTTTGACTGTGGATCACAACAAACTGTGGAAAATTCTGAGAGACATGGGAATACCAGACCACCTGACCTGCCTCCTGAGAAACCTGTATGCAAGTCAAGAAGCAACAGTTAGAACTGGACATGGAAAAACAGACTGGTTCCAAATGAAGAAAGGAGTACATCAAGGCTTTATATTGTCACCTTGCTTATTTAACTTATATGTGGAGTACATCATGTGAATTGTTGGGCTGGATGAAGCACATTCTGGAATCAAGGCTGCTGAGAAAAATATCAATAACCTTAGATATGCAGATGACACCACCCTTATGGCAGAAATTGAAGAAGAACTAAAGAGCCTCTTGATAAAAGTGAAAGAGGAAACTAAAAGCATTGGCTTAAAACAACATTCAGAAAACTAAGATCATGGCATCTGGTCCTATCACTTCATGGCAAATAGATGGGGAAACAATGGAAACAGTGACAGACTTCATTTTGGAGGGCTCCTAAATCACTGCAGATGGTGACTGCAGCCATGAAATTAAAGGATGCTTGCTCCTTAGAACAAAAGCTATGACCAATGGAGAGAGCCTATTAAAAAAGCACGAACATTACTTTGCCAACAAATGTCCATCTAGTCAAAGCTATGGCTTTGCCAGTAGTCATGTATGGATGTGAGAGTTGAACTATAAAGAAAGATGAGCGCCGAAGAATTGATGCTTTGGAACTGTAATGTTGGAGAAGACTCTTGTGAGTGCCTTGGACAGCAAGGAGATAAACCTGTCAATCCTAAGGATATGAGTTCTGGATATTCATTGGAAGGACTGATGCTGAAACTCCAATAGTTTGGCCACCTGATGCAAATAACTGACTCATTTGAAAAGACCCTAATGCTGGGAAAGATTGAAGGCAGGAGGAGAAGGTGATGACAGAGGATGAGATGGTTGGGTGGCATCACTGACTCGATGGACATGAATTTGAGTAAGCCTGGGAGTTGATGATGGACAGAGAAGCCTGGCGTACTGGCATTCATGGGGTCACAGAATTGGACAGGACTAAGTGAGTGAATTGAACTGCACTGAGTTCCAAACCAGTCTTGGATCTGTGTGCTTGTGGTCTGTGTGTAGTCACCATTTTCCACCTGGGTTGGGTTGGTGGGATCAGTGGGTATCTTAGTTCTTGGAGAACAATGGAATGATATCTGTCAGACTGTTATGTATATTCCTTGAGGAGGAACTGGGATTGTGTTGTATTGCTGAACTATTGTCATTATTTTTCTTGTTTATTTGTTTTTTCTTTGTTTCTAGATTTCCTCCTTTCCTAATTAATAACTGCTTGTGCCTGCTCTTTGAAACTTAAAGGTCTAAGAGGCTAAAGCCTTTTCCTATGAACAAGAAAGAGGGGGACTTGGAGGGGCTTTGGTACCTGGATGGGCTCCACAGGATCCTGCTTGGTTTTAATCCCTCTTTGTTTTTTTTTTTTTTTAATATTGCTTAATCTTGAGGGGAGAAGTTATGGGAAAAGAAAGAGAATAAAATATTAGATAAAGAAATTAATCAGAAATTCAGTAGTGGAATTCAGTTTTAAGGGCACTTGGTTTTAATGTGAGGGTTTGAACCCCATCTCGTTATCCTTGAAATAAGCTGCTGTCTTTTAAAAGATCCACTCCCTAAGGTCACTTAGATTAAGACACAGTTGCTATTCAGGCAAAAGTTTAACATAAGGAGGAACTCTATTGAGCTTCTTTATAAAAGTTCTGGAAATGTGAAAAGAATATTTTAAGATCAAAAAGAAGACTTAAAAAAAGACATTACGTAGTGAATGCTGATGTCTGTTTTTACAGAAAGACTTGGCCCCAGGTGGTTAGAGAGAACAGGTCCAGGATGATCTGTGATAATGAAACCAGAGAGGACCTATGGGGCTCTTGGGCACAAAAGTGCTCCCTTGAGTTCCAAAGGGCAGGTTCAAACAGTTGCTAATCACAGAAGGGAAAGGATGCAGAGACAGGGAGGAGCAGTCAAGAAACAATAGTGTAATCTTGGGGCAGGGTCTTGGTTCCACCTTAAGAGATATCTATAACAGTATCTTTGAGATCTACATAACTAAAACCCCCACCAAATGGAAGATGTTCCAGGCGAAAAGGTCACAGTTCAATAATCTTGCAAACCACAGATCACAAGACTACCTGATCTCTGGCATCAGGTAGTCTTGAAGATTGAAAGGACTGCAGGCCTTGCACACACCAAAATTCTTATCAGCAACCCTGCCCCCCTCCTCAACTATAAAACTCCTCACAATCTCCTGCACCCCAGGTTGGGATATACAGTTTTTAAGGGCACAAACCTCCAGTGTCCTCCTTTGTCTGACAAAGCAACAAAGCTATTTATTTCTACTTCACCCAAAATTCTGCCTCCAGAATTTTGAGCACTGGTGTACAGAGGCCAAGTTTTGGCGTTGATAATGATACTGATGGCAGACTGGTGTGATGGAGACAGAATGAAACTCGAAAGCAAAGGTTGATTTATTTCACATTTAAAATTTCCATATTAGAAAATAGAAGGCACACATGCAAAACTGAATATCTTCTATCAAAAAAGTAAAATGGTCATTTTAAAATCAGATAAGTTTATTTAAAATTGGTTTACCACAGTGGAATATGTCAAATATTTGTCACTGTCTGGGCACTCCAGAACCTTCCCTTAGCTATACACACCTGGATTTCCTACTGGAGTTTGTTTTTATGTCCACTGAGTGAAATTCTGGTGAGAACTCAAGGTTTTCTGCTTTCTCCCTCAGGGGCTCAAATGGGTGCTCTAGGCAGCTTTGGACAAGCCAGCATCTCACCAACCTTGGGGGAATGAGAGTTCATGACCTGAAATTAAGCTCTGCTCATGGGATTATTTCTACCAGGACTTCAATATCAGGTGAGACAAAAATGGAGAAAGTTTATCATTTATTCCAGTGATGATTCTCAGATCTTACTGTCAATGCCCCATGTTAGTTTGCTAGGGCTGACATAACAATATACCACAGACTGGGTGATTTAAACAACAGATTGCATTTTCTCATAGTTCTAGAAGTTAGAAGTCTACAATCAAGGTGCTGGCGAGTCTGGTTTCTCTGAGGTTTCTCTCCTAGACTTGCAGATGTCTGCCTTCTCCCTGGGTTTTCATGTACTCTTTCCTTTGAGCACATATCTCTGGCATCTCTCTTAGTGTCCTACTCTATTTTTCATATAAAGACACCAGTCAAATTGGATTAGCTTCTCACCTCACCCAGTTTATGGCCTTATTTAATTTAACCACCTCTCTAAAGGCCCAAATACAGTCACGTTCTGAGGTACTGGGGATTAGGGTTTTAGCACAGACAGCTCTCGTTCCTTGTTTACTCCAAGCTACCTTTCTCCACATTCCCTTCAATTCTATGCACTACTTACACCCTTCACTGTATATTCTTATTTAAATTACCCAAAGTCATTTTTTGTTACTTCCTAAAGTACACCCAGCATCAGGTAGACTGACAAAAATTCCCATGGGATTACGTAACCTTTGATGTGGTAGAACAGTTTGACATAGAAAGGGTTGGTCTTTAGGAACTTATTTTCCTGTCTAAAGCTTGTTGAACCTTGCAATTAAAAGGTACAAATTTCCAATTAGACCATAGTAAAGTACTGGGAATGTAATGTACAACATGATAAATATAATTAACACTGCTGTGTGTTACATATGAACATTGTTAACAGAGTAAATCGTAAGAGTTCTTATCACAAGGAAAAAAAAACTCCTTTGTTTTCTTTTAATATTTCTTTTTTAAAAATAAAATTTTAAATTTATATGAGGATGAATGTTCACCAAGCATGTGATAATCACCTCATGATATATGTAAGTCAAACCATTATGCTGTATGCAGTAAGCTTGGGCTTCCCATGTGGCTCAGTGGTAAAGATTCTGCCTGGTAATGCAGGAAATGCAGCGGATGTGGGTGTGATCCCTGGGTCGGGAAGATCTGAAGAAGTAAGTGGCAACCCACTCCAGTGTTCTTGCCTGGAAAATTCCATGGACAGAGGAGCCTGGCAGGTTACAGTCTATGGGGTCGCAAAGAGTTGGACATGACTGAACTACGGAGCACCCATACATTAAACTTATATGGTGCTATGCATTAATTATTTCTCAATAAAGCTTGAGGAGAAAACTAATGTTATTCACACCCACACACAAAGTTTTTGAATCAAAATCTCCTTTCAAAGGCAGCTAGTGAGAGAGACCCTGAGAGGCTAGAATGATTGAGGTGAACTAATGAGATGCCATGATGGGAACTACCAATAAAATTTTATTCTTCAACATTTGCACTTATGAGTGAATTTTGACATTTATCTGTGTAAGTGATAAAACCTTCCTTTTCAGAAACATCCACTGACTTTTTACACCATTCACATTAGACACAACTCTTCCTCTAAGACAGTAAGAGAGGAAGAATATGAAGAGAGAGCTTGTGTAACAGAGAGCGTGCAAGGGCAGTTGCTCCACAAGACTCTGTTCTCTCAGCAGAGTAAAGATGTACCTGTGAACTCTCCTCACAGATTTCAGGCAACTCAAGTACTTTTGTTTCATTTAAAGCTTATAACCAAACTGTGGGAGGAATCAAGGTTACCCACAGGGTGAGGCGAAGGGGAACAAAGAACAAGTGTGCAAGGAGTCATATCCAGAGCCACCAACTAGAAATGAGCAAATTTCCATCACAACACAGCTGAGGACAAAGGGAACACGTGTGAGGGAAGAGCTCATTTTAAAGACATTCACCAGCAAACCTCATGGTTTTTCAATAGGAGAGGAAACACAAATTAGAGGATTTTTTTTTGGTAAGATGCCCCACTATTGGAGTTGTCTTATGTTTTTTTCATGGTAAGACTCGTGCTGTGGGTTTCGGGGAGGAAGACAAGAAGGTTAAAATGTCGTTTTTATTACATCGTATAGAGTACATTGCCGTTACTGTTGTTTAGCTACTAAGTTGTGTCTGTCTCTTTTGTGACCCCATGGACTGTAGTGCACCAGGTTTCTCTGTCCATGGGGTTTCCCAGGCAAGAATACTGAGGTGGGTTGCCGTTTCCTTCTCTAGCTGCTCTTTCTGACCCAGGGATCAAACCTCATCTCCAGCATTGCAAGCAGATTCTTTACTGCTGAGTCAGCAGCGAATCATGGCATATATACTATCAGCAAATAATTTATGAATACTGATGCTGAGTTTACTCACCTGGCTTCTCTATTTCAGGTTTCTCTATTTCAAAGTTACTCTTTTTCCCCTTTCCTTACAGTTCTCTTTAGAAGGAAGTTACTATGCATAGCCTGTGTCTAAGGAAGGGGGAGAGGATTCTTTTCAAGGTGGGGATTAGCCAATTAAGTACAAGGGAAGTCAAGGGAGGGAAGTAAGGGTACCAGATGGAATGATGCGTGCATGTCTAAAATAACCAACCACTGGCTGGAGAAGGGGAGGAAGCAGAAACAGACTGACAGAATGGAGGACAGACAGCTAATTTAGCAGGAATAAGAAACTGTAGAAGAGTATACACTGGCAGTCTCTTGGAGCTGGGTCAGTTAAAAATAATGTGGAGATAACAAACAGAAGCCAAGTGAGGGTCCCTGTTGCTGGAACAGAAAACCCTGCCCACACAGCATGGTGAGTGATAGTCCCAAAGAATGTTTATTTTTTACTACAAGTATTGGGCTGTGAATTGATATTGTTATATTCTACCATGTAAAAGCCTGTCAGAACATGAAAACCCTTTTCATTTCCTTGTGAAGCAACAAGATTACAGATCACAGCTTAATATCCTGAAATAGTCTTAAAAATGTGCTACACTTCTCTTTTTCTGTGTGAACACATTTGCCAATTGCTTGACTGAACATGACATTGTTTATAGCTGAGTTTAAAGCTCAGTTCATCATTTACACTGTTTCCATCTGAATTCATAGACCAGAAACCTTCCCACAAGCGTTATCTTCATAAATTTTCTTTAGAACCAGCCCACATTTGATTTCATAGAATATCATTTAAAAAAACTAAAGTAAGGCCTCAAATAAATTATGTCTCCTATACAGAGTACATTCCTATTCAGCTAAATTCTCCTGGATTAATGGATATTACCAGATCCCTATTACCTCATTTGTTTAGAAATGGATATGTGTGCAAGAAATAAATGGGAAAAGATCATTTTTATCCATCTAATAATACTTGGGTAGAGCAGGACTCTCTTGACAGCCAAGTTTCACTCTTATAGTTTTCCAGGAGAAAAGCAGCAGCAGCAGCAACACTGTGCACACCACCTCAGGGTGGTGACTCCACGGCGATTCAGCTGGGCACACAGTTTGCTCAGTCATGCACGAAAAGCATGCAGTGGCCCATGCTGGGAAAGAAAGTGGAGAAGCAAGTGAGTCTGAGGGTGTGACCGAGGCCCTGAGCATCTCATCCCAGGTAAGGAACTTTGTAAAAGTTCATTCTGGTCCTTGAGAGAAGCTCACAAATTTCACTAGAGGCTACGCTGCGTGTTTGCTAGTTCTTCATTGTCACAGAGAGTGTGAGAAGTTTGCACTGAGTGTCCACATTGCCCTGGGTTTCAGCAGCTCGGACATTGTGACAAGTCTCACTAGCATATTCTCAGATCCTGAATGAGCCCTCGACCCTTGCTCCCACACATCACGTCACTGGCATTGTACACTATGGAGCTGTAGGTATGAGTTTGGACTCTGTGCTGTGGCAGGTCTTATCATGGCTTTGTGGGGTGGACATTCCCTGGGGCTCCATAGCTGGTGTTGGAAGAGATACTGGTTACCATTGGTCTCTCTTTCCAGGGATGTGCTGCCTACTATGTCCCCACTGTGGCCAGTCAAGTCCTTAAGTTAAAGGAAAATACACCCAAAGGCCATCACAGCAAGCTGTATTGGTACAATTTTCATTCTGGCTCTGGCCCAGGTTTTCCAACCGACACAGAGTTCACGTGTTGTGAGTGGACCTCTGGCATATTGACATCACATCTCTTAACACCTTTGGCTTGGGGGATGGAATGTGCTCCTTCCTATCATTGCTGTATTTGCAGAGGTACTTCCTGGACTCAGAAGAACATGTGAGTGATTTTAATATGTAACTGTGTACAATTAATTGGGCTCTTTGAAAAAGTGAAAATAATAATTATAGAACAGTTTTAGAATGAAGAAAGCTGCAGTAAAGACATAAAAAAATTACATAAAAAATAAGTCACCACATATATGGGAACATATGTGTGTGTATATGTGTGAATATGTGCGTCTATCTATCTGAATATAGCCTATTTGATTATTCATTCTTTCAGTCATTCACTCTCATTTGTGTGTTAGCATGCTAAATCCTAAGGATACAATTATGAATAAAACAAAGACTCTGTTATCAAAGAACTCCTGTCTACTGAGTGAGGTTGGTGTGATTAAAGAGAACACTTACATGTCTTCATTCCTAAACATGTATATCTCCTTTTAAAACACATCTTTCCATTTTTCTTCTGTTTAGCAAGTTTCTTCTGTTGAAAATTCTGGCTTCAGGGAACCAGGAAGTAAATCAAGTGAGCTCCAACTTCAGGCTTCAAGTTGTTTGTAAGCTGGGGGGAGGGTTCTGGCATCCTGAGGCTTCAGAGTTCACTGCTGACTGAAGGGGTCACCACCCTACTTACTGCTGGGTAACAACTGCTTGATTTAAGAGTTTGATGCCCCTTTCTTCACCCTGTACCACCCACTAAAGTCAAAAGTACCTTGCATTGAGTCCTGTGCACACCAGAACTGAGATAGCAGCCAGATGGTTCTTGGGTGGATGAGAAGTTGATCTTGAGATTCAGAGGGTACTCATCAATACCCAAGAGTCAGTATATCTGGCCTGTCATCAATTTCTGGAATAAGTTTTATCGAACAGAGTGGTACTCATTTCTCATGTTTTACTCATGGCTACTTTCCCATTCTAACAGCTGAGTTGAATAATAGGAAGAGAGATCATGTGGCTCACAAAGCTAAAAATAGTTGCAATCTGGGTCTTTACAGGAGCAGTTTGTTGATGCCTGCTACAAGGTGGACAAGGTGCTTCCACAGACATGTTGACACATTTTGAGTCCATGGCTTCCATTCAACAATCACTGAACCCCTATTATGAATCTGGCCTCTTGTAGGCATCGAGATCACATAAAGTAATAAAAATAGATAAAAATTTGTACTTTCTATACTGCTTTCCTAATACATCCAGTTATATTCCCAATAACAAATCTCTATAAACTTGATGGTTTAAAATGACAAAAATTTATTCCCTCACAGTTCTGGAGGGCAAAAACATGAGGTCAAGGTGTTGGCTGGATTAGTTCTTTTGAGAGGTTCTGGGAGAGAATCCATCTCGTGCTTCTCTCCCATCTGTCAGCGGTAGTACACAGTTGCTCAGTCATGTCTGACTCTTTGCGGCTGCCAGCAGTCTTCAGTGTCCCTTGGCTTGTAGACACATTTCTCCAATCTCTGTCTCCATCTTCATGTCATTTGCTCCCTGATCTTCTCTCCTTCTCTCCTCTTGTCTCCTTTCCTCCCCTCTTCTCAAAACACTTTGGATTTAGGGCCCACTCTAACCCAGAATTATCTCATCTCAAGATCCTTAATTTTGTCTGCAAAGACCCTTTTCCCAAGTAAGGCCATATTCAAATAAGGTTATTGATGGACATATCTTTTTGGGGAGGCATCATTTTCATACTACTACATATCCATATGACATATTCTAATAATGTATTTTTGGGAGAAGACATGATTAACAAATAAGAAAGCATACAGTATATTGCAAGATGATGAAATGCTCTGGAGAAAAATAAAGCAAGGAAGGGCTTTAGAGAATGTGGGGATGGAGAGGAGATTATAATTTTAAATAGGGTGGTAAGAGCAGGCTCATATAGTAGATGACTTTTGTCCAAAGCCCTGAATAGGAGGGGAGCAAGCTCTACAAATTCCTATGTGGCACTGAGGCCAATTAATTCCCTCTCACCTGTGTACATGTGTGTGTGCTGTTGCGTCCAACTCTTTATGACCCTATGGACTGTAGCCTGTCAGTTTCCTCTGTCCAGGCAAAAATACTAGAGTAGGTTGCCATCCCCTACCCCAGGGTATCTTCTCGACCTAGGGATCAAACTTGTGTCTCTCACTTCTCCTGCATTAGCAGGTGGGTTCTTTATCACTAGCACCACCTGGGAAGCCCTTACCTGTATACAGTAATACTACTAAGAGCAGATCTTTTTCTGAACACATATGAGGCACTGAGGAGCTTCCATACATTATCTCAGTTCATCCTCAAGCTGCAAGTCAATATTTTTAATGTTACATTTTTACTGGTGAAGACACTTGGCCCTTTCTCAGATGTGGTCAGATCTCAGGAGGAAGAACGCAGCAAGGAGGCTTGCATAGGCTCTGGAACTGGGCCCAGAGTCAAATGGAATAGGGCTCTGGGGAGCTGAGTACACAGAGCTTGGACTAGGAAGTGGGGACCTGAGTTCAAGTGACCCACACTCCTTGGAGCCTCACCTGCCTTAGTTTCCTCTTACCCCATTAGGAAAGGTATTGATGAGGAAGCCCAGAGCCCTAAGATTCATAGACCTCAGGATTGGCATTTATTATATAATTAAGAATTATACTTCTTATAAAAACCCTGTGAAGGAATTACTAGTATCATTACCTTTTACAGTAAGGAGTTAAATAACATACCCATCAGGGGAATCTGATGGGCTCATCTGACTCAGAGTTCTGCCCTGACATGATACTATAACCCAAAAGAAAGAAAGAACTATTTATTGCCTTCCAATTAATGAGTCTTCCATAGGCATCTGAATTAAATAAAATCAAGAAAATTGTTTCAAAGGCCACTGTTCTGAGATGTAGTTTGAACTAAAAGCCCATATAAAATGACACTAATTATGGTTGAAAATTTCTTGGCAAGAATCATGTGACTTAAAACATGATACAAATATCTCAGAAGTCAAGATGTTTATTTTCAATATCTGCTTTAATGCAGACTATAAAAGTCAGGATTGTGCCAGGGTATTCTGACAGGTGTACTTACTTCACTGATCAGAGTAGGGAAAATCCTCTTTTTAAGAGTGGTAAATAAAGTGGATGAGAATCATGTGCTTTTCTGGCCTTCTAGAAGATGAAGTCAGAGGCTAGCTTGGCCTGGCTCTGGGAAAAGTTCTGGGCTGCTGACCAGAGACCTTTTTAGTGGTGCCATTGTGAACTACTGATATTTGACAAAATAAACAGAGATCCAAAAGCCAAACTCAAGGTTAGCTCAGTATGAAGAAGTCACACTTAAGATGCTCTCTGAAGACCTATTTGAGGAGCACTACTGTCATTGCAGTGGAGAAGGAAATGGCAACCTACTCCAGTATTCTTGCCTGGAGAATCCCATGGACGGAGGAGCTTGGTAGTATACAGTCCATGGGGGTCCGCAAAGAGTCGGACACGACTGAGTGACTTCACTTTCACTTTCACTGTCATTGCAGAGGATGAACACCAAGACTCTTTCATTCAAAGCCTGATGGTATGTCTGATTACAAATGTGATTTTTTTTAGACAAGCTGTTAAGCTTGCAATGCCTATAACAACTAGACACTGGTTTTTTTCACTCATAGTTTTCTGAGGCATGACCAATGGAAATTTATCAGGAAATGCAAATCAATAACATTTAGCAAAGCTTTAAAACTCTTATTAAACTTTTAAATTTTGTTTAGTTCCTACCTAAAGAGTATACTTTTGCTAACCACCCCCAGTAGTTTTTAAGTAGTGTGGCATTATTTTCCATTCTAATTTATAAAAATTACAATTTTCAAAATTTGAGGCAATTATTTTGCTCTTTACTATAGAATCACTGTTACAAAATTCAGATCCAGTTGCTAGCCATTTGAAAGTTAATATGAGAGACATGTGTTAGTAGGAATGGGAAAGTTGCTTTAATCAGAAAGTGGTCAATCTGAGGAGAGGTGGACTCATGTCCCCAAAACAACTCAGAAGATACTGCTCAGGCATTAAAGTTTTTAAAGAGAAAAAGGGGAAGTAATCTCAGTTAATCATTGAGATGGGGGAGTGTCATTACCATCTCCCATTTTGTGCAGGTTTATGTGCAGGCTTGTTGATTTCTTGTGATTTTTGTTTAGATGCTTCCCTAGTGGCTCAGAGGTTAAAGCATCTGCCTCCAATGTGGGAGACCTAGGTTCGATCCCTGGGTCGGGAAGATCCCCTGGAGAAGGAAATGGCAATCCACTCCAGTATTCTTGCCTGGAGAATCCCATGGACGGAGAAGCCTAGTAGGTTACAGTCCATGGGGTCACAAAGAGTCGGACACGACTGAGCGACTTCACCGTCACCGTTGTTTAGATGCTACCTTGTTCACATGGCTTGTTTGTAAGATTACTGAAGGGGAAGCTGAGGAAGAGATCTGGTCATCTGTTAATTACTTATTCTTCATTTCTACTTCTTTGATCAAAAGAAAGAACTAACAGGTGAAACGAGGTATTGTGTGATCAAAAGACCTGAAAGATGTGCTTGGGTCAGAGGTTAGTTAAGATACTTTGGTAAGTGACAAGACAAAAGGGGCCTCCTGCAGAGGACTCTTTTTTTTTTTTTTTGCAAAGAGCTCTTTCCTGCAAAAAGCTTCTTACATTATTTCTTATTTTAATTACATGCAGTAATGAGAACTCTTTTATATTACAAAGAACGAAACTGTGCTTTTTTCACATGTAAATGTAATAGCAGCTTTCTGAGAGTATCTATAAATAACAATAGTGACAGGGACAGACACAATCCTACTATGTTTTTGTTAAGAAAATTCAAAGTTGCAAGTAAATTAATAACTTTTACATAAAAAAAAAAACTGTAAGAAATGAAAAGCAACTGATTTGGTTTTGAGGCAGGAGCTAGATGGGCCTCAGCCTGGGCAACTGGAGTTGTCTCCTGTGGACAGATATTCTCGCAGAAGTGAGAGAAGAGCTGAACACTGCCCAATAAAAGACAGAAATCACATATTCTTCATTCTCAAGGTCAAGGAGACCTTTCCAATTACACATGTGCAGAGAGGCTCCTCAGAAATCAAATCACCTCATAGCAAGTGATGTCACCCTACTCATAGACTCCTTTGCTAGAATCCATCTTGGCTAATAGCTGCATATGCACACATGGGAGGATCCTGAGATAAACCAAATATAGACTCAGAACCAGGAAAAGCAAGATGATTGGCCAAAGGAAACCTGGAAGAAATGCCCCATAAAATTGATTCAAACTAAGATGACTCTCTCTGAGCCCACCAGTGTATCTATCTACATGTACTCTTTTTCTGCCTAATAAACAAACCACTTTACTTGTTTTAGTACTTTCCATTTCTATGTGGAAATTCATTTTCCTTGTCACTGGCCACTGGTCCCTGGTAGCCTAGAGCCTAGGATTCAGTGCTTTTACTGCTGTGGCCTGACTTCAGCCTCTGACTGGGAACCAAAAACCTTAAGCTGCTGCAGCCAAGGCCACCCAAGATCAGCACCAGAGTAATCTGTATAACAAACCCTACTCACTAGTCCTTATTCATCATTAGTTTCTCCACATATTTGCCTTCCATGATTGCTGCCTGCTTAGAAGCTTTAAGTCTTTTGCCTTTACCTTGTCACTTCTTTATAAATTTTCCTTTCCTAAGATGCTCCATAAGCTCAAGTTCCAATCATCCCTTTAGCTTACTCATCACTAAGTGCTCCCACACATAGGCATGAAAATGTGTTAATAAATTTGTTTTTCTTATCCTGCTTTTTGCCAATCTAGCGTATAGAGCCTCAGCCAAGGAACTTAACATGGGTTGAGGAAAAATAAATTTCATCCCTACAAATAGAACCGTATTTTCTCATATGATAATAAAATACCACTGTGTATACATTTTTTGGCCTCAAGTCAAACAACAGGGAGGGTCACAGCACCCCCCCTGCACACCCTTATCAACAGATAATTGGGTTAAAGATTTACTAAGCATGGCCCCACCCATCAGTCAAGACCCAATTTCCCCGCTCAGTCAGTTTCTCCCATCAGGAAGCTTCCATAAGCCTTTTATCCTTCCCCATAAGAGGGTGGACAGACAAAACCACAGTCACAGAAAACTAACCAATCTGATTACATGGACCACAGCCTTGTCTAACTCTATGAAACTGTGAGCCATGCCATGTAGGGCCACCCAAGATGGGTCATGGTGGAGAGTTCTGACAAAACATGGTTCACTGGAGAAGGGAATGGCAAACCACTTCAGTATTCTTGCCTTGAGAACCCCATGAACAGTATGAAAAGGCAAAATGATAGGAAACTGAAAGACGAACTCCCCAGGTTGGTAGGTAACCAATATGCTACTGCAGATCAGTGGAGAAATAACTCCAGAAAGAATGAAGGAGTGGAGCCAAAGCAAAACAGCACCAGTTGTGAATGTGACTGGTGATGGAAGTAAAGTCTGATGCTGTAAAGAGTAATATTGCCTAGAAACCTGACATGTTAGGTACATGAAGCAAGGCAAATTGGAAGTGGTCAAACAGGGGATGGCAAGATTGAACATCGACATTTTAGGAATCAGCGAACTAAAATGGACTGAAATGGGAGAATTTAACTCACAGAACCATTATATCTACTACTGTAGGTGAGAATCCCTTAGCAGAAAAGGAGTAGCCATCATAGTCAACAAAAGAGGCTGAAATGCAGTACTTGGGTGCAATCTCAAAAATTAATGATTGATCTCTGTTAGTTTCCAAGGCAAACCATTCAATATGACAGTAATCCAAGACTATGCCCTGACCAGTAATACTGAAGAAGCTGAAGCTGAATGGTTCTATGAAGACATACAAGACCTAGAACTAACACCCCCCAAAGATGTCCTTTTCATTATAGGGGACTGGAATGAAAAAGTAAGAGTTAAGAAATACCTGGGGTAACAGGCAAATTTGGCCTTGGAGTACAAAATGAAGCAGGGCAAAGGCTACCAGAGTTGTGCAAAGAGAATGCACTGGTCATGCAAACGCCCTCTTCTAAAACACAAGGGACGATTCTACATGTGGACATAACCAGATGGTCAAAATTGAAATCAGATTGATTATATTTTTTGCAGCCAAAGATGGAGAAGCAAAACAATACGATCAGCAAAAACAAACCTGGAAGCTGACTGTGGCTCAGATCATGAAGTCTTTATAGCTAAATTCAGACTTAACCTGAAGAAAGTAGGGAAAACCAGTAGACCATTCAAGTATGACCTTAATCAAATCCCTTCTGATTATACAGTGGAAGTGACAAAACAGATTCAAGGAATTAGATCTGATAGAGTGCCCGAAGAACTGTGGATGGAGGTTCATGACATTGTACTAGAGGCAGTGATTAAGACAATCCTCATGAAAAAGAAATGTAAAAAGGCAAAATGGTTGTCTGAGGAGGTCTTACAAATAGTTAAGAAAAGAAAAGACACAAAAGGCAAAGGAGAAAAGGAAAGATATACTTATTTGAATGCATAGTTCCAAAGAATAGCCAGGAGAGATAAGAAAGCCTTCCTCAGTGATCAATGCAAAGAAATAGAGGAAAACAATAGAATGGGAAAGACTAGAGATCTCTTCAAGAAAATTAGAGATACCAAGGGGACCTTTCATGCAAAGATGAGCACAAGAAAGGACAGAAATGATATGGACCTAACAGAAGCAGAAGATAGTAAGACAAGGTGGCAAGAATACACAGAAGAACTGTAAAAAAAAATCTTCATAATCCAGATAATTATGATGGTGTGACCACTCACCTAGAGCCAGACATCCTGGAATGTAAAGTTAAGTGGGCCTTAAGAAGCATCATTACGAACAAAGCTAGTAGAGGTGATGGAATCTCAGTTCACCTATATTAAATTCTAAAAGATGATGCTGTGAAAGTACTGCACTCAATATGCCAGCAAATTTGGAAAACTCAGCAGTGGCCATAGGACAGGAAAAGGTCAGTTTTCATTCTAATCTCTAAGAAAGTCAATGCCAAAGAATGCTCAAACTACCACACAATTGCACTCATCTCATATGCTAGCAAGTAATGCTCAAAATTCTCTAAGCCAGGCTTCAACAGTAAGTGAACTGAGAACTTCCAGATGTTCCAGCTGGTTTTAGAAAAGGTAGAGGAGCCAGAAATCAAATTGCCAACATCTGTTTATCACCAAGAAAGTGAGAGAATTCCAGAAAAACATCTATTTCTGCTTTATTGACTATGCCAAAACCTTTGACTGTGTGGATCACAATAAACTGGAAAATTCTGAAAGAGATGGGAATACCAGACCACCTGACCTGAGAAATCTGTATGCAGGTCAAGAAGTAACAGTTAGAACTGGACATGGAACAACAGACTGGGTCCAAATCAGGAAAGGAGTACATGAAGGCTGTATATTGTCACCCTGCTTATTAAACTTATATGTAAAGTACATCACTGGAGAAGGCAATGGCACCC
This sequence comes from Aepyceros melampus, assembly GCA_006408695.1. Lineage (NCBI taxonomy): Eukaryota > Metazoa > Chordata > Mammalia > Artiodactyla > Bovidae > Aepyceros > Aepyceros melampus. The sequence continues at coordinate 197,500 of SJXQ01006163.1, forward strand.
TACTCCAGTACTCTTGCCTGGAGAATCCCATGGATGGAGGAGCCTGGTGGGGTGCAGTCCATGGGATCGCTAGGAGTCGGACACAACTGAGCAACTTCACTTTCACTTTTCATTTTCATGCATTGGAGAAGGAAATGGCAACCCACTCCAGTGTTCTTGCCTGGAGAATCCCAGGGAAGAGGGAGCCTGGTGGGCTGCTGTCTCTGGGGTTGCACAGAGTCAGACATGACTGAAGTGACTTAGCAGCAGCAAAGTACATCAGGCAAAACACCGGGCTGGATGAAGCACAAGCTGGAATCAAGATTGCTGGGAGAAATATCAATAACCTCATATATGCCAATGACACTACCCTTATGGCAGAAAGCGAAGAAGAGCTAAAGAGCCTCTTGATGAAAGTGAAAGAGGAGAGTGAGAAAGCTGAATTAAAACTCAACATTCAGAAAACGAAGATCATGGCATCTGGTCCCATCACTTCTGGCAAATAGATGGGGAAGTAATGGAAACAATGACAGACTTTATTTTTTTGGGCTCCAAAATTACTGCAGGTGGAGAGTGCAGCCATGAAATTATAAGACGCTTGCTCCTTGGAAGGAAAGTTATGACCAACCGAACAGCATATTAAATAGCAGAGACATTACTTTGCCCACAAAGGTCCCACTAGTCAAAGCTATGTTTTTTTTTCAGTAGTCATGTATGGATGTGAGAATTGGACCATAAAGAAAGCTGAGTGCTGAAGAATTGATGTTTTTGAACTGTGATGTTGGAGAAGACTCTTGAGAGTCCCTTGGAGTTCAAGGAGATCCTACCAGTCCATCCTAAGGGAAATCAGTCCTGTATATTCATTGGAAGGACTGATGCTGAAGCTGAAACTGCAATGCTTTGGCCACCTGATGTGAAGAAGTGACTCATTTGAAAAGACCCTCATGCCAGGAAAGATTGAAGGCAGGAGGAGGAGGGGACTATAGAGGATGAGATGGTTGGATGCCATCACCAACTGTATGGATATGAGTTTGAGCAAGGTCCAGGAATTGGTGAAGGATGGGGAATCCTGTCATGCTGCAGTCCATGAGGTTGCCAATAGTTGGACACGACTTAGTGGCTGAACTGAACTGATTCTTTTCAATCACTATTCTTTCTCAAATATTTACTTAGAACTCAAGTGGCAATTCATATTCTAGGTACCAGTGAACCACTTGAGCCCATGCTACAGGGGGTTGAGATTTTCTGGGGGTGGTGGTTAGTGGCACCCCCAAGACACATCCATGTATGTATCTTGTAGTTTTGACATTATTTGGAAAAGGATCTTTTCATGAGTAATTACATTAAGGATCTTCAGATGAGATCATTCTGGATTTTTTAGGTATGTCCTAAATCCAAGGACAGGTGTTCTTGAAAGAAACTGGGTGAGTAGAGACACGGAGAAAAGAGAAGGCCATGTAAAGATGGAGGCAGAGATTGGAATTATGCAGCCACAAATCTAGGAACCCCTGGAGCCACCAGAAGCTGGAAGAAGCAGAGAGGGATTCTTTCCTAGAGTCTTTGGAGGGAGCCTTGCCTCGACACCTTAATTTCAGAATTCTGGCCTCTAGTGTATGAAAGAACAAATTTTCATTGTTTTAAACCACCCAGGTTTGATAATTTTTTGTGGCATCTCAAGGAAACTGATACAAGGATAAAGACGAGGACACAAGTAAGATATGGTGTGCGTGTGTGCCCAGTCACTTCAGTCATGTCTGACTCTTTGTGACCCTGTGGACTAGCCCACCAGGCTCCTCCATCCATGGGGATTCTCCATGGAGTGCGTTGCCATGTCCTCCTCCAGGGAATCTTCCTGACCCAGGGATTGAACCCGTGTCTGCCTGTATCTCCTGCATTGCAGGCAGATTCTTTATCCACGGAGCCACCTAGGTAACAAATATTAATTATTCACATAGCACCTGTGTTCTGGGGAAAGTTTTTCCCTCCGTGTCTCCAAAGTTTTTATAAAAACTAGTAGCAATTTAATAGAAGGTTATACTGGGCCATAGAAGTCTCTTGTTTAAATTTCCTAAGGCTATGGTCATGAGGCGTCTGGTACTGCAGGACCTACAAGCACATGCCTTATTGTTTATTTTTTCTTGCATTGAACCAGTTGGCCTAGTATTGACCCAACAGCCTCTGTATTAAGGCTTTATTTATTAAGAACTGTATGTATCAAACTTGGTGGTAAAAGAAAGAAGGGTGAAGAGAAATTTAGAGAGAAGGAAAAACAGAAAAAAAGAAGGAAAGAATGGAAAAAAAACACCAGGAATTCTGGTTTAATGTACAATTAAAGCAGGTATGTTTCCATATGCAGAGTGTGTGAAATATCTTTTAGATTTAATTCCAAATAAGTAACATATTTTCATTTCTGAAAAATGGTCTATCTGATTTTTATCACATCTGCCTAAAATGGTATATTATAGATGCCTTTCTTTAATGTGAAGGGTTGCATTTTCTCTAATTTTAGAACAGCTTGGTGAAAAAGTGACTTGCACATGGTACTTGTAACAAGACACCATGCAAAGAAAGCATTTTTAGTTCCTTTAATCATCAGTGTTTTAACTTCAGGCTTTGTCAAAAATTTTTCTCTAATATGCAACCATTTTATAGGGTACAAACCTCATTAGAATTGTACAATATCTCTTCCTCTTTCTCTTCCTTTTTTCCTCTATTCCTTCCCCTCACCCCTCCCTACCACTCTCCTCCTTTTTCTCCTGCTGCTGCTTCTGCTTCCCAGTTATCATAAACTCAATTTAGCTACAAAATTTCAGGCTTACATTGAAAGGTTGATCTTATACTCCATGAATTAGAACTTAAAACAAAGTTAGACGAAGCAACATAAAATTTTTAAAGCAGGCTTCAGATTTACCAAAATTTAAATTTACTTTAATTTAAAGTCTAGACCAAAAATATCCTTTCCTTGATTCTGATCTGTTGAGTTCTAGCATTGACATGTACTTGACAAACTACTGGATGATAAGCTCTTATTTGGGCCTCATGGATGTTGGTTACAGGGTAAAGTCTTTGAATGCTGAAGCCAAGCAGGTATTTGAGGCTGAAGCATGGAAGAATCAAGGGCTCAGTAACTTCTGTGCAGTGGAGACTCCTTGGATCAGATTTAATCTGGAAGCTGCTGGCTTCTGTGAGCTAAGAAAAAGCAGATCCTTGTGAGTTTTTAATCCAGAGATCTGATGGATTGAAACATTTCCAGAAGATTGTGTACAACTGCAATCTACAGCTTCTTCATATTCCCTCAATTTTCAGAACCATCTAACAAGTATTTTTCTACTTCCTCATCCTATAAATAGGGTCCAAAGAACTTCATATTTCATATAGACAGATATAGAAACATAGCTATATGTTTTTTCCTGCATTCATTTTAATATATTCACAAAGCAACCTGAAGAGCAAGGTCATTCATTTTATCTTCTGAGAAACTGTCTAGGTTCTAATTTACCTTTTAATATGAAATACCACTTCTCAGTGTATTGATTTATTATCAGCTGTATGTGACATCTCTAGGTATGAGAAGCAATGTAGCCTAGTTATGAACTCAGGTTCTTGTGTGAGGAAGTCAAATTAAGTTTCCAGATCTGTGCTATCTACTACTTTAGTCACTAGCCACTTGTGGCTATCGAACCTTTGAACTGTGGTTTGAATTAGTTTCCCATATGGCACAGTGGTAATGAATCCACCTGCCAAGGCAGGAGATGCAGGAGACTCCAGTTCCATTGTTGCGTCAGGAAGATCCCCTGGAGTAGGAAATGGCAACCTGCTCCAGCAGTCTTTGCCTGGAACATTCCAAGGACAGAGGAACCTGGAGGGCTACAGTCCACAGGACCGCAAAGAGTCAGACATGACTGAACACACACACACACCTGAATTGAGGGATGCTGTAAATATAAATAATATTACATTTTAAAGACTTGATAAGAAAAAAAGAACATAAAATATCTCATTAATAGTTTTTTTTTTTTTTTAATACTGATTCTATGTTGAAATGATATGTTGGATACACTGGGTTAAATATATGTTGCAGTTAATTTCACCTGTTTTCTTTTTATTTATTTTTAATATGACTACTAGAAACTTAAAAATTTCCCATGTGGTGTCATGAGTAATTATGAATGTGGCTTACACTATGTCTCTATTGGAAGTACTATTCTAGTTGATTTTAATTTCCTCATCTAGTAGGTGGGGAGAATAATAGCAATTATTTTGTATGGTTATGCTAATGATAACGTCTGGAGCATATATAACGCTTAATAAATGATAATAGAATACAATGTAATACTTGTATTACATTGTATTATATTAGGCTTCCCTGGTAGCTCAGCTAATAAAGAATCCACCTGCAATGCAGGAGACCCCAGTTCGATTCCTGGGTCAGGAAGATCCCCTGGCGAATGGATAGGCTACCCACTCCAGTATTCTTGGGCTTCCCTTGTGGCTTGGCTGGTTAAGAATCCACCTGCAATGTGGGAGACTTGGGTTCAATCTCTGGGTTAGGAAGATCCTCTGGAGAAGGGAAAGTCTACCCACTCCAAAATTCTGGCCTGAAGAATTCTATAGACCCCATGTAGTCCATGGGGTCACAAAGAGTCAGATATGACTGAGTGTGTGTGGTTTTGCTAATGATAACATCTGGAGCATATGTAATGTTTAATAAATGATGATGTATACAATGTAATACTTTTATTATATTAGAGTTTTCAGAGAAACAGAGCCAGCAGGTATATCTGTATATACTATATCTCTATCTTTCAAAGTCTTTATCTGTAGAGAGAGATTTGTTTTAAGGAACTGGCTCACATGATTATGGAGACTGAGATGGACCACAATCTTCCCTTTGTAGGTGGAGACACAGGAGAGCTGGTGGTATAGTTCCTATCCAAGCCTGAAGGTGTGAAAACCAGGGATGCTGATGGGATAAGTCAGTCCAGGTGCAGGCAAAGGCTGATGTCCCAGCACTATTTGTTTCATTCGTGCCTTCAAAGGATTGGGAGATACCCATCCATATCGGGGATGGCAATCTGGTTTACTCAATCCGTCAATTCAAATGCTGCTGCTGCTGCTAAGTCGCTTCAGTCATGTCCGACTCTGTGTGACCCCATAGACGGCAGCCCACCAGGCTCCCCCGTCCCTGGAATTCTCCAGGCAAGCACACTGGAGTGGGTTGCCATTTCCTTCTCCAATGCATGAAAGGGAAAAGTGAAAGTGAAGTCGCTCAGTCCTGTCCGACTCTTAGCGACCCCATGGACTGCAGCCTACCAGGCTCCTCTGTCCATGGGATTTTCCAGGCAAGAGTACTGGAGTGGGTTGCCATTGCCTTCTCCAAATTCAAATGCTAATCTCTTCCAAATACATTCTTACAGACACACTGAATAATAATGTTTAACTAGATATCTAGTATTCCTTGAACCAGTCAATCAAATGCTGCTGCTGCTGCTAAGTCGCTTCAGTCATGTCCGACTCTGTGTGACCCCATAGACGGCAGCCCACCAGGCTCCCCCGTCCCTGGAATTCTCCAGGCAAGCACACTGGAGTGGGTTGCCATTTCCTTCTCCAATGCATGAAAGGGAAAAGTGAAAGTGAAGTCGCTCAGTCCTGTCCGACTCTTAGCGACCCCATGGACTGCAGCCTACCAGGCTCCTCTGTCCATGGGATTTTCCAGGCAAGAGTACTGGAGTGGGTTGCCATTGCCTTCTCCAAATTCAAATGCTAATCTCTTCCAAATACATTCTTACAGACACACTGAATAATAATGTTTAACTAGATATCTAGTATTCCTTGAACCAGTCAAGTTGACACATAAAATTAACCATCACAGTACAATCATAAGTTTACTGTTAAATATTAATTTTTCTGAGGCAGAGAATTAGTGAAATATTTATGTATTATGGGTAGGAGGTAGATGATTGTCAGCAATTAAATATACTAGAAGTATATTCATTTTTTAAGGATGCAAGGGTACTATAAAATTCAATGGGATAAAAATGTTCAATTTCAGCTCCTCAAAAGATTGAACATAGAGTTACCACAGAATCCAGCAATTCTACTGTGAAGAAAATATTCAAGAGAAATGAAAATACATGTGCATAAAAATCTTGTACACAAATGTTCATAGAAGCATTATTTAGCAATGATAGGTGAAAGAAGCCAGTTACAAGAGACCACACTTTGTATGACTCCATTTATAAGAAATGTCCAGAACAGACAAATGTATGGAGACACAAAGGAGATTGTGGTTGCCAATGGCTGGAAATGTTGTGGTAGATGGGGAATAGCAGCTAATAAGCATGGGATTTCTTTTGGGGATAATAAAAGTATTCTGGAATGAGATAATGGTTTTAGTTGCTCTATTCTGTGAATACAGTAAAAATCATTGATTTGTATTCTTTAAATGGGTGAATTGTTTGTGCATGTGTATTATATCTCAATAAAATTGTCATAAAAACTTCTGCTATCATACCCATTAGGACAACTACTATTGAGAAACAGAAAACAGCACGTGTTGGCAAAGATATGGATAAAATGGAAACTTAGTGCACTATTGGTGGGAATGTAAACAGTATAGCTGCTCTCAAAAACTTATATGGTGGCGCCTAAAAAAATTAAAAATAGAATTATCATATGATCCAGCAGTTTCACTTTAGGCATATATTCAAAAAAATTGAAAGTAGGGTCTTGAAGAGATGTCTGTACACCTATGTTCACAGCAGCATTATTCATAATAGTTATAAATTATTATAATATGTATAGAATATTATTGTCTTAAAAAGGAAGGAAATTCTAGGATTTTACAACATGAGTGAATTCAGAGAATACTATGCTAAGTGAAATAAGTCAGTCACAAGAAAAACAATATCGAATGATTCCACTTATATGAAATATCTAGAATAATTAAACTCATAGAGACAGAAAGTAAAATGGTGGTTGCCATGGGCTAGAGGGAGGGGGAATTGGCAATTTATTGTTTAGAGTGGGCAGTGTTTCAGTTTTGTAAGATAAAAAGTGGTCTGTG
>SJXQ01006164.1:0-49342 GCA_006408695.1 Aepyceros melampus
GATAAGAATCTGGGCTGCTAATGCTGCATAATTTTGTATTACCCATTGATCTCTATGTACAATCAAAAAGGTATAAAAGGCCTTTATAGAGAATAGAGGATGGGCCAGTCATTGGAAGGGCTGGTTTCCCCCGTGTCTCCTCTTTACTCTAATTTCTGGCTGAATTCTCATCTGGGGCATGGAGGCTCACCATGTCTACTTACTTATCCTGGCTTTTAAGATCCACGCGAGGGGGAGCCCAAGGTGGGGCACCCCCCAATATTCAAGAGGATGCTGGTAGCCTAACGTAGATGGTGCAAGTTCCTTGTCTTGGAACTTTATTGGTTTTCCACATAAACCAAGTTATTCAGCCTCTTTTCTCCACTAAATTTTCCTACTATACTATTATTTCCTAATCTTATATTTCTAAATAAATAAGTTTTTTCTACGCCATCCATCTCCCGTTCGAATCACCCTGGATCCACCGGGGCTGGACCCCAGCAGAGACCTGTCCAGGGGAAATTGGAGAAGTTTCCAAACACCAGGAAACCCTCTCACTGGCGGGTCTGTGGGGAGTTTTGGAATCTCAGGCCAACATAACCAGGAGGAAAAAAATAAATAAACAAAACCCACAGATTTTGCCCCTAACTGCAACTCCCAGGGGAGAAGTAGGTCAGGCACTTGCATCCGCCACCAGCAAACAGGGGCTGAACAGGGAGGTGCGGCCTACATTGCTTAGGGTAAGGACTGGGCCTGAAAGCCCTGAGGGCAATTTGAAGGAGCTAACTTGAAATAGCAACCCAAACAGTGGGGTAGCCAGAAAGATGGGGGGAAAAAAAGGAAAGAGAGAGAGAGAACTTTCTTAGGAAAAGCTCTAACCTAAGACACTGCTGGGCTGCTCACAGAACAAAGAACTGAGCAAATACCAGAGGAGAGCTAGCTGGCAGTAGACAAGCCCATCCCCCACTAGAAGCAGGGAGGCAGGCGGGCAATAATCAGAGCCGGAATGCAAGGGGCAAACTTGGCCCCAGAGACAACATCCTTACCAAACTGCAAGCATGCTCCCAGTTGCTAACTAAATCTTCCTGGGATCCTGGACGGTTGATATCTGCCAGGAGGGTCAAAGCCAGAGATCAGCTCCCCAGAGGAGACACAGGGCACACCTGAGATGGCACTTTCACTGCATACCCAGGAAATCAAGTGGCTAAGATGGAGGAGGTGAAAAGGCACACCGCCTTACCTGGGGAGTGTGCACTTGCCAAGCACCTGGTCGCCTGAGCTGCTCAGAACTGGAAAGGGCACAAAATTCAGGCCCAAGCAAGTCTGTGCCTTTATGGAGTAGCCAAGAACCTGAACGTGAGTGGCTTAGACCTGGGAAGTGCATGCAACAGAGGGCCCGCCTTAGACAGTTCCCCTGCAGAACAATCTGGAGCCTGAGTAGTACAGACCAGGAAAGCAAACATGCCCATGAGTGGGGGCAAACCCAGTGTGGCCCAGACACTGCAAGCACTCCCCACACACACCAATGATATTTGTTTGCAGTGTTCCTCCCTCCATGCAGTGCAACTGAACTAGTGAGCCTAAATAAATGACTACCTTCTCCCCCTTGTGTCAGGGTAGAAGTTATATATTAAAGAGGCTTGCAAACAGAGGAAGCCAAATAAAGAAGAGGGAACCACTTTGGAAGTGACAGGTGCAACAGATTAAAACCCTGTAGTTAGCACTGGCTACACTGGAAGGGACCTATAGACCTTGAGAAGTATAAGCTGGAAAAAGGAACAATCTGAAACTGAACTGACACCATACTGCCCTCAATGGCTCCAGAGAAATTCCTAGATATATTTTACTATTATCATTTTTAAATTTTTTTTATTTTTAAGTTCTTTACTACTCCCTTAATTTTCATTTTTAAAACCTTTACCTTTCCAAAACAAGACCTTATTTTTAAAGCAAATTTTATATATATTTTATAACTTTTATAATTTTATTTTATTTTCCTAATATTGTATTTTTGAGAGTCTAACCTCTACTCTAGATTTTTAATCTTTGCTTTCTGGTATTTGTTTCAATTCTGTACCTTTAAGAATCCAATCTTCAGTACCCATTTTTACTTAACAGTGTGATTACTGGCTTGATTGCTTTCTCACCTATTGACTCTCCTTTTCCATCCCCAGGTCACCTCTGTCTCCTCCCTCCCATTTCTCTTCTCTACTTAACTCTGTGAATCTCTTTGGGTGTTCCAGGCTATGGAGAACACTTAGGGAATTGATCACAGGCTAGATTGGTCTCTCTCTTTTGACTCTCCCTCTTCTCCTCCTGGCCCTTAATCTCCCTCCTCCCTCTTCTCTTCTTCATGTAACTCTGTGAACCTCTCTGGGTGTCCCTCACTGTGGAGAATCTTTTCACCTAGATGTTTTATCATCAGTGCTGGATGGATGGAGAAGTTTAGAGGCTACTGGAAGAATAAGACTGAAAGTCGGAGGCAGTAGGCTTAAATCCAAAACTTGAGAACACTAAAAAAACTCCTGACTCCAGGGAACATTAATCAACAAGAGCTCATCCAAAAGCCTCCAGACCTACACTGAAACCAAGCTCCACCCAAGAGCCAACAAGTTTCAGAGCAAGACATACCAAGCTATTCTTCAACAACACAGGAACATAATGCTGAACACAAAAATAAAGGTGGCCAAAAGTCATAGACAAACCAAAACTCACTGCTGGACACTTCATTTCTATCCAGAGAGAAGAAATCCAGCTCCACTCACCAGAACACTGAGGCAAGCTTCCCTAACCAGGAAACCTTGACAAGCCACTCATCCAACCCCACCCATATGGAAGAACCTCCACAATAAAGAGGAACCACAAACTTCCAGCATACAGAAAGGCCACCTCAGACCCAGCAATCTAAACAAGATGAAAAGGCAGAGAAATATTCAGCAGGTAAAGGACTATGATAAAAAGCCCACCAAACCAAACAAAAGAGGAGATAGGGAGTCTAACTGAAAAGAATTCAGAATAATGATAGTAAAAATGATCCAAAATCTTGGAAAAAAAAATGGAGTTACAGATAAATATTCTGGAGACAAGATTGAGATGATGCAAAAAACATTTAACAAGGAACTAGAAGAAATTAAAAACAGTCAGTATATAATTAATAATGCAATAAATGAGATCAAAAACACTCTGGAGGGAAACAAAAGTAGAATAACTGAGGCAGAAGATAGGACAAGTAAGGTGGAAGATAGAGTGGTGGAAATAAGTGAAGCAGAGAAAAAAGAATTAAAAGAAATGAGGACAACCTCAGAGACCTCTGGGACAATGTTAAATGCCTTAACATTAGAATCATAAGAGTCCCAGAAGAAGACAAATAGAAATGCCATGAGAAAATACTTGAGGAGATTATAATTGAAAACTTCCCTAAAATGAGGAAGGAAATAGCCACCCAAGTCCAAGAAACCCAGAGAGACCCAAACAGGATAAACTCAAGGTGAAACATGCCAAGATACATATTAATCAAATTAATGAAATCAAACACAAACACAAATATTAAAAGCAGCAAGGGAAAAACAACAAATAACACACAAGGAGATTCCAATAAGGATAACAGCTGAACTTTCAATAGAAACTCTTCAAGCCAGAAAGGAATGGCAGGACTTACTTAAAGTGATAAGAGAGAAAAAACTACAACCCAAATTACTGTACCCAGAAAGGATCTCATTCAAATATGAAGGAGAAATCAAAAGCTTTACAGACAAGTAAAAGCTCAGAGAATTCAGCACCACCAAACCAGCTCTTCAACAAATGCTAAAGGATCTCCTCTAGACAAGAAACACAGAAAAGGTTTATAAACTTGAACCCAAAACAACAAAGTAGATGGCAATGGGACCATACTTATCAATAATTACTTGAATGTAAATGGGTTGAATGTCCCAATCAAAAGCAAAAACAAGACTCCTATATATGCTGTCTACAAGAGACCCACCTCAAACCTAGGGACATATACAGACTGAAAATGAAGCACTAGAAAAAGATATTTCATGCAAATGGATACCAAAAGAAAGCAGGAGTAGCAATACTCATATCAGATAAAATAGACTTTGAAATAAAAGCATGAAATGAGATAAAGAAGGACACTACATAATGATCAAAGGATCAATCCAAGAATATATAACAATCATAAATATATATGCGCCCAACATAGGAGCACTGAAACATGTAAGGCAAATGCTAATAAGCATGAAAGGGCAAATTAACAATAACACAATAATAGTGGGAGACTTTAACACCACACTCACACCTGTGGATAGATCAACTAAACAGAAAATTAACAAGGAAACACAAACTTTAAATGATACAATAGACCAGTTAGACCTAATTGATATCTATAGGACATCTCACCCCAAAACAATGAATTTCACCTTTTTCTCAAGTGCACATGGAAACTTCTCCAGATAGATCACATCCTGAGCCATAAACCTAGCTTTGGTAAATTCAAAAAAAATGAAATCATCTCAAACATCTCTTCTGATCAAAATGCGGTAAGATTAGATGTCAACTAAAGGGGAAAAAACTATTAAAAATACAAACACATGGAGGCTAAACAACACACTTCGGAATAACCAACAAATCACAGAAGAAATCAAATATGAAATCAAAATATGCATAGAAACTAATGAAATAGAAAACACAACAACTCAAAATCTATGGTAAAGCAGTGCTAAGGGGAATGTTCACAGCAGTACAAGCCTAGCTCAAGAAACAGGAGAGAAATCAAATAAATAACCTAACTCTACATCTAAAGCAACTAGAAAAAGAAGAAATGAAGTAGACCAGGGTTAGTAGAAGGAAAGCAAACATAAAAATCAGGGCAGAAATAAGTGCAAAAGAAACAAAGGAGACCATAGCAAAAATAAACAAAGCTAAAAGCTGTTTCTTTGAGAATATAAATAAAATAGAGAAACGATTAGCTAGACTCATTGTGAAGAAAAGGGAGAAGAACCAAATCAACAAAATTAGAAATGAAAAATGGAGAAATCACAACAGACAATACAGAAATACAAAGGATCATAATAGAGTACTATCAGCAATTATATGCCAATAAAATGGGCAACTTGGAAGAAATGGACAAATTTTAGAAAAGTATAACTTTCCAAAACTGAACCAGGAATAAATAGAAAATCTTAATAGACCCATCACAATAACAGAAATTGAAACTGTAATCAGAAATCTTCCAACAAACAAAAGCCCAGTACCAAATGGCTTCACAGCTGAATTCTACCAAAAATTTAGAGAACTAACAACTATTCCATCCAAACTCTTCTAGAAATTTGCAGAGGAAGGTAAGGTAAACTTCCAAACTCATTCTATGTGGCCATCATCACAGTAATACCAAAACCTGACAAAGATGCCACAAAAAAAGAAGACTTAGGCCAATATCATTGATGAATATAGATGCAAAAATCCTTATCAAAATTCTAACAAACAGAATCCAACAACATATTAAAAAGATCATATGTCATGATCAAGTGGGCTTTATCTCAGGGATGCAAGGATTCTTCAATATTGACAAATCAATCAATGTGATCCACCACATTAACAAATAGAAAGATAAAAACCATATGATTATTTCAATAGATGCAGAGAAAGCCTTTGACAAAATTCAACATCCATTTATGATAAAAAAAAAAAAAAACCCTCCAGAAAACAGGCAAAGAAGGAACATACCTCAACAAAATAAAAGCCATATACGATAAACCCACAGTGAACTTTATCCTCAATCGTGAAAAACTGAAAGCACTTCCCCTAAAGTCAGGAACAAGACAATAGTGCCCACTCTCACCACTACTATCCAACATAGTTTTGGAAGTTTTGCCACAGCAATCAGAGCAGAAAAAGAAATAAAAGGAATCCAGATTGGAAAAGAAGAAGTAAAACTCTCACTGTTTGCTGATAACATGATCCTCTACATAGAAAACCCTAAAGACTCCACCAGGAAATTACTAGAGCTAATCAATGAATATAGTAAAGTTGCAGGATATAAAATCAACACACATAAATCCCTTCCATTCCTATACTAACGATGAGATAACAGAAAGAGAAATGAAGGAAACAATTCCATTAACCATTGCAACGAAAAGGAATTAAATACTTAGGATAACTCTACCTAAAGAAACAAACAAAAAAAAAAAAGTTCGCTTAAAGCTCAACATTCAGAAGACGAAGATCAGGGCATCCGGTCTCATCACTTCATGGGAAATAGATGGGGAAACAGTGGGGAAAGTGTCAGACTTTATTTTGGAGGGGCTCCAAAATCACTGCAGATGGTGACTGCACCCATGAAATTAAAAGACGATTACTCCTTGGAAGAAAAGTTATGACCAACCTAGATAGTATATTCAAAAGCAGAGACATGACTTTGCTGACTAAGTTCCGTCTAGTCAAGGCTATGGTTTTTCCTGTGGTCAGGTATGGATGTGAGAGTTGGACTGTGAAGAAGACTGAGCGCCGAAGAATTGATGCTTTTGAACTGTGGTGTTGGAGAAGACTCTTGAGAGTCCCTTGGACTGCAAGGAGATCTAACCAGTCCATTCTGAAGGAGATCAGCCCTGGGATTTCTTTGGAAGGAATGATGCTAAAGCTGAAGCTCCAGTAATTTGGCCACCTCATGTGAAGAGTTGACTCATTGTAAAAGACTCTGATGCTGGGAGGGATTGGGGGCAGGAGGAGAAGGGGACAACCGAGGATGAGATGGCTGGATGGCATCACTGACTTGGTGGTCATGAGTCTGAGTGAACTCCAAGAGATGGTGATGGACAGGGAGGCCTGGCGTGCTGTGATTCATGGGGTTGCAAAGAGTCAGACACAACTGAGCGACTGAAATGAACTAAAGAAACAAAAGATCTATATATAGAAAACTATAAAGCACTGGTGAAAGCAATCAAAGAGGACACAAATAGATGGAGACATATGATACCATGTTCATGGATTGGAAGAATCAATATAGTGAAAATGAGTATACTATCCAAAGCAATCTACAGATTCAACACGATCCCTATCAAGCTACCAAGGGTATTTTTCACAGAACTAGAACAAATAATTTCACAATTTGTATGGAAATACAAAAAACCCAAATAGCCAAAGCAATCTTGAGAAAGAAGAATGGAACTGGAGGAATCACCTGCCTGACTTCAGGCTCTACTACAAAGCCACAGTCATCAGGCCAGTATAGTACTGGCACAAAGACAGAAATATAGGCCAATGGAACAAAATAGAAAGCCCAGAGACAAATCCATGCACTTATGGACACCTTATCTTCGACAAAGGAGGCAAGAATATACAGTGGATTAAAGACAATCTCTTTAACAAGTGGTGCTGGGAAAACTGGTCAACCATTTATAAAAGAATGAAACTAGAACCCTTTCTAACACCATACACAAAAATATACTCAAAATGGATTAAAGATCTAAATGTAAGACAAGAAACTATAAAATTCCTAGAGGGAAACATAGGCAAAACACTCTCTGACATAAATCATAGCAGGATCCTCCATGGCCCACTTCCCAGAGTATTGGAAATAAAAGCAAAAATAAACAAATGGGACCTAATTAAACTTAAAAGCTTTTGCACACACGCAAAAAAACTATAAGCTGTGAAAAGACAGCCTTCAAAATGAAAGAAAATAATAGTAAATGAAGCAACTGACAAAGAATTAATCACAAAAATATACAAGCCACTCCTGCAGCTCAATTCCAGAGATATAAGCGACCCAATGAAAAGTGGGCCAAAGAACTAAACAGACATTTCTCCAAAGAAGACATACAGATGGCTAACAAACACATGAAAAGATGCTCAACATCCCTCATTATCAGAGAAATCCAAATCAAAACCACAATGAGGTACCATCTCACGCTGGTCAGAATGGCTGCTATCAAAACAATAAATGTTGGAGAAGGTGCAGAGAAAAAGGAACCCTCTTATACTGTTGGTGGGAATGCAAACTAGTACAGCCACTATGAAGAATAGTGTGGAGATTAAAAAACTGGAAATAGAACTACCATATGACCCAGAAATCCCACTGTTGAACATATACACAGAGGAAACCAGAATTGAAAGAGACACGTGTACCCCAGTGTCCATTGCAGCACTGTTTACGATAGCCAGGACATGGAAGCAACCTAGATGTCCATCGGCAGATGAAGGATAAGAAAGCTGTGGTACATATACACAATAGAATACTACTCGGCTGTTTAAAAGAATGCATTTGAATCAGTTCTAAGGAGGTGGATGAAACTGGAGCCTATTATACAGAGTGAAGTAAGTCAGAAAGAAAAACACCAATACAGTATACTAATGCATATATATGGAATTTAGAAAGATGGTAACAATGACCATATATGCGAGACAACAAAAGAGACACAGATGTAAAGAACAGACTTTTGGACTCTGTGGAAGAAGGTGAAGGTGGGATGATTTGAGAGAACAGTATTGAAACATGTATATTATCATATGTGAAATATATCACTAGTCTAGGTTCGATGCAGGAGACAGGGTGCTCAGGGCTGGTGCACTGGGTTGACCCTGAGGGATGGGATGGGGAGGGAGGTGGGAGGGAGGGTCAGCATGGGGAATACATGTATACCCATGACTGATTCATGTGAATGTATGGCAAAAACCACCACAAAATTGTAAAGTAATTAACCTCCAATTAAAATAATTTTTGTAAAGTACTAAAATATGTATGTATATATATTTTTTCTTTCTTCAGTGATATCTCTGTCACACACAAGCATACACAAACGCACACATCTGGAGTTGTTATTTGGTATGTAATGTCATTCTAAGAAAATTAAAATTTTAAGTTATTAAGATGGGTTTTACTGTGCTTTGTTATACTGTACAGTGTCAGTTTGAAATTTATACATAATATTTGGAGTCACTAAAATAATTTTTTTCACAGCTCATACATGTGTTAGTTTTTGTTCCCCAGAATAGTGGAAATGCCATCACTATTTTTATTTCAATTCTTGATGCATGCACATTCTGTCAATCCTCTTAGTTTACTGATGAGTAAAGAAAAGACTTACTCAGAGAAGGAAATGGCAACCCACTCCAGTATTCTTGCCCAGAAAATCCCATGGAAGGAGGAAACCTGGTAGGCTACAGTCCATGTGGTCGCAAAGAGTCAGACACGACTTTACTTTCTTTCTGTCTTTCTTTCTAGGAAAAGACTGAAGGTGGAAGAAACTGAAGGGGACCTTCTTACCCTTTTCTTCTGTGGCGTTGTTTAGAGAACATGTAGTAGGCTAACACAGGTAAGAACCACAGGCAAGAAATGATAAATTGTTTGGTCACCTGTGTTTCTTAGGAACCCTGTTGCCTATTTCTGTGTTTGAAGAAAATTCTGATTCAAATGGAAAGTGTGGTATCCTCACATAGTGTGGTAGGCTATATAATGATTCCCCTGACCCATAAAGGTGTCTATCACCTAACCAAGAAACCTGTAAATATGTTCCTGCACATGGCAAAAGGGACTTTGTAGAAGTGATTTAATTAAGGATCTTGTGATGGAGAGATTATCCTGAGTTATCCAGGTAAACTCAAGATAATTCTTTTAAGAGGAAGACAGAGGATAAGAGGATCAGAGAATGCAATATGACAATGCTAGCAGAGAAGGTGAAGGTGAAGGTAAAGTCGTTCAGTCGTGTCCGACTCTTTGCGACCCCATGGACTGCAACCTACTAGGCTTCTCCGTCCATGGGATTCTCCAGGCAAGAATACTGGAGTGGATTGCCACCAGGGAAGCCCCGCTAGCAGAGAAGGAATTGGAAAATATTATACTACTGGTTTTAATGATAATAGGGAATGCAACCATGAGGCAAAGTATGCAGGCACCCTCTAGAAGCTACTAAACATAAGGAAACAGATTCTCCCCTATGGCTTCCAGGGGAAAAAAAGTCTTTGATTTTAACCTGGTAAGACACATTTCAGACTTCTCACTTCTGTATCTGTAAGAAAATGTGAATTTTTCAAGCCACCTAAGTCTGTGGTAATTACAGCAGCAATAAGAAATTAACACACTAAATTCCAAGGGACTCACTTTGAGTCTTTCAAACTCCCACACATGGTGGGTCCACCTGAATTCTATGCTCACCAAAAAACCAATATACAAATGGTGCTGTGAGGAATGGCAGACAGGTGTATTGTGTGTATCTCCTCTGTTCATGCACATACTCCATCATCCCCTGCAACTCACTACAAGTTCAAAAATAAATTAAGAATTTCAAGACAGTGATGAAAGCCAGGCATGGGGCCCTTTGAACACAGGGTCCTGTGTAAACACAGAGGCTGCTTGCCTGCCAGTGTTCCTTAGAAGGAGTAATCTCCAACAGTAAAACCAGCTTGTGAGAGTTGAGAAAAATATAGTACTAATTGAAGTACTTGCCAGTATTCAAAGCTGTTGTTGTTTATTTTTAATTCAAATTTAGATTCTTCTTGGAATAAAACCAACTCTTCTCTGCTTACAAGTTTATTTTGGAGATGAAAATTTTTTTCTCGCTGTGTTTCTCTCTGTTTTATCATGTTTTTCTCCTGTATTCCCTGACTCCCCCACCCACCATTCATCTTGGTTGACCAATCAGATGGACAGAAAGCACGAAGATGCTTTCTTCCTGTGTCTTTAGTAGAAATCTTAGCAGCAAATAGTAGCTGCCCCAAGTCTGTCAGGTCAAAGCTTGTTTTTATAACACAAGGTTCCAAGCCCTGCTCCATTATTCTTTCAAATACATTCATATATGCACATAATTTCCAGGTCTGAAGTCCAGAAAGATATGCTTTTTCAAGTTCTGTAATTGATCCTATCACTGCTTCTGAGAAACACCGAGAAACTCCATTATTTCAATGTTTCAGAGAACCAAGATTTAAAGTAGGAAAGAGGCAAAAATCAGTAGTTTTGAGAAGCATTCTCAACAGTCACCCAAATAGACAGTGAAGCCAACATAAGCCACATACAAGTTGGCTGCTAAGTTTTCAATATTTTTTTATTCCAAAGAAATCGAATGTTCTTTCTGAACTTATGATTACCAGAGAGGAAGTGTTGGGAGGAGAGACAGATTGGGAGTTTGGGATTGACATGTACACACTGCTATATTTAAAATAGCTAATCAACAAGGACCTACACTATTACACAGGGAATACTGTTCAATATTCTGTAATAATCTAAATAGGAAAATAATTTGAAAAAGGATACATGTAAATGCATAGCTGACCACTTTGATGTACACCTGAAGCTAACACACCATTGTTAATCAGCCATGCTCTAATATAAAATAAAAATTTTTTTAAAGAAAGAAATTGAAATGCAATAAAAAGTGGCCAACAAAGCCAGGGAATCAAAGGAAAAAAAGACAATAAAATGAACGGACAGTTAAATGAAGAGACACAAAGACAACAAAGTAAGATGTAAAAGGAGATAAATATAATCAAAAGATGTTTCAAAGAAATATGAATAATAATAAGCAAACAAAAAAATCTGCATTAATATTTTTAAGGAAACTAACAAGAAACAAAATGAAAACAATGAAAAAAAGAAAGAAAGAAAATAATGTGAGGGAGTATCGGATGTAAAGATGGAGAATTAGAATCAAACCAACATTTATGAATATTTTCAAGAAACAAGAATATCTGTAATCAAAGAAACAACCAAGACATGATTGAAAAAATAAGGTAAGCCAAAATAAATACAAAGAGACCATTTTTTTTAGAACTTTTCAGGAAATTTTTGTAAGTAACATAATCAAGGAAAAAACTCTGTGGAAAGGCAGAGGAAACTAAAAAGATTAACCACTAATGAATAAAAAACCAGAAGGACTCTGATAGCTCTAAAATTACATAACAGAAAAACAATGAAGTGATTTTATATATATATATATATATATATATATATATATATATATAATTTTCAGAGAAATAGAACTATAATAATTAGGTGCAATGTAATATCATTCATTTTTTAAAACAACAGAGAGACTCTCAGATGTACAAGAGCTCAAAGATACAACCTCTGCCCTTCTTGAAAATTTCCTATGTGATGTGCTTAGTAGCTCAGTTGTGTCTGACTCTTTGTGAACCCATGCACTGTGGACTGTAGCCCACAGGCTCCTCTGTCCAAGGGGATTCTCCAAGCAAGAAGTGGATTGCATGCCTTCCTCTGGCGATCTTCTCAACCCAGGAATCAAACCCAGTCTCCAGCATTGAAGGCAGATTCCTTACCATATGGACCACCAGGGAGCCCTAAAGATATTAAAATAGTTAAAGAATGGGAAATCTAGGATATGAGGACATAAATTGCACTGTGAGAAAAATTTAACAAAGTGTAAATAACTATAACTATTGTTAGTCAGAGCATCAGTTCAGTTCAGTTGTGTCTGACTCTTTGTGACCCCAGGAACCACAGCACAGCAGACCTCCCTGTCCATCACCAACTCTTGGAGTTCACTCAAATTCATGTCCAGTGAGTCGGTGATGCCATCCAACCATCTCATCCTCTATTGTCCCCTCATCCTCCTGCCCTCAATCTTTTCCAGCATCAGGGGCTTTTCCAATGAGTTAGTTCTTCGCATCAGGTACCAAAGTATTGGAGTTTCAGCTTCAGCATCAGTCCTTCCAATAAATATTCAGGACTGATGTCCTTTAGGATGGACTGGTTGGATCTCCTTCCAGCCCAAGGGACTTTCAAGAGGCTTCTCCAAAACCACAGTTCAAAAGCATTGGAGTATAAAGTTGAACAAAAATGTCAGAAATCATGATCACAAGAAGAGATATTGAAGGTAGCATCTATTCCATTAAGAATGGCTGAATTTCAGATTATAACATTGAGGAGGACTGCAGCTTTCCATTACTGCTGCTGCTGCTGCTGCTAAGTACTTCAGTCATGTCCAACTTTGTGTGACCCCATGGACAGCAGCCCACCAGGCTCCTCTGTCCATCAAAATCTCTAGGCAAGAATACTGGAGAGGGTTGCCTTTTCCTTCTTCATTTGCATTACTAGAGAAGATAAAACTAAAGCAAACAACCACATTTCATAAGACTAAGGAAATATTTTTTAAAAGATGAAGGACTCAAGATAAATATTTGAGTGTAGTACAAAAAGTTTGTAGTTCTCCAATACAAAGATTCTCAAACTGAATTAAGAAACATAATCTAAATATATGCTGTTTCCAAGAGTCATACCTAAAATAAAATGGCACTAAAATGTTTTTAAAAGATAGGCAAAGATTTATCAAAATGAGAACAAACTGCCTGTAACCAAATTTAATAGAATCAAGAATTGATTGTCCTACATTAACAGGATTTTATTAATCCAGTAAATTTTTACTCAGAAAAATAAAGTTTCAAAATAACATTACTGTTTATTTTATGAACTCATTAAAATACATTTACTGAAACAAAAGACAGCTCAATCTGCCTCTTCCTTGAGCAGAGACCCCTTCTTAAGGAAAGAGTTAAGTAGGCAAATTCCTCTGTTATCAAACAACTGTTTACTTATTAAGACTTCCTTCAAAACTCTAATCTTGCTGTATCCACCAATCCTAAATTATAATATCAAAACTCTGCACAAATATATTCAGATACCTTCATTCAATACGCACCTTAACCAAACCAAAAAACACCTTAAATATTCACCCATCAGTTCAGTTTAGTTCATTTCAGTTCAGTCGCTCAGTCATGTCCGACTCTTTGCAACCCCATGAATCACAGCACGGCCAGGCCTCCCTGTCCATCTCCAACTCCCGGAGTTCACTCAGACTCACGTCCATCCTGTTAGTGATGCCATCCAGCCATCTCATCCTCTGTTATCCCCTTCTCCTCCTGCCCCCAATCCCTCCCAGCATCAGACTCCTTGCCAATGAGTCAACTCTTCTCATGAGGTGGCCAAAGTACTGGAGTTTCAGCTTTAGCATCATTCCTTCCAAAGAAATCCCAGGGCTGATCTCCTTCAGAATGGACTGGTTAGATCTCCTTGCAGTCCAAGGGACTCTCAAGAGTCTTCTCCAACACCACAGTTCAAAAGCATCAATTCTTCGGCGCTCAGCTTTATTCACAGTCCAACTCTCACATCCATACATGACCACAGGAAAAACCATAGCCTTGACTAGACGGACCTTAGTCAGCAAAGTAATGCCTCTGCTTTTGAATATGCTATCTAGGTTGGTAATAACTTTTCTTCCAAGGAGTAAGCGTCTTTTAATTTCATGGCTGCAATCACCATCTGCAGTGATTTTGGAGCTCAAAAAAATAAACTCTGACACAGTTTCCACTGTTTCCCCATCTATTCCCATGAAGTGATGGGACCGAATGCCATGATCTTTGTTTTCTGAATTCACTCATAGGCGCTTTCTATTTTATTGCCATTAAGTAATAAAGTCACCTTCAATTGAACAATATCATTTGAGTGTTATTTTCTGAATTAGTATCAAAGAGTTAACACCATTATCAGTTAAACTATATGATAACAAAAACTAAAGTTCGGTGTTATTTTATGTTGATAAAAATATATTATTCACAACTGTGTACACAACAGTCACAAACCTTTAAGAGCTAAATAACAAATTGTCAAATATAAATAAAGTTCAGACCATTAAACAAAGAAATTGAAACAAAGTAGCTTCTGCACAGGAAGAATTTTTGATAAATCAAGTGGTCAAGAAAGCAGACAAATGAAAACTGAAAAGTCAGAATGATAATTACAGGGAAAAATCAATGCTTCGGTAAAACAACAGACTGGTTCCAAATATGAAAAGGAGTATGTCAAGGCTGTATATTGTCACTCTGCCTATTTAACTTTTATGCAGACTACATCATGAGAAATGCTGGGCTGGAAGAAGCACACGCTGGAATCAAGATTGCCGGGAGAAATATTAATAACCTCAGTTATGCAGATGACAGCACCCTTATGGCAGAAAGTGAAGAGGAACTAAAATACCTCTTGATAAAACATGGAAGCAACCTAGATGTCCATCAGCAGATGAATGGATAAGAAAGCTGTGGTACATATACACAATGGAGTATTACTCAGCCATTAAAAAGAATACATTTGAATCAGTTCTAATGAGGTGGATGAAACTGGAGCCGATTATACAGAGTGAAGTAAGCCAGAAAGAAAAGCACCAATAATCTCAATAACCTCAGATATGCAGATGACACCACCCTTATGGCAGAAAGTGAAGAGGAGCTAAAAAGCCTCTTGATGAAACTGAAAGAGGAGAGTGAAAAAATTGGCTTAAGGCTCAACATTCAGAAAACGAAAATCATGGCATCCAGTCCCATCACTTCATGGGAAATAGACAGGGAAACGTGGAAACAGTGTCAGACTTTTATTTTTCTGGGCTCCAAAATCACTGCAGATGGTGACTGCAGCCATGAAATTAAAAGACGCTTACTCCTTGGAAGGAAATTTATGACCAACCTAGATAGCATATTCAAAAGCAGAGATATTTCTTTGCCGACTAAGGTCCATCTAGTCAAGGCTATGGTTTTTCCTGTGGTCATGTATGGATGTGAGAGTTGGACTGTGAATAAAGCTAAGCACCAAAGAATTAATGCTTTTGAACTGTGGTGTTGGAGAAGATTCTTGAGAGTCCCTTGGACTGCAACGAGATCCAACCAGTCCATTCTGAAGGAGATCAGCCCTGGGATTTCTTTGGAAGGAATGATGCTGAAGCTGAAGCTCCAGTACTTTGGCCACCTCATGTGAAGAGTTGACTCACTGGAAAAGACCCTGATGCTGGGAGGGATTGGAGGCAGGAGGAGAAGGGGACAACAGAGGAGAGATGGCTGAATGGCATCACCGACTCGATGAACATGAGTCTGGGTGAACTCCAGGAGTTGGTGATAGACAGGGAGGCCTGGTGTGCTGCAATTCATGGGGTCGCAAAGAATCAGACATGACTGAGCAAATGAACTGAACTGAACTGAACACATATATATGGAATTTAGAAAGATGGTAATGATAACCCTTTATGCGAGACAGCAAAAGAGACACAGATGTATAGAACAAACTTTTAGACTCTGTGAGAGAGGGAGAGGTGGGATGATTTGGGAGAATGGCATTGAAACATGTACAAATGAACTGAACTGAACTGAACACATATATATGGAATTTAGAAAGATGGTAATGATAACCCTTTATGCGAGACAGCAAAAGAGACACAGATGTATAGAACAAACTTTTAGACTCTGTGAGAGAGGGAGAGGTGGGATGATTTGGGAGAATGGCATTGAAACATGTATACTATCAGGTAAGAATGAGTCAGACATGACTGAGCGACTGAACTGAACTGATCAGGTAAGAAACGAATCACAAGTCTATGTCCGATACAGGATACAGGATGCTTGAGGCTGGTTCACGGGGATGATCCTGAGAGAAGATAAGGGGTGGGAGGTGGGAGGGGGGTTCAGAATTGGGAACTCATGTACACCCGTGGCTGATTCATGTCAATGTATGGCAAAACCAATACAGTATTGTAAAGCAAAATAAAGTAAAAATAAAAATTTAAAAAAAAAGGAAAAAACTGAAAGAGGAGAGTGAAAAAGTAGGTTTAAAGCTCAATAATCAGAAAACTAAGATCATGGCATCTGGTCCCATCACTTCATGGGAAATAGATGGGGAAACAATGGAAACTGTCAGACTTTATTTGGGGGCGGGGCCTCAAAAATCACTGCAGATGGTGATCGCAGCCATGAAATTAAACGACATTTACTCCTTGGAAGGAAAGTTATGAACAACCTGGAGAGCATTTTCAAAAGCAGAGACATTACTTTGCCAATCAAAAGCAGAGACATCACTTTGCCAACAAATTCTGTCCAGTCAAAGCTATGGTTTTTCCAATGGTCATGTCTGGATGTGAGAGTTGGACTGTGAAGAAAGCTGAGCACTGAAGAATTGATGCTTTTGAACTGTGGTGTTGGAAAAGACTCTTGAGAGTCCCTTGGCCTGCAAGGAGATCCGACCAGTCCATCCTAAAGGAGATCAGTCCTGGGTGTTCTTTGGAAGGAATGATGCTAAAGCTGAAACTCTAATACTTTGGCCACCTTATGCGAAGAATTCACTCATTGGAAAAGACTCTGATGCTTGGAGGGATTGGGGCAGGAGGAGAAGGGGACAACAGAGGAGAGATGGCTGAATGGCATCACCGACTCGATGAACATGAGTTTGGGTGAACTCTGGGAGTTGGTGATAGACAGGGAGGCCTAGTGTGCTGCAATTCATGAGGTCGCAAAGAGTCGGACACAACTGAGCGACTGAACTGAACTGAACTGAACTGAGGCAAAAAAATAATAATAATAAACTGATAAGTAGCATTTCCTCCTGCTGCTGCTGCTAAGTCGCTTCAGTCGTGTCCAACTCTATGTGATCCCATAGACGGAAGCCCACCAGGCTCCCCCGTCCCTGGCATTTCCTACTGATGATTAAAATAATTAACTAATAATTTTTAAAAAGAATCATTTCTTTACGTTTTTAATGAAGATCTAGTTGATTTACACTACTAGTTTTTATACATATTATACTCCATTTAAAGTTATTACAAAATAATGGTTATAATTTCCTGGGCTGTACAATGTATCCTTGTTGCTTCTCTATTTTACACATAGTAGTTTATATCCCTTAATCCCATATTCTTATCTTGCCCCTCTCTACTTCTTTCTCCCCACTAGAAACCACTGTCTTGTTTTCTTTATCTGTGAGTCTGTGGCTGTACTGTATTATCAAATACTGATCATACAGTATTTGTCTTTTTCTACCTGACTTATTTCACTAAGCATAGATTCTCTATCCGTGAGGCTGCAGATGGAAGAATTTCATTCTTTTTTATGGCTGAGTGAAATTGTATTGTATATAAATTTTACTTCTTAATCAGTTCCTCTGTTGATGGACACTTGAGTTGCTTCCATATCTTGGCTATTTTAAATAGAGCTGCTTTGAGCATTGGGGTGCATATATCTTTTCAAATTAGTACTTTTATATTTTCAGATATATACGCAGAAATGGAATTGCTGATAGTTCTTAGTTTGTTGACGAACCTCCGTATTACTTTTCTATAGTGGCTGTACCAATTCACATTCCCATCAATAGTGTACAAGTGTACCTACTTTCCATATTTTTGCAATATGTGGTAAGTAGAATTTTTAATAGTAGCTATTGTGACAGGTGTGAGGTAATATCTCATGATGGCTTTGATTTGCATTTCTCTAATAATTAGTAACCAGAGATCAAATTGCCAACATCTGCTGGATCATCTATAAAGCAAGAGAGTTCCAGAAAAATATCTATTTCTGCTTTATTGACTATGTCAAAGCCTCTGACTGTGTGGATCACAATAAACTGTGGAAAATTCTGAAAGAGATGGGAACACCAGACCACCTGACCTGCCTCTTGAGATCTGTATACAGGTCAAGAAGCAACAGTTAGAACTGGACATGGAAAAACAGACTGGCTCCAAATTGGGAAAGGAGTATGTCAAGGCTGTATACTATCATCCTGCTTATTTAACTTATACGCAGAGTACATCATGAGAAATGCTGGGCAGGATGAAGCACAGGCTGGAATCAAGATTTCCAAGGGAAATATCAATAACCTCAGATATGCAAATGACACCACCCTTAAGGCAGAAAATGAAGAACTAAAGAGCTTCTTGATAAAAGTGAAAGAGGAGAGTGAAAAAGTTGGCTTAAGGCTCAATATTCAGAAAACTAAGAACATGGCGTCCAGTCTCATCACTTCATGGCAAATAGATGGGGAAATAGTGGAAACAGAAGTAGACTTTATTTTGAGGGGCTCCAAAATCACTGTATATGGTTACTGCAGCCATGAAATTAAAAGACATGTACTCTTTGGAAGGAAAGTTATGACTAAACTAGACAGCATATTAAAAAGCAGAGGCATTACTTTGTCAACAAAGATCCAACTAATCAAGGCTATTGTTTTCCCAGTAGTCATGTATGGATGTGAGATTTGGACTATAAAGAAATCTGAGAGCCGAAGAAATGATGCTTTTGAACTGTGGTGTTGGAGAAGCCTCTGGAGAGTCCCTTGGGCTTCAAGGAGATCTAACCAGTCCATCCTAAGGAAAATTAGTTCTGAATATTCATTGGAAGGACTGATGTTGAAGCTGAAACTCAATACTCTGCCACCTGATGCAAAGAGCTGCCTCATTGGAAAAAACCCTGATGCTGGGAAAGATTGAAAGTGGGAAGAGAAGGGGACAACAGAGGATGAGATAGTTGGATGGCATCATCGACTCAATGGACATGAGTTTGAGTGAATTCTGGGAGTTGGTGATGGACAGGGAGGCCTGGCGTACTGCAGTCCATGGAGTCGCAAAGAGCCAGACACAACTGAGTGACTGAACTGAACTGAGTAGTTAACAATATCTCATCATAGCTTTGATTTGCATTTCCCTAATAATTAGCTCTAAGCATTTTTTTATCCTATTGGCCATCTGTATGTCTTCTCTGGGAAAATATCCATTCAGGTCTTCTGTTCATTTTTAATTAGACTGTTTGTTTTTTTGATACAGAGTTTCATGAGCTGTTTGTCTATTTTGAAGATAAACCCCTGTGAGTCGCATCATTTGCACTCATTCTATGTTTTATCAATGGATTCTTTTGTTGTGCAAAAGCTTTAAGTTTATTTGTGCTTTTATTTCTTTCATTTTAGGAAAATGACCCCCCAAAATTTACTGTAGTTTATGTCAGATTGTTCTGCCTCTGTTGTCTTCTATGAATTTTATGATTTTGAAAATTATATTTAGGTCTTTAAACCATTGAATTTGTTTTTATACATAGTATAAGGAAACATTATAATCTCCTTTTACATGTGGCCATCCAATTTTCCAAGTGCCACTTAGGAAGAGACTGTCTTTGCTGTATTCTTGCCTCCTTTGTCATAAATTAATTGACCATAAATGCATAGGTTTATTTCAGGCCTATTTTGTTCCATTGATCTTTGCGCCTGTTTTTGTGCCAGTACCATGCTCTTTGATTATTGTAGCTTTCTATTATGGTTTGAAGTTTGGAGCATGATACCTCCAGCTTTGCTGCCTTTTCTCAAATTTTCATTGGCTACTTGGGGTCTTTCATGATTTCCAAATAAACCTGTTCTATTTCTGTGAAAAAATGTTTTGAGTATTTTCATAAGTGAAAGTGAAGTGCTCAGTCATGTCCAACTCTTTGCGACCCCATGGACTGTAGCCTACCAGGCTCCTCCCTCCATGGGATTCTCCAGGCAAGAGTACTGGAGTGGGTTGCCATTTCCTTCTCCAAAGGATTGTACTAAATCTGTAGATTGCTTTGTAGTACAGCCATCTTAACAATATTAATTCTTCCAAATTAGGAACACAGATATCTTTCCATGTATTAGTATCATCTTCAAGTTCCTCTATTAGTGTTTTTTGTTTGTTTTTGTTTTGTTTTGTTTTTTTTTACTTTACAATACTGTATTGGTTTTGCCATACATTGACATGAACTCGCCACAAATGTACATGAGTTCCCAATCCTGAACCCCCCTCCCACCGCTCTCCCCATATCATCTCTCTGGGTCATCCCAGTGCACCATCCCCCAGCATCCTGTATCATGTATCGAACCTAGACTGCCGATTCATTTCTTACATGATAGTATACATGTTTCAATGCCATTCTCCCAAATCATCCCACCCTCTCCCTTTCCTACAGAGTCCAAAAGTCTGTTCTATACATCTATGTCTCTTTTGCTGTCTCATATACAGGGTTATCATTACCATCTTTCTAAATTCCATATATGTGTGTTAGTAGGAGTACATCAAGTCTGTATATTGTCACTCTGCTTATTTAACTTATATGCAGAGTGCATCATGAGAAACGCTAGACTGGAAGAAGCACAAGCTGGAATCAAGATTGCTGGGAGAAATATCAATAACCTCAGATATGCGGATGACACCACCCTTATGGCAGGAAGTGAAGAGGAATAAAAAGCCTCTTGATGAAAGTGGAAGAGAAGAGTGAAAAAGTTGGCTTAAAGCTCAACATTCAGAAAACGAAGATCATGGCATCTGGTACCATCACTTCATGGGGAAATAGATGGGAAAACAATGAAAACACTGTCAAACTTTATTTTGGGGGGCTCCAAAATCACTGCAGATGGTGACTGCACCCATGAAATTAAAAGGTGCTTACTCCTTGGAAGAAAAGTTATGACAACCTAGATGGTATATTCAAAAGCAGAGACATTACTTTGCCGACTAAGGTCCGTCTAGTCAAGGCTATGGTTTTTCCAGTAGTCATGTATGGATGTGAGAGTTGGACTGTGAAGAAGGCTGAGCGCAGAAGAATTGATGCTTTTGAACTGTGGTGTTGGAGAAGACTCTTGAGAGTCCCTTGGACTGCAAGGAGATCTAACCAATCCATTCTGAAGGAGATCAGCCCTGGGATTTCTTTGGAAGGAATGATGCTAAAGCTGAAGCTCCAGTAATTTGGCCACCTCATGTGAGGAGTTGACTCATTGGAAAAGACCCTGATGCTGGGAGGGATTGGGGGCAGGAGGAGAAGGGGACAACCGAGGATGAGATGGCTGGATGGCATCACTGACTCGGTGGATGTGAGTCTGAGTGAACTCCAAGAGATGGTGATGGACAGGGAGGCCTGGCGTGCTGCGATTCATGGGGTCGCAAAGAGTCGGATACGACTGAGCGACTGAACTGAACTGATACTGTACTATCAATGTTTTATATTTCATAGATTATAGGTCTTTTACTTTCTTGGTTAAGTTTATTCCTAAGGATTTTATGCTTTCTGATACATTTTAAATGAGAATTTTCTTAATTTCTCTTTCTGATAGTTCTATTGTTGCTGCTATTCAGTCACTAAGTCATGTCCAACTCTTTGCAACTGCCTGGACTGCAGCACGCCAGGTTTTGTCATCCTTTACCATTTCCCAGAGTTTGCTCAGATTCATATCTGTTGAGTCTATGATGCTATCTTACCATCTCATCCTCTGCCTCATTCCTCTCCTTTTGTCTTCAATCTTTCCCAGCATCAAAGTTTTTTCCAGTGAGTCAAACCTTCACATCAAATGGCCAAAATATTGGAGCTTCAATTTTAGCATAAGTCCTTCCATTGAATATTCAAGGTTGATTTCTTTTAGGATTTTCTGGCTTGATCTCCTTGAATTTCAAGGGATTCTCAACTGTCTTCTCCAGCACCACTATTTGAATGCATCATTCTTCAGCATCCATCCGTCTTTATGGTCCAACTCCCACATCCATACATGACTATTGGAAAAACCATAGCTTTGGCTATATGGACCTTTGTCAGCAAAATGATGTCTCTGCTTTTTAATACTCTGTCTAGGTTTGTCATAGCTTTCCTTTCAAGGAACAAGTGTACTTTAATTTCATGGCTGTGGTTACAGTCCACAGTGATTTTGAAGTCCAAGAAAATAAAATCTGTGACTGCTTCCACTTTTTTCACATCTATTTGTCATGAAGTGATGGGACCACATGCCATAACCTTAGATTTTTGAATATTGAGCTTTAAGTCAGCTTTTTCCACTCTCTTCTTTCTCCCTCATCAAGAGGCTCCTTGATTCCTCTTCACTTTCTGTCATTAGAGTGCTATCATCTGTGTACTCGAGGTTGTTGATATTTCTCCTGGAAAACTTGATTCTAGTGACTCTTCCAGCCCGGCAATTCACATGATGTACTCTGTATATAAGCTAAATAAACAAGGTGACAGTATACAGCCTTGACATTCTTCTTTCCCAATTTGGAACCAGTCTGTTCTCTGTCTAATTCTAACTATTGCTTCTTGATCCACATACAGATTTCTCAGGAGACAGGTAAGGCGGTATGGTATTCCCATCTTCAAGAATTTTCCACAGTTTGTTGCTTCCCTGGTGGCTCAGAGGTTAAAGCATCTGCCTCCAATGCGGGAGACCCGGGTTTGATCCCTGGGTCGGGAAGATCCCCTGGAGAAGGAAATGGCAATCCACTCCAGTATTCTTGCCTGGAGAATCCCATGGACGGAGAAGCCTAGTAGGTTACAGTCCATGGGGTCGCAAAGAGTCGGACACGACTGAGCGACTTCACCTTCACCTTCACCTTTGTTGTGATCCACACAGTCACTTTAGAGTAGTCAATGAAGCAGATTTTTTTTCTGAAATTCTTTTTTTTTCTATGATTTAACAGATGTTGGCAATTTGATCTCTAGTTCCTCTGCCTTTTCTAAATCCAACCTGTACATCGAAAGTTCTTGGTTCTTGTTGAAGCCTAACTTGAAGGATTCTGAGCATTACCTTCTAGCATGTGAAATGAGTGCAATTGTTTGGAAGTTTGAACATTTATTGGCATTGCCCTTCTTTGGGATTGGAATGAAAACTGACATTTTGTAGACCTGTTGCCACTGATGAGCTTTCCAAATTTGCTGGCATATTGAGTGCAGCACTTTAACAGCATCATCTTTTAGGATTTCAAGAAGTTCGGCTGGAATCCCATCACCTCCACTAGCGTTGTTCATAGTAATGCTTCCTAAGGCCCACTTGACTTCACACTCCAGGATGTCTGGTTCTAGGTGATTAATCATACCATCATAGTTATCCAGGTCATTAAGATCTTTTTTGCATAGTTCTTCTATGTATTCTTGCCACCTCTTCTTAATATCTTCTACTTCTTTTAGGTCCATACCATTTCTGTCCTTTATCGAGCCCATCTTTGCATGAAATGTTCCCTTGGTATTTCTAATTTTCTTGAAGAGATCTCTAGTCTTTCTCATTCTATTGTTTTCCTCTATTTCTTTGCATTGTTCACTTAAAAAAGCTTTCTTATCTTTCCTTGCTATTCTCTGGAACTCTCCATTCAGATGGCTATATCTTTCCTTTTCACCTTTGCCTTTCATTTCTCTTCTTTTCTTAGCTATTTGTAAGGTCTCCTCACAGACAACTATTTTGCCTTTTTGCATTTTTTTTTTTCCCATAGTGATGTTTTGATCACTGCCTCCTGTACAATGTTATGAACCTCCGTCCATAGTTCTTCAGGCACTCTATCTATCAAATCTAATCCCTTGAATCTATTTCTCACTTTCACCGTATAATCATAAGGGATTTGATTTAGGTCATACTTGAATGGTCTAGTGGTTTTCCCTACTTTTTTTGTCTGAACTTTGCAATAAGGAATAATAGTAATAATTTGATAAAGATAGGTATTAGCTATTGTTTATATATTTGGTAGAATTCTCTTGTGAATCTATCCAGTCCTGGAATATTTTTCTAGAGTTTTTTTATTGCAAACTCAGCTTCACTTTTACTGATCATTCTGTTCAAATTTTCTGTTTCTTCTTGGTTCAGCCTTGGTAGGTTGTATCTTTCTAGAAATTTGTCCATTTTTTCTAAGTTATCCAATTTGTTGGAATATAACTGTTCATAGTATTGTCATAAATTTTTGTATCACTATAGTGTCAGTTGTTATTTCTTCTCTTTCATTTCTTATTTTATTTATTTGGGTCCTTTCTTTTTTCTTCTTGGTGAACCTAGCTAAAGGCTTATCAATTTTGTTTATCTTCATAAAAAAAAAATAGCTCTTGGTCCCATTGATCTTTTCAGTTGGTTTGGAGGGAGGTTTTTTCAGTCTCTATTTTATTTGAATGATTGACTGATAGTCACTTAAGGTTATGCATATTCTAAAAAATCTACATTTTTTTCTCTCCTCCCTCTCACTTTGTGCTTTCAATGTCATATTTTACATCTTCATGCTTATCTGATATTTTATTGTAGTTATAGATGTTTTTACAATTTTTTTTCTTTTACTCTTCATACTGGCTTATTAAGTGGTTGATCTTTGATCCTTACTCTGTATTTGTCTATCTTATTGTGATTTTCCCTTTCTTACAGATTTTTATTTCTTTTCCACTTCGAGAAAATTCTTTAAGTTTCTTTTAGAGTAGGTTTAATATTGAGGAACTCTTAGCTTTTGCTTGTTGATTTCTTTTTCTCTCCTTTAATTCTAAATGATAACCCCACTGAGTAGAGTATCCTAAATTGCAGATGTTTCCCTTTCAGGACTGTGAATATATCATGTCACGTCCTTCTGACCTGCAAAGTTTCTGTGGAAAGTTCAGTTGATGGTCTTATGGAGATTCTTTGTGTATGGCTCTTTGTTTTTCTTTTGCTACTTTTAAAATGAAAAAGTAGTACTTGCTACTTGTAAAATTAAAACCAAGGAGATGGTTTTGATCACCACCTCCTGAACAATGTTATGAACCTCCATCCACAGTTCTTCAGGCACTCTATCAAACTAATCCCTTGAATCTATTTATCCAAACTTTGCCATTTTGTTATGCCTTAGTGTGGGTCCGATTGGGTTCATTTTATTTGGGACCTTGAGTGCCAAATAAATGCCAAATAATTCCTGTGCCGGATATCTGTTTTCTTCTTCTGGTTTTGGAAATTCTCATTAATTTCCTCAAATATATTTTCTATCCCCTTCTCTTCCTCTTCTCCTTCTGGGACTCCTATAATATGAATGTTGGTCTGCTTACTATTATCCCAGGACTCTCTTAAACTGTTTTCATTTTTGCTAATTTGCTTTCTTTTTGTTGTCCTAAGTCAATGATTTTCATTATTCTATTTTCCAGATCACTTGTGCATTCTATAACTTAGTTTGCTATTCATTCTATCATTTTTTACTTTAGTTAATGAATTCTTCACTTTTAGTTGGACCTTTTTATATTTTCTATTTCCTTGTTAAAACTTTCACTGTGTTCATCTATTCTTTTTTCCTAATTCAGTTAACATTCTTATTACCAATACCTTGAATTGTTTACCTGGTAAATTATTTATTTCTGTTTTATTGTTTGTTTTTTCAAGGGGTTTCTTTTGCCCTTTCAGCTAAGATCAGTTCCTCCACCTTTTCATTTAGCTTGATTTTCTCTGCCTCTATGAATATAGGTAAAACCATTAACTATTGCAGTCTTGAAGGGGTGTTCTTTTGTGTGAGGCATTTCTATATAGACTGCCTGTGCTCAATGCCTTTGGTAGCACAGCTGGATTTGACATATATGAAAGTCACATCTTTCCTCGAGGTGTGCTGACAGCTATCACCTTAGTGGAGGTGACACTGGAGATGAAGGAGCTAGAGTAGGAGCCGGGTATGAGGTGGGACTTCCCCTCTGCTGTCTGGCCTTCACTACCTCTGTCTAATCCCAGGTTGCTAGAGCCAAAGCTCTGAAGGTCATGCCCAAGTTGCCTCTGTTTTCATTAAGGGTGTAGTTTCCTCTCTCCTAGCACTGATACCCTCACCCTTGAGTTGGGGGGGGGCACTGAACCAAGGGGGATCCTGTGAGAGTATTCAGCTCATGTTGGCCATATAGGTCCAAGCTATATCCAATGCACTGCCTATGCAGGTGCCAGAAATTGTTTCTCTAACTCTTTCACCTTTGTCCCATCGAGCCTATCATTCTGCACAGACTCTGCCATGCCCACTCTGTTGTAGAACCATACCTCAGGGCAGGCAGAGCCTGCCTGGACTTTTGGCATATACTGGGGCATGAGCAGTGGTAGAGTGGCTACCACCACAGTTCTGGGTTGCTTCTGAGGCACTGCTTGAGTATGCACCAACAATGGCCACAGCTGCCCCTCAGGCTCCACTCAGGACCAGGCCACCCCTGTGTCCCACAGCCAAATCTGCTCACTGGTGAAAGGAGCAGCCCTAGATCGAGCGCCATGTGGAGCTGTAAGGTGGAGTAAAGAGACTTGCAGCATTCACACAACTAAGGATGGGGCACAGATGGGGCATGCACTAGTGCAGTCATGGGAAACAAGTTAGCCAGCTCCATGGTTTCAAGTCTCCTTTTCCATGTAAGCCAGTGTGCACACACTTCTCACAGGAAGAGTCCAGGCTCTTTATGGCTCTCCTGTTAGTCCCAACACTCCTCCCACCAGTCAAAGGGGCTTGTCTTTGCTGTGTAGGTCCCCAGGACTGGGGCATTCACTCCATGGCTCTAAGCACTCACTCCCCCTTTTGGGCCTCTAGTTGTGTATTCTCCTGTTTCCTCTGAGTCCCCTCCCAGGGGCATAGGTTCCAATCCAATCACTTTTAGTCCCTCCCTATCCAATTACATGTAAGTCTTTCCTGTAGCCTTGGTTGTATGAGAGTCTTTCTGCCAGTTCCCACTTAGTTTTCAGCGTGAATTGTTCCATGTGTAAATGGATTTAATATATTCATGTAGGATGGTGAGTTCCATATCCTCCTACTCCACCATCTTGATCCAGCCTCATCTAATAATTATCAGTCTACAGATATAGATTAAAGTCTGTAGCCTACAAAAGAAAATAGCATCTCCCAAATGTACTTAGAATAGTGATTTAAAAAAAAAAAAAAACTTAAATTATACCACTCCTATAATAGAGAAACCTCAAATTCTCAAAGCAAATGTTATTCAAAACATAGCCAGTGGTCACAGTGCCATACAGCAGGAAATTAATAATTTATTTCAGCTAATCAAAATGAAAATGTAAAACATCCATCTATACAGTTATTAACTTAAGGAGAAAATTAAAATAACAATTACACATCATGTAGAAAAAAAACAAAATAGGAGAACTATTAACCAATGCTTATGGGTTATAGCCAAAGCTATTTTCATCATAATAAAAGCTTACTATTTTCCATAAATGGCTGCTAAACACATTACATGCATATTCTTATTTAATATTAGTATCTCATTAAGGGAGGTATCACTACTATCTTTAGTTTATATACACTGAAACTGAGGCTTAGAAAGCATAACTTTGTAAAATTATAGTGAATTTATTGTGGGAATCAGTTAACACACCTTCTAGATCAAAGTAGGAAAACCATGCACATAATCATTGCAATAGATATCCAAAAAGTGCACTTAGTTAAATTCAGTATTCATTCCTTTTAAAATTTTAAAGCAATTTCATGAATTAGAAATAGTATTCTTAGCATTATTTACTAGAATATGTTATCTATGTAAAGCCAAAGGCAACATTATACTTAAAAGTGAAACTCAAGAGAAGCATTTCCTGAAGTTTTTGTCATACAAGATTTTTTTTTTTTCAAAAAAGATCAAAGATTCTGCACCAATGTAAATGTGGAAAACCTGAATACTGTAAACCCTCCTTTCCTGTGTCACAATATATGGGCATACTGGCCCTGGGAATCCCTGAAGTTAAAGAAAAATAAACTTTGTTTAACCTTGTGTTTCTCTAAGTTACTCAGTCACAAAACATCGGTCCAAAGTATCATCTTTAACACTGATCCAAAGTGTCATCTGTAACACTGGCCCAAAATATCAAGCAGAAGATTGAATGCTGAAGAACTGATGCTTTTAAGCTGGGTGTTGGAGAACACTTAAGAGTCCCCTGGACTGCGATGAGATCAAACCAGTCAATCCTAAAGGAAATCAATCTTGAATATTCATTGGAAGGACTGATGCTGAAGCTGAAGCTCCAATACTTTGGCCACTTGTTGCGAAGAGCTGACTCATTGGAAAAGATCCTCATATTGAAAAAGATTGAAGGCAGGAGAAGAAGGGGCAACAGAGGACGAGATGGTTGGATGGCATCACTGACTCAAAAAACGTGAGTTTGAGCAATTCCGAGAGATGGTGAAAGACAAGAAAGCATAACATGCTGCAGTCCATGGGGTCACAAAGAGTCAGACACAATTGAGGGACTGAACAACAACAAAAGTATTCTCTGTTAATATTCTGTTTAGCACTAGGGGAAAGGCATTCCTTTTAAACCACAAAGCCAAACAAAGCTGCCTATATTCATCACATTTATCAGTATTCTAGATCTGTGGTCTAAAAACTAAAACAAAACAGAGTCAGGTCATACACTATGAATCAGTCAGTTCAGTTCAGTCGCTCAGTAGTGTCCGACTCTTTGCGACCCCATGAATCGCAGCACGCCAGGCCTCTCTGTCCATCACCAACTCCCAGAACTTCACTCAGACTCACCTATTGTTGCGAAGAGCTGACTCATTGGAAAAGATCCTCATATTGAAAAAGATTGAAGGCAGGAGAAGAAGGGGCAACAGAGGACGAGATGGTTGGATGGCATCACTGACTCAAAAAACGTGAGTTTGAGCAATTCCGAGAGATGGTGAAAGACAAGAAAGCATAACATGCTGCAGTCCATGGGGTCACAAAGAGTCAGACACAATTGAGGGACTGAACAACAACAAAAGTATTCTCTGTTAATATTCTGTTTAGCACTAGGGGAAAGGCATTCCTTTTAAACCACAAAGCCAAACAAAGCTGCCTATATTCATCACATTTATCAGTATTCTAGATCTGTGGTCTAAAAACTAAAACAAAACAGAGTCAGGTCATACACTATGAATCAGTCAGTTCAGTTCAGTCGCTCAGTAGTGTCCGACTCTTTGCGACCCCATGAATCGCAGCACGCCAGGCCTCTCTGTCCATCACCAACTCCCAGAACTTCACTCAGACTCACCTCCATCGATCGAGTCAGTAATGCCATCCAGCCATCTCATCCTCTGTCGTCCCTTTCTCCTCCTGCCCCCAATCCCTCTCAGCATCAGACTCTTTTCCAATGAGTCAACTCTTCGCATGAGGTGGCCAAAGTATTGGAGTTTCAGCTTTAGCATCATTATCACTGTTTGCCATAAGGGTGGTGTCACCTACATATCTGAGGTTATTGATATCTCTTCCAGCAATCTTGATTCCAGCTTGTGCTTCTTCCAGCCCAGTGTTTCTCATGATGTACTCTGCATAGAAGTTAGATAAGCAGGGTGACAATATACAGCCTTCACCTACTCCTTTTCCTATTTGGAACCAGTCTGTTGTTCCATATCCAGTTCTAACCATTGCTTCCTAAGCTGCATATAGGTTTCTCAAGAGGCAGGTCAGGTGGTTTGGTATAACCCATCTCTTTCAGAATTTTCCACAGTTTATTGTGATCCACACAGTCAGAGGCTTTGGCATAGTCAAGAAGGCAGAAATAGATGTTTTTCTGGAACTCTCTTGCTTTTTCCATGATCCAGCGGATGTTGGCAATTTGATCTCTGGTTCCTCTGCCTTTTCTAAAACCAGCTTGAACATTAGGAATTTCATGGTTCATTTGTTGCTGAAGTCTGGCTTGGAGAATTTTGAGCATTACTTTACTAGCATGTGAGATGAGTGCAATTGTTCGGTAGTTGGAGCATTCTTTGACATTGCCTTTCTTTGGAATTGGGATGAAAACTGACCTTTTCCAGTCCTGTGGCCACTGCTGAGTGTTCCAAATTTGCTGGCATATTGATTGCAGCACTTTCACAGCAACATCTTTCAGGATTTGAAATAGCTCAACTGGAATTCCATCACCTCCACTAGCTTTGTTCGTAGTAATGCTTTCTAAGGCCCACTTGACTTCACATTCTAGGATGTCTGGCTCTAGATGAGTGATCTTACCATCATAACTATCATGGTTGTGAAGATCTTTTTTGTACAGCTCTGTGTATTCTTGCCACTTCTTCTTAATATCTTCTGCTTCTGTTAGTTCCATACCATTTCTGTCCTTTATTGAGCCCATCTTTGCATGAAATGTTCCCTTAGTATCCCTAATTTTCTTAAAGAGGTCTCTAGTCTTTCCCATTCTGTTGTTACCCTCTATTTCTTTGCATTGATCACTGAGGAGGCTTTCTTATCTCTTCTTGCTATTCTTTGGAACTCTGCATTCAGATGCTTATATCTTTCCTTTTCTCCTTTGCTTTTCACTTCTCTTCTTTTCACAGCTATTTTCAAGGCCTCCCCAGACAGCCATTTTGCTTTTTTGCATTTCTTTCCCATGGGGATGTTCTTGATCCCTGTCTCCTGTACCACATCATGAACCTCATTCCATAGTTCATCAGGCACTCTGTCTATCAGATCTAGTCCCCTAAATCTATTTCTCACTTCCACTGTATAATCATAAAGGATTTGATTTAGGGCATACCTGAATGGTCTAGTGGCTTTCTCTACTTTCTTCAATTTAAGTCTGAATTTGGCAATAAAGAATTCATGATCTGCGCCATAGTCAGCTCCTGGTCTTGTTTTTGTTGACTGTATCAAGCTTCTCCATCTTTGACTGCAAAGAATATAATCAATCTGATTTCGCTGGTGACCATCTGGTTATGTCCATGTGTAGAGTCTTCTCTTGTGTTGTTGGAAGAGGGTATTTGCTATGACCAGTGCATTCTCTTGGCAAAACTCTATTAGTCTTTGCCCTGCTTCATTCCACATTCCAAAGCCAAGTTTGGCTGTTACTCCATGTGTTTCTTGACTTCCTATTTTTGCATTCCAGTCCCCTATAATAAAAAGGACATCTTTTCGGGATGTTAGTTCTAAAAGCTCTTGTAGTTCTTCATAGAACTGTTCAACTTCAGCTTCTTCAGCGTTACTGGCTGGGGCATAGACTTGGGTTACTGTGATATTGAATTGTTTGCCTTGGAAACGAACAGAGATCATTCTGTTGTTTTTGAGATTGTGTCCAAGTACTGCATTTCAGGTTCTTTTGTTGACCATGATGGCTACTCCATTTACTCTGAGGGATTCCTGCCCGCCGTAGTAGGTATAATGGTCATCTGAGTTAAATTCACCCATTCCAGTCCATTTTAGTTCCTTCATTCCTAGAATGTGGATGTTAACCCTTGCCATCTCTTGTTTGACCACTTCCAATTGCCTTAATTCATGGACCTGACATTCCAGGTTCCTATGCAATACTGTGAATACACTATGAATACTCCTATTAAATGTACACATAAAAATGACTGGAGGAAAACACACCAAAAAGATAATATTAGTTATCTCTTTGTGATCAAATGACAGGTGATTTTACTTTCACCTTTGAATTTCCTATATTCTCTACAATAATAATGTATTGTTTTATAATAATAAAATGTTTTATTAAAACAGCATGTTGAGACTGTCCAAACATAGAAAGTTTACCCAAAACAAATCATGAAAACTAGATACTGTCAAAAAACTGATAAAACCAATGCTAAGCACTTCTGAGACTATCAGCTGAAACCTGTTCAATTGGTCTTGTATCCTAAGCTCACTCTGTATATAGAAATGAGTACAATTATCAGCAAAGAGAATTTTGTTACAAATAATAAAGAAAAAATCTGACCCAAATAACCCAGAATTAATTCAAGTAGAAAAACAAAGCAAAGTCAGCTGAAAAAGGACTAATGGCTTAACAAAGAACAAATCTGGAATTGAGTATTTGAAATTTTCAAAAAGAAGGGAAAGAAACCATAAAAATATACCATCTGAAAAGAGAAGAACCAAAAGATATGTCAAATTTGAAGCCTAATTTGCTTCTATCCTCACTCATTTTTGCATTGGGTTTTTAATCTATTGCCAAATTAATCATTGTTAGCAATCTAACTAGAGAATTAGTCATTAATTCCTTTTCTATATATCATTATAATAACTAGAGTCAGAGGTTGTCAACTGGTAAGTTAATTCCAAAATTAATCAACAACAAGTTACTTATAATTAAGTGACAATTCAGAATGAAAGGTGAAGTGGTTTAAGAGGAATGGTTTGGGTTATAAAAGAAAATAACATGTTTTTAATAAATATAATTGACTTTCAGGTAAGAAAAAAATCCTTAAAACCACTAGGAAAAAAGTCTCAAAGAAATGTAAAGTGAAGTCGCTCAGTCGTGTCCAATTCTTTGCAACCCCATGGACTGAGCCTACCAGGCTCCTCTGTCCATGGGATTTTCCAGGCAATAGTACTGGAGTGTATTGCCATTTCCTTCTCCAGGGGATCTTCCCGACCCAGCGATAGAACCCAAGTCTCTTGCATTGTAGACAGACACTTTACCGTCTGAGCCACCAGGGAAGTCCTTCAAGTATATTCCAAAGAAATGTAAGTACTAGTAAAACTGGATGTTAAAATGGGCATTTTTCTATCTCCATTTTATCTGAGACTCAAAAGATTCAGAACAGAATAAGATGGCAAGTACTCCCACATTTCAAATCAAGTGGTAAGTCAACTACATGAAAATTACAAGAGATACTAATAAAATAGAATACTGAAGTGGGTAGCTCCCTTCTCCAGAAAATCTTTCCATCCGAGGGATAGAAACCAGGTCTCCCACATTGAAAGCAGATTCTTTACCAGCTGAGCCACAAGGGAAGCCCAAGAATACTGATGTGGGTAGCTTATCCCTTCTCCAGCAGATCTTCCCGACCCAAGAATTGAACCAGGGTCTCCTGCACTGCAGATGGATTCTCTACCAGCTGGCCACCAGGGGAGCCTGAGATACTAATAGTTGAAAAACAATTTTGCAAATCTTACCACCTTGACCTCCTAAAATGTATAAAAAAGAACTCAAGTTAAAGTAGGAAAAAGGAAGACCATTTTTCTGGAAAACAAAGGTAAAATCCTATGCACCATCATGTTCACTGCAGCATTATTTACAATAGCCAAGATATGAAAATAACCTAAGTATCTATCAGTGAAGGAATGGATAAAGATATTGTGAGTTATACATATACAACAGAATATTACTCAGCCTTTGAAAATGAATGACACTGTGCCTTTTTTGACATTGATGGACCTTGAGGGTATTACACTAAATGAAATGTCAGACAAAGAAAGATAAACATTGTATAATCTCTTATATGAGAAAATCAATAAACCAACCAAGCTCACAGATATAGAAAATAGACTAGTGGATGCCAGAGGTGGGTGTGAGGGGAGGTGTGGAGAAATGAGTGAACCACATTTGCATTTGTTTTTATTTAAATAGATTGAATTTTTTTTTAAATTCTATGGCTTTTCTCTCCATTACCCCCCATCCTCATGAGGAAATGGAGGAAGGACTTTGGGCACCTATTAGAGAACTGGATATTTATCCCCCAAACAGTGACAGGCTTTATTTTCTTGGGCTCCAAAATCACTGCAGATTGTTACTGCAGCCATGAAATTAAAAGACACTTGTTCCTTGGAAGGAAAGCTATGATAAACATAGACAGCGTATTAAAAAGCAGAGACATCACTTTACCAACAAGCGTCCATATGGTAAAAGTTATGGTTTTTCCAGTAGTCATGTATGGATGTGAGAGTTGGACCATAAAGAAGGCTGAGTGCCAAAGAATTGATGCTTTCAAACTGTGTTCCTGGAGAAGGCTCATGAGAGTACCTTGGACATCAAGAAGATCAAACCAATCAATCCTAAGGAAATCAATGCTGAATATTCATTGTAAGGACCAACACTGAAACTGAAACTCCAATACTTTGGCCACCTGATGCAAAGAGGTGACTCAATGGAAAAGACCCTGATGCTGGGAAAGACTGAGGGCAGAAGAAGGCAGAGACAGAGGATGAAATGGTTGGAGAATATCATCAATTCAATGGACATGAGTTTGTGCAAACTCTAGAAGATAGTGAAGGACAGAGAAGCCTGGCATGCTGCAGTCCATGGGCTCGCAAAGAGTCAGGCCCAACCAAGTAACTAAACAACAAAAGTTCAAAAGACACAAGGGTTTGGTGTTTGACACATCTCTGGGAAATGTTAGGGCAAAAACCACTGTAGTAACCCAGACATGAGGTGCTACAGGAATTAGCTACCCCTGTTTTACAAAGAGAGAATATTCCTAAAGCAGTCTAGTAATTTCACTACTGCTCTATTTCCATCTTTATCCATCAGTTGATCTTGATCTATCCTATTCTCCTGTTTACCTACTTTCAGTTCACTTACTCAAATTTAATTCCATGCTCCACCTCTTTACCACTACCATGTCTCAAGGTATTTCATATAAACAGGAAAAATTCTTTTCTTTCATCTTATATGCTTCCATTTTTTTCTGTCCATCCAATAAAGATTGAACTTATTTTCCATCATTTAAAATCTCAAGGATATAATTTACATTCATGAATGGTTTTATGAAGGTTTCTAATAATATAAATGATCTTTTCCATTGAATGTTATAAGTGCTTTTCTTCATACTGTAGACTAAAAAAATTAGTCACAACCTGAAAATAGAGAGTTATTGTATTTGATATGAATGTTAAGGACTCCGAGAAAGGGAGACAGCATCTCAGTAGCCCTGAGAAAACTGCCCGAAGGAGGTAGAAGAGGGATTCAGGCTATATACAAGTTTTCAACAAAGTGGACAGTCTGGACATCAAAGATTTTTGTTAAAGTAAGGAAAACCTGTTATCAAGTTAAAGAATTTAATATCCTTCTATGTATGGGAAGATGTAAGCCTTTGGGCTCACTAAATTCATTCCTTTTATATACACCTCAAAT
The DNA here is from genome assembly GCA_006408695.1 of Aepyceros melampus. NCBI lineage: Eukaryota > Metazoa > Chordata > Mammalia > Artiodactyla > Bovidae > Aepyceros > Aepyceros melampus. Next base: position 35,279 of record SJXQ01006164.1, read on the forward strand.
ATCTGGAGCCAAATCCAGTTTGTTGATTGTTTACATCCTTAATTCTTTATTCACTGCAAGGGATGCCAAGTGTGGAAGATGGCTGCTTCTTGCATCCCCCCCCCCCCCCAAGCTCCAGCAATCACCGTGCAGGGTGGTGGCATCTGTTGGATCGCAGGCATTGTGTTCCCTTTTGAGAGCACTCATTCACATTTGGAGGCCCAAAATCACTGATGACTGTGACATTTTTTGCCCACTACTATGGCAGGATATATTTCATTTCACAACACAAAATATGAAAATGGCTCTGATTCCATATCAACTTCTTCACTGGATCATAGGGGGCTTCCTGAATGGCTCAGTGGGTAAAGAATCTGCCTGAAATTCAAGAGACACAGGAGACACGCGTTCTACCCCTGGGTTGGGAGATCCCCTGGAGAAGGAAATGGCAACCTACTCCAGTATTCTTGCCTGAAAAATCCCATGGGCAGAGGAGCTTGGGGGGCTACAGTCAAAAGGTCACAAAGAGTTTTATGCCACAACTAAGTACACATGCATTGAATCACTAGTTCAAATTAGATTTAATCATTTCTTAAAGAAAAAATGTAAGAAGTACCTTATCTATTCTTTCTTCATTTCAGTTACTTACCCTTGTCTGTAACTTCAGAGAGTAACACTCAGAAAAGTGATAAAAGTTCCCCCAAAATTCAAAGATAAGTAACCAGCTCAAGTAAAACACATTCTTTTCACCTGTGTGGTTTTATTTTATACACTGTCAAGCCAAGAAGGAATCAAATAAAAACACTTCTGACAAAATTTTACTTCAACCAGTTTGCATTAAAGTACTAAACTGGAAAATCAGTGAGAATGGCAACTCCATTAAAACAATTATAAATCAGAGATACGAGTACCAGAAACACAGATTAAGGTGACATGCGGGTTTTTGTTGTTATTTTGAGGGTTTGGGTTTGTCATTTTCAGATCTCATGATTTCAATTGCCAAACCAGTGATACAACTGCAGAACAGAACTGCCAGAAACCTTTCAGTACTGAATTTTAGCATCACACAGATGGTCGTGTTAGACAATTGAAGCTTCAGAAACGTCTGTTTTTCCAGAAACCTATGAATTGTGCCAGGCTTCCCTTGTGGCTCAGAAAATAAAAAATCTACCTTCAGTGTAGGAGACCTGGGTTCCATCGCTGAGTTAGGAATAAACCTTGGAGAAGGGAATGGCAACCCACTCTCATATTCCTGCCTGGATAATTCCATGGACAGAGGAGCCTGGTGGGCTACAGTCCATGGGGTCTCAAAGGGACACAGAGCAGCTTTCATATGACATGACATGAACTGAGCCATTCTCTAGTATAAGCTCAAAAGCCATGAATTTGATCCACTAACCATTCTGGAAACACAAATACCACAATTCACTGAAAAACGCATATACCAGAACATGAAAATATTTAACATTCTATAACAGAGCTGTCCACACAACTCATTTTGTCAAGGGTTCAAAATAATTTAACAGCATTCAATGCACAGGGACCAAAAGAATTTTTCTAAAATCATAATTACTACTTTTACATTTACTTTAAGAATTGCAGGGGTAGATTAACTCAAAAACAAAAATATTTTTTAAAAAACTTTTATCTTTGACCTGAACTCTGAGTCTATAGGTTAAGTAAAATTATTTTTGGCTTGGAAATAAAATTGACAAACAAAAATTGTATAATGAGTGAATTTAACTCAGAAGACCATTGTATCTACTACTGTGGGCAAGAATCCCTTAAAAGAAATGGAGTAGACATCATAGTCAAAAAAAGAGTCCAAAATGCAGTACTTGGATGCAGTCTCAAAAGTGACACAATGATCTCTGTTCGTTTTCAAGGCAAACCATTCAATATTACGGTAATCCAAGTCTATGGTCTGACCAGTAATGCTGAAGAAGCTGAAGTTGAACAGTTCTATGAAGACTTAAAAGACCTTCTAGAACTAACACGAAAAAAAGATATCCTTTTCATTATAAGGGACTGGAATGCAAAAGTAGGAAGTCAAGAGATACCTGGAGTGGCAAACAAACTTGGCCTTGGAGTACAGAATGAAGCAGGGCAAAGGCTGATAGAGTTTTGCCAAGAGAATGCACAGGTCATAGCAAACACCCTCTTCAAACAACATAAGAGAAGACTCTATATATGGACATCACCAGATGGTCAACACTGAAATCAGATTGATTATATTCCTTGAAGCCAAAAATGGAGACGCTCTATACAGTAGCAAGAACAAGACCAGGAGCTGACTGTGGCTCAGATCATAAACTTCTTATTGCCAAATTTAGACTTAAATTGAATAAAGCAAGGAAAACCACTAGATCATTCAGGTATGACCTCAATCAAATACTTTACAATTATACAGTGGAAGTGACAAATAGATTCAAGGGATTAGATCTGTTAGGTAGAGTGCTAAAGAACTATGGATGGAGGTTTGTGATATTGTACAGGAGGCAGTGATCAAGAACATACCCGAAAAAAGAAATGCAAAAAGGCAAAATGGGTGTCTGAGGAGGCCTACAAATAGCTGAGAAAAGAAGAGAAGCTGAAGGCAAAGGAGAAAGGAAAGGAATATCTATTTAAATGCAGAGTTCCAAAGAATAGCAAGGAGATATAGAAAGCCCTCCAAAGTGATCAATGCAAAGAAATAGAGGAAAACTATAGAATGGGAGAGACTAGAGATCTCTTCAAGAAAATTAAAGATACCAAGGGAACATTTCATGCAAAGATGGGCTGGATAAAGGACAGAAATGGTATGGAACTAACAGAAGCAGAAGATATTAAGAAGAAGTGGCAAGAATACACAGAAGAAATATACAGAAGAGATCTTCATGATGCAGATAACCACAATGGTGTGATTACTCACCTAGAGCCAGACATTCTGGATTATGTAGTCAAGTGGGCCTTAGGAAGCATCACTACGACAAAGCTAGTACAGGTGATGGAATCCCAGGTGAGCTATTTAAAACTGTAAAAGATGATGCTGTTGAAATGCTGCACTCAATATGCCAACAAATTTGGAAAACTCAGCAGTGGCCACAAGACTGCAAAAGGTCAGTTCTCATTCCAATCTCAAAGAAAGGCAATGCCGAAGAATGTTCAAGCTATCCCACAATTGCACTCATCTCACACACTAACAATGTAATGCTCAAACTTCTCCAAGCCAGGCTTCAACAGTATGTGAACCATGAGTTCCAGATGTTCAAACTGCATTTAGAAAAGGCAGAGGAACCAGAGATCAAATTGCCAACAACAGTTGGATCATAGAAAAAGCATGAGAGTTTGAGAAAAGCATCTACTTCTGCTTTATTGACTACACCAAATCCTTTGGCTGTGTGGATCACAACATACTGTGGAAAACTCTTCAAGAGATGGGAATACCACACCACCTGACCTGCCTCCTGAGAAATCTGTATGCAAGTCAAGAAGCAATAGTTAGACTGGACATGGAACAACAGACTGGTTCCATATAGGGAAAGGAGTACATCAAGGCTGTATATTGTCACCCTACTCATTTAACTTATATGCAGAGTACATCATATCAATGCTGGGCTGGAGGAAGCACAAGCTGGAATTAAGATTGCCAGGGGAAATATCATTAACCTCAGTATCAATATTCAATATCAATATTGAAATATACAATTCAATATCAATGTTCAATATCATATTGAAATATCAATATGCAGGGGATACCAGCCTCATGGCAAAAAGTGAAGAACTGAAGAGCCTCTTGATGAAGGTGAAAGAGGAGAGTTAAAAAGTTGGCTTAAACTCAACATTCAGAAAATTAAAATCATGCTATCCCATCCCATCACTTCATGGAAATTATATGGGGAAATAATGGAAACAGTGAGAGACTTTGTTTTTCAATTCCAAAATCACTGCAAATGGTAAGTGCAGCCATGAAATTAAAAGACACTTGCTACTTGGAAGAAAGGTTATGACCAACCTAGACAGCATATTGAAAAGCAGAGACATTACTTTGCCAACAAAAGTCCATCTAGTCAAAGCTAAGGTTTTTCCAGTAGTTATGTATATAGGTGAGAGTTGGACTATAAAGAAAGCTGAGCACCAAAGAATGGATGCTTTTAAACTATGGTGTTGGAGAAGACTCTTGAGAGTCCCTTGGGCTGTGAGGAGATTCAACCAGTCAATCCAAAGGAGATCAGTCCTAAATATTCATTGGAAGGACTAATGCTGAAATGGAAACTCCAATGATTTGGCCACCTGATGCAAAGAACTGACTCACTGGAAAGACTGTATTGCTGGAAAAGATTGAAGGTGAGAGAAGAAGGGGATGACAGAGGATGAGATGGTTGGATGGCATCACGGACTCGATGGACATGAGTCTGAGTAAACTCCAGAAGTTAGTGATTGACAGGAAGCCTGGCATGCTGCATGGGGTCTCAAAGAGTTTGGACATGTCTGAGAGACTGAATTGAACTGAAGGTGAAGAAAAAATATTTCTCTTTAAGGAGATATAGCAAACCAAAATATGAGTAAAGAAAGGCAGACCAGAGGCTGTGTGAGTAGGCAGAATAAATGTGTGTGGACAGAATAGATGAAAAGCCTCAGTTCAGTTCAGTTCAGTTCAGTTGCTTAGTCCTGTCCAACTCTTTGCGACCCCATGAATCGCAGCACACCAGGCCTCCCTGTCCATCACAAGCTCCCGGAGTTTACTCAAACTCATGTTCATTGAGTCGGTGATACCATCCAGTCATCTCATCCTCTGTTGTCCCCTTCTCCTCCTGCCCCCGATCCCTCCCAGTATCAGAGTCTTTTCCAGTGAGTCAACTCTTTGCATGAGGTGACCAAGATATTGGAGTTTCAGCTTCGGCATCAGTCCTTCCAATGAACACCCAGGACTGATCTCCTTTAGGATGGACTGGTTGGATCTACTTGCAGGCCAAGGGACTCTCAAGAGTCTTCTCCAACACCACAGTTCAAAAGCATCAGTTATTCAGCGCTCTGCTTTCTTCACAGTCCAACTCTCACATCCATACATGACCACTGGAAAAACCATTGCCTTGACTAGACAGACCTTAGTCGGCAAAGTAATGTCTCTGCTTTTGAATATGCTATCTAGGCTGGTCATAACTTTCCTTCCAAGGAGTAATCACCTTTTAATTTCATGGCTGCAATCACCATCTGCAGTGATTTTGGAGCCCTAAAAACTAAAGTCTGACACTGTTTCCACTCTTTCCCCATCTATTTCCCATGAAGTGATGGGACCAGATGCCATGATCTTCGTTTTCTGAATGTTGAGCTTTAAGCCAACTTTTTCACTCTTCTCTTCCACTTTCATCAAGAGGCTTTTGAGTTCCTTTTCACTTTCTGCCATAAGGGTGGTGTCATCTGCATATCTGAGGTTATTGATATTTCTCTTGGCAATCTTGATTCCAGCTTGTGCTTCTTCCAGTCCAGCGTTTCTCATGATGTACTCTGCATAGAAATTAAATAAGCAGGGTGACAATATACAGCCTTGACCTTCTCCTTTTCCTATTTGGAACCAGTCTGTTGTTCCATGTCCAGTTCTAACTGTTGCTTCCTGACCTGCATACAGATTTCTCAAGAGGCAGGTCAGGTGGTCTGGTATTCCCATCTCTTTCAGAATTTTCCACAGTTTNGATTTGAAAAAGCTCAACTGGAATGCCATCACCTCCACTAGCTTTGTTCATAGTGATGCTTTCTAAGGCCCACTTGACTGCACATTCCAAGCTATCTGGCTCTAGATGAGTGATCACACCATCGTGATTATCTGGGTCATGAAGTTCTTTTTTGTACAGTTCCTCTGTGTATTCTTGCCACCTCTTCTTAATATCTTTTGCTTCTGTTAGGTCCATACCATTTTTGTCCTTTATTGAGCCCATCTTTGCATGAAGTGTTCCCTTGGTATCTCTAATTTTCTTGAAGAGATCTCTAGTCTTTCTCATTCTGTTGTTTTCCTCTATTTCTTTGCATTGACTACTGAGGAAGGCTGTCTTATCTCTTCTTGCTATTCTTTGGAACTCTGCATTCAGATGCTTATATCTTTCCTTTTCTCCTTTGCTTTTTGCCTCTCTTCTTTTCACAGCTATTTGTAAGGCCTCCTCAGACAGTCATTTTGCTTTTTTGCATTTCTTTTCCATGGGGATGGTCTTGATCCCTGTCTCCTGTACAATGTCATGAACCTCATTCCATAGTTCATCAGGCACTCTATCTATCAGATCTAGACCCTTAAATCTATTTCTCACTTCTACTGTATAATCGTAAGGGATTTGATTTAGGTCATACCTGAATGGTCTAGCGGTTTCCCCTACTTTCTTCAATTGTGTATTCTTGCCACCTCTTCTTAATATCTTCTGCTTCTGTTAGGTCCAGACCATTTCTGTCCTTTATCGAGCCCATCTTTGCATGAAATGTTCCCTTGGTATCTCTAATTTTCTTGAAGAGATCTCTAGTCTTTCCCATTCTGTTCTTTTCCTCTATTTCTTTGCATTGATCGCTGAAGAAGGCTGTCTTATCTCTTCTTGCTATTCTTTGGAACTCTGCATTCAGATGCTTATATCTTTCCTTTTCTCCTTTGCTTTTTGCCTCTCTTCTTTTCACAGCTATTTGTAAGGCCTCCTCAGACAGTCATTTTGCTTTTTTGCATTTCTTTTCCATGGGGATGGTCTTGATCCCTGTCTCCTGTACAATGTCATGAACCTCATTCCATAGTTCATCAGGCACTCTATCTATCAGATCTAGACCCTTAAATCTATTTCTCACTTCTACTGTATAATCGTAAGGGATTTGATTTAGGTCATACCTGAATGGTCTAGCGGTTTCCCCTACTTTCTTCAATTTGAGTCTGAATTTGGTAATAAGGAGTTCATGATCTGAGCCACAGTCAACTCCTGGTCTTGTTTTTGCTCACTGTATAGAGCTTCTCCATCTTTGGCTGCAAAGAATATAATCAATCTGATTTCAGTTTTGACCATCTGGTGATGTCCATGTGTAGAGTCTTCTTTTGTGTTGTTGGAAGAGGATGTTTGCTATGACCAGTGCATTTAGACCTAGAAAAATTGAAACCATGTACCTATAAAGAACAAGTGGTATCCTCATAACTAACTGCACTTTTCAAATGCCCATATGAACCAATTAAAATATTAAATGGTTCCAAAAGCTTTTATCTTGGGCAACAAACTAGGAGCACAAGCCAATACTCAAGCTGCCCCTCTACCTCAGGCTTGTTAAGCTCAATGCTGGCTCTACATAAAAGTTAAATTGCAGACATACCTCTTCTATTTCCCAAACTAGGTTTTGATTTACATTACTGAAGGTCTTTAGTGTCTGGAATTTTCCCAAATGAACTGAAATTCCTCCATCAGTCAAACTACTGCTCATTACCTGTGTTAATTTCATCTCTTACTCTGCATTCAATAATCCCATTGCTACAATCCCAGCTGTGAGAAGGGAGAATAACAAGTTCTCAGCAGACTTAATGCAGAGACACTGTGGGTAGCAATAGTTCTCTAAAGTATTATCTTACTCTTAGAATAGAATGATAAACCAGGTTTTAGTGGTTCGGAATAACACTTCAGTTAGGGGAAAGGAAGCCAAGGCTCTTACAAGCTTTGCTCCTTCTCTTAGAAGATCTCGCTTTCTCTTTTTGTTCTCTTTCTTTTTCTTTCTCTCCCTCCTTTGGCACCAAGGAGCAAGGCAGACACTAATGATGTTTAAAACTAATCAGTTCTTTACCATTCATATTTTCATAAGTGAGGCCACAAAGACAGTCAGACAAAAACAAGAAGTATGCTAATGTGTCTTTCGGTATGGGATTGCCAGATAAAATAACGGATGCCCAGATGAGTTTAAATTTTAAATAAATAACACATTTTTTAGTATGTGTCCCAAATATTGCATGATATATATTTATATTCCCCCCAAAATTATATGTATTTATTTGTATGAAATTCAAATTTAACCTGACATCTTGTATTATACAAGATATGCTAAATCTGGGAATCACATTACCCCCTACCCCACCCCTGCTTTCCCTCATCCCCCTCAGATCTTTCCTCTGAAAACTGGTTTGGGGAAGGGGACTACCCAATCCAGCCAGGTGGGGATAGCAATCCAGGCAAGCTTCCCAGAGGAAATGAGACCAAACCAAGTCAAGAAGAATAAGCATTATATAGAAGAAAGCTAAGAAACAGAAAGAGGAGTAGAGGAGATTTCCAAGCAAAGGGAATGAAATGATTAAAGGCACAGAGAAGCATGAAAATCCATGCGTGTTACAGACACCACAAATTGTAGTGTTACTGGGGTATGAAATACAGGACAAGGAGCAGCAGTGATGAGAATTACAAAACAAGTATGAGTGGACCATGGCCAGTGTCCCAAGATCAAGCACCTATTACTGCAGAACTCTTGAAATTTTTTTTTTTTTTTACTTTACAATACTGTATTGGTTTTGCCATGCATTGACATGAATCCACCACGGGTGTACATGAGTTCCCAATCCTGAACTCCCCTCCCACTTCTCTCCCCATATCATCTCTCTGGGTCATCCCAGTGCACCAGCCCCAAGCATCCTATATCCTGTATTGAACCTAGACTGGCGATTCATTTCTTACATGATAGTTTACATATTTCAATGCCATTCTCCCAAATCATCCCACCCTCTCCCTCTCCCACAGAGTCCAAAAGTCTGTTCTATACATCTGCGTCTCCTTTGCTGTCTTGCATACAAGGTTATCATTACCATCTTTCTAAATTCCATATATATGTGTTAGTATACTGTATTAGTGTTTTTCTTTCTGGCTTACTTCACTCTATATTTGGCTCCAGTTTCATCCACCTCATTAGAATGGATTCAAATGTATTATTTTTAATGGTGGAGTAACACTCCACTGTGTATATGTACCACAGCTTTCTTATCCATTCATCTGCTGATGGACATCTAGGTTGTTTCCATGTCCTGGCTATTATAAACAGTGATATGATGAACATTGGGGTACACATGTCTCTTTCGATTTTGGTTTCCTCGGTGTGTATGCCCAGCAGTGGGATTACTGGCTCATAAGGCAGTTCAATTTTGTTTTTTAAGGAATCGCCACACTGTTCTCCATAGTGGCTGTACTAGTTTGCATTCCTACCAACAGTGTAAGAGGGTTCCCTATTCTCCACACCCTCTCCAGCATTTATTGCTTGTAGACTTTTAGATCACAGCCATTCTGACTGGTGTGAAATGGTATTTAATTGTGGTCTTGATTTGCATTTCTCTGATAATGAGTGATGTTGAGCATCTTTTCATGTGTTTGTTAGCCATCTGTATGTCTTCTTTGGAGAAATGTCTGGTTTGTTCTTTGGCCCATTTTTTGATGGAGTCATTTGTTTTTCTGGAATTGAGCTGCAGGAGTTGCTTGTATATTTTTGAGATTAGTTGTTTGTCAGTTGCTTCATTTGCTATTATTTTCTCCCATTCCGAAGGCTGTCTTTTCACTTTGCTTATAGTCCACTTGTTTTTTAAATAATTCCCTCCAGACATCATGTAAAAACTACTTGAGAGGAGGACAGAATTGAAGGCAGAATTACTTCTCATTTTTTTAAGGAATCTCCACACTGTTCTCCATAGTGGCTGTACTAGTTTGCATTCCTACCAACAGTGTAAGAGGGTTCCCTATTCTCCACACCCTCTCCAGCATTTATTGCTTGTAGACTTTTAGATCACAGCCATTCTGACTGGTGTGAAATGGTATTTAATTGTGGTCTTGATTTGCATTTCTCTGATAATGAGTGATGTTGAGCATCTTTTCATGTGTTTGTTAGCCATCTGTATGTCTTCTTTGGAGAAATGTCTGGTTTGTTCTTTGGCCCATTTTTTGATGGAGTCATTTGTTTTTCTGGAATTGAGCTGCAGGAGTTGCTTGTATATTTTTGAGATTAGTTGTTTGTCAGTTGCTTCATTTGCTATTATTTTCTCCCATTCCGAAGGCTGTCTTTTCACTTTGCTTATAGTCCACTTGTTTTTTAAATAATTCCCTCCAGACATCATGTAAAAACTACTTGAGAGGAGGACAGAATTGAAGGCAGAATTACTTCTCAGACTGGAGACAATGAGAAACTAAACTGGGATTTAGTGGTGGGAGAGGTTGTGTGAGAGAAGTGAAGAGTTATAAGACAAACTTGGTCAAAATTTATGAGGGAAAAAACAATAGAGGATCTGATGACTGAACAAATATGATGGGTGAGGAAGAGAAAAGATCCAACACCACCACATGGGTATTCCTTGGATAACAAGACTGGTGATAAAATTCCAAACACTATGAGAGCAGGTTAGGAAGGGAAGTGGAGAGTCAGCTATGAGTTCAGTCAAGAGAAGATAAAATTGAGGTGCTTACGAGACATCAGTAAGGAAATGTCCAGTAATTATTTCAACATATAAAGGAAATCAGTCCTGTATATTCATTGGAAGGACTGATGCTGAAGCTGAAACTCCAATATTTTGGCCACTTGATGCAAAGAACCGACTCATTGGAAAAGACCCTGACACTGGGAAAGATTGAAGGCAGTAGGAGAAGGGGATGAGAGAGGATGATATGGTTGGATGGCATCACCGACTTGATGGACATGAGTTTGAGCAAGCTCCAGGAGCTGGTGATGAACAGGGAAGCCTGGTGTGCTGCAGTCCATGGGGTGGCAAAGTCAGACATGACTGAGTGACTGAACTGAACTGATAAACTGGAGACTCAGGATGACAGGTTTAGAGATACAGATGTGGTTGGCATCAGCACAAAACCTTATGTTTATCAGTTAAGGTTATGTATTTCCAGATATAACATAGTTTTAACAGATAAAACTCAATGTCCCTAGATCCTGAACTGTGGAGTTCAGACTGATATAAGTTGTCTTAGGTAGAGGCTTCCAGTGTCTGCATCATCATCCTCAGTGCATGGTTTCCATCCTAAGGTCACGCCTGGTCCTGCGAGGTTGCACAAGCTCTGCCCATCATGCCTGCATTCCAGGCAGCTGAACAAAGGCAGGGAGGGCAGGAAGGGACAGTTTCCAGCATTCGTTTGGAGCCCTCCATGAAATCTTATGCACCAATTCTTAGCCAGACCTCAGATATATGGTCCCACCTACATACAATGGAAGTCAGGAGATGTAATCTTTTAGCTGAGTCCATTAACTCCCTGTATAAAATAAGGGTTCTGATACCAAGGAAAAGGTATGAGTTGACATTGATTCAACAAGGAATAATCTCTGTCACCTCATGAGCATGGGTAAGATTAAAGAAGAAATTGAAAAATTGAAATATCATAACTAAAGAAAGAGCCCAGGGGAATGATTTAAAGGATAGCCAAAGGAAAGAGATTAAAATAGGAAAATAGTAGGAGAGGACCCAGGAAGGAAGCACCTTTCCCACAGATAATGACTCATTAAGACTTCAACGGTAGAATCCTAGTATACTGAGGTTTCTGAGGATTTTTTTATTGTTTATTCAAATTCCCAGGAACAGTGTGGATTGAGTCCAGTTCAGTCACTCAATCATGTCCAACTCTGCAGTCCCATGGACTGAAGCACACCAGGTCTCCCTGTCCATCACCAACTCCCAGAGTTTACTCAAACTCATGTCAATTGAGTCAGTGATGTCATCCAACTATCTCATCCACTGTTGTCCCCTTCTCCTCCTACCCTCAATCTTTCCCAGCATCAGGGTCTTTTCAAATGAGTCACCTTTTCACATCAGGTGGCCAAAGTATTGCAGTGTCAGCTTCAGCATCAGTCCTACCAATGAATATTCAGGATTCATCTCCTTTAGGATAGATTGGTTAGATCTCCTTGCTGTTCAAGTCACTCTCAAGAGTCTTCTCCAACACCACAGTTCAATAGTTTCAATTCTTTGGGGCTCAGCTTCTTTATAGTTCAACTCTGATATCCATAATGACTACTGGAAAAAACCATAGGCTTGATTAGATGGACCTTTGTTGACAAAGAAATGTCTCTGCTTTTTAAAATGCTGTCTAGGTTGATCGTAACTTTCATTCCAAGAAGTAAGTGCCTCTTAATTTCCTGGCTGCAGTCACCATCAGCAGTGATTTTGGGGCACAAAAAAGTAAAGTTTGTCATGGTTTCCACTGTTTCCCCATCTATTTCCCATGAAGTGATGGAACCAGATGCCATGAAGTTAGTTTTCTGAATGTTGAGTTTTAAGCCAGCTTTTCATTCTCCTCTTTCACTTTTATCAAGAGGCTCTTTAGTGTTCTTCACTTTCTGCCATAAGGGTGGTGTCATCTACATATCTGAGGGTATTGATATTTCTCCCAGAAATCTTGATTCCAGTTTGTGCTTCATCCAGTCCAGCATTTCTCATGATGAACTCCACATAGAAGTTAAATAAGCAGGGGGACAGTATACAGCCTTGACATATTCCTTTTCTATTTGGACCCAGTCTGTTCTTCCATATCTAGTTCTAACTGTTGCTCTTTGACCTGCATACAAATTTCTCAGGAGGCATCTCAGGTGGTCTGGTATTCCCATATCTTTCAGAATTTTCCAGTTTGTTGTGATCCACACAATCAAAGGATTTGGCATAGTAAATAGGGCAGAAGTAGATGTTTTTCTGGAACTCTCTTGCTTTTTTATGATCCAGCAGATGTTGGCAATTGGACCTCTGTTTCCTCTGCATTTTCTAAATCCAGATTTAACAACTGGAAGTTCACAGTTCACATACTATTGAAGCATGGCTTGGGGAATTTTGAGCATTACTTTACTAGCATGTGAGATAAGTGCAGTTGTGTGATACTTTGAACATTCTTTGGCAAGGCCTTTCTTTGGGATTCGAATGAAAACTGACCTTTTCCAGTCCTGTGGCGACTGTTGAGTTTTCAAATTTGCTGGCACATTCAGTGCAACACTTTCACAGCATCATCTTTTATGGTTTGAAATAGCTCAACTGGAATTCCATCACCTCCACTAGCTTTGTTCATAGTGATGCTTCCTAAGGCCCACTTGACTTCTCATTCCAGGATGTCTGGCTCTAGGAGAGTAATCACACTATGGAGATTATCAGGGTCATGAAGATAGCTTTTGTATAGTTCTTCTGTATATTCTTCCTACCTCTTCTTAATATATTTTGATTCTGTTAGGTCCATATAATTTCTGTCCTTTATTGTGCCCATTACAGCATCATCTTTTATGGTTTGAAATAGCTCAACTGGAATTCCATCACCTCCACTAGCTTTGTTCATAGTGATGCTTCCTAAGGCCCACTTGACTTCTCATTCCAGGATGTCTGGCTCTAGGAGAGTAATCACACTATGGAGATTATCAGGGTCATGAAGATAGCTTTTGTATAGTTCTTCTGTATATTCTTCCTACCTCTTCTTAATATATTTTGATTCTGTTAGGTCCATATAATTTCTGTCCTTTATTGTGCCCATTTTTGCATGAAATTTTCCCCTGGTATCTCTAATTTTCTTGACACGATCCCGAGTCTCTCCCATGCTATTGTTTTCCTCTATTACTTTGTATTGATCCAAAGGAAGGCTTTCTATCTCTCCTTGCCATTCTTTGGAACTCTGCTTTTAAATGGGTATATCTTTCCTTCTCTGCTTTGCCTTTAGCTTCTCCTCTTTTCTTAGCTATTTGTAAGGCCTCCTCAGGCAACCATTTTGACTTTTTGCATTTCTTTTTCTTCAAGATGGTCTTCATTACCACCTCCTGTACAATGCCATAAACCTCCATCCATAGTTCTTCAGGCACTCTATCAGATCTAATCCATTGAATTTATTCTCACTTCCACTGTACATTCATAAGGGATTTGACCTACTCATACCTGAATCAAAGATAAGACACTGAAAGCTGAACACCCAAGGTCAGTCCTACTGGAGACCAGTGGAGAAATAAATCCATAAAGAATGAAGAGACTGGGCCAAAGCAAAAACAACACCCAGTTGTGGGTGTGACTGGTGATAAAAGCAAAATCTAATGCTGTAAAAAGCAATATTGCATCCGTTCAGTCGCTCAGTCATGTCCGACTCTTTGCAACCCCATGAATCGCAGCACACCAGG